>JADLZK010012666.1:0-109641 GCA_015847255.1 Hyparrhenia diplandra | reverse complement strand
CGAGTTCCTGATACACACCGTGTTTTCTTTCTATAAGTTTCTTGATGTATGTTTTTTAGAAGGGGCGGTGTCGCCGAAAATAGATTGGGCCGGAATTGACACCCGTTCGTCGACCGTTGGAGCTCCTGAGATGGCGTACGGGGCTGCAGCTTCGCCGGTGGCGACGAGCGGCAGCCTCGAGCAACGAGGTGGAGGGGAGGAGCCGTGAGAGAGGGCGGCGGTGGCCGGTGGGGCGGCGGCCGGCGCGCCGTGGGCGCGGCGCGGCGGCCGAGAGGCGGGGGCGCGCGCAGCAGGGGGGCGGCGGCGGTGCGGAGAGCCCGAGGGCGAAAAATATTTTTTTATTTGCTTGCTTATTCCCAGAGATTACATGCCTCTTGCTTATATAGCCCGACTAGTGGGACTTGTAATGTAAGCAATCTCTATAAGGTTTTCTTATGCGATCGGAATACCGTTTACAAGCATATCCTAATTTATTCTTTCCTAATAAGGGTCTCCCTTATAGATGAGATATCCCCTTGCACACCAAAAATTACCTAAGATAATCTTAACTTGAATATGAAGCAAACTCTAATCGTGACGGGAGAGGAAGGCGGCGGGCAAGGGGCGCCGGCCCCTTGCGCGCCGCCCGCCCCCCCCCTCTCGGGCCGGGCGGCCGCCGTGTCGCCCATCTAGCCACTCTCGGGGTGGCCCACCCCGTTCATGACATCTCCCCACCGTTCGACGAGGCGGCGCGTCCGTCGTGCCGCCAACCCACCACGTAGGGCGAAGGGCAGCCCGATCGGGGAGGTGACTACTCCAGCCCGAAGTAGAAGACGAGGGGACCGCACTTGTCGTTGTCGTCGCGTATTACATCGGCGTCCTTGTCGGCCGGCGAAGTCGAGGTGGAGGTCGCCGAAGTAGATGCTGAACTTGAAGCTCGGGGGCTGTACGAAGGGCGTTCGCCCATGCACGATGCATGACCGGCGCCGAGGGTCCCGACAGCTCGATCATCTGGCGGGTCGGCGGAGGAGACGTGTAGGTGTAGGTCGCCGGCCTTCGTCACCTTATCATGGAGCTGCCCGGTAGACGCGTGACGGATCGGCGTGGGCGGCGAGGAGGTGAAGTCGAGGAGGCAGCCGTGAGTAGGTCGTTGGGCGTGCTCACGGGCGGCCCAACTGGATCTCCCCGCGTCCATCTCAGCACCGACGGTGGCGTTCCCAATGCGGAAGAAGACGTCGCCGTTGTTGTCGAAGAGGAGGACGGTGGCACCCGATCCGCTCGTCGGGCGTAATGGGAGAAGAAGGGCGCTTGCTTAGAACGCTGATCCTCCCGGGACGATTGGGAAGGTGGAAGCCCACTACGCCATGCGGCGGGACGTTCTCCCCCCAGATGAAGTCCCGGAGAAGCTCACGAAGCGGCGGGGATGTAGTAGCGGTAGAAGTACCTCACGATGCCATAGTGGAGGCTCCACTGCGGCGCCGTAGCCCGCAAAACGATGGCGTTGAGATGACCCCGGAGCTCCTTGTTGGTCGCCGTGGCCCCGGGTGCAGCTCAGTGATCATGTCGCCGACGCCGAGGGCGTCGATGTCGCCCATAGCAACAGCGAGACGGCTGCTGGCCGGTATGCGGTCAACCGGGGCGGTCGCGATGTCATCGTCGATGTTGCCGGGTGCAGCCGTGGTGGCCGGCGTTGCCCGCGCCGTTCGGGCGCCCGCCTCGGCCGTCCCGGCTCGTCGTCGTTGTCATGGCGGGCGAGGTCGATGGCCTCCTCCATCGAACGGGGCTCGAACCATTCGAGTGCCGCCCGCAGCGAGGTGCGCAAGCCAAACGAAGAGGCGACGCTGCGGCGCGCCGTCCCTCAAAATCCATGTGTGAAGCATAGACCTCGGCGGCGTTTATGTAGTCGCCCGCTTGCCCCCCGAAGGTGGCGCGTACGCCCCCATGGCGTCGAGGTGTCGAGGCGGGCGAAAGGTGATGTCGCAGCGCCGGTGAACTCGTCCCCACTCGAAAGGGGACTTCTTCTTGGGCAGTCGATGTACGGCATCGCGGAAGACCGGTGAGGTGGAAGGCGCCGTAACTCACGTAGTAGTCCGGTCGATGTCCAAGTTGAGCTCGAAGAAGAGCTCCAGACTTGCGAATCCAGAGGTCGGGGTCGTTGGTCCCGTCGAACTCCCGACTTGTAGGCGCATGACGAAGCGGGGGAGGGTATCTTTGCCGCGGTGGCAGCACGGTATCGGGGGTCGCGGTGGCGCGGTCGAAAGTGGGGGAGCGCCGGTGGCGCCCGGTGAAGGGGCGAGGGCGCCGGTGACGCCATCTCGCCGGGGGAGTCCTGCGGTCGCAGTGTCGGTGGAGAGGAGAGGGCAGCCGGTGCTGCAAAGATGTCGCCGAGATGACGTCGATGGCGGCCGGTGTGCCATGTACGGGCGTCATCTTCCTCATTGAGCCGGAGGATGGCGGGGTCGGAGCCGACGCCGAGCCGTGGCGGGGAGGGGCGGTGGCCGGGCTGCGCTCTCCGGCCCCGTGCCGGCGGCCGCCCCGGGGGCTGTCTTCCGGCTTGGTCGCCGTGCTTGTGGGGTCCTCGAGGTGATGCGGGCGCACTCCATGCGACGAAGACGAGCCTCCATGTCGTCGGCGCCGGCGATCCGGGCGCAGATTGTCGCCGGGCGCGCCTTGGCGGCGCGCGTTGAACTCCTTCATCTCGGAAGCCATGGGTGGTGGGAATCGCTTCTCGGTCTCCGGATACCAGCCGCCGATTCGACTAGATTGGGCCGGAATTGACACCTGTTCGTCGACCGTTGGAGCTCCCGAGATGGCGTGCGGGGGTGCGGCTTCGCCCGGTGGCGACGAGCGGCAGCTCGAGCAACGAGGTGGAGGAGGAGCCGTGAGAGAGGGCGGCGGTGGCCGGCGGCCGGCCGCCCGTGGGCGCGGCGGCGGCCGGAGGGCGGGGGCGGGCGCCGCGGCGAGGCGGCGGCGGCGGTGCGGAGAGCCCCGAGGGCGAAAGATATTTTTTTATTTGCTTGCTTATTCCCTAGAGATTACATGCCTCTTGCTTATATAGCCCGACTAGTGGGACTTGTAATCTAAGCGATCTCTATAAGGTTTCCTTATACGATCGGAATACCTTTTACAAGCATATCCTAATTTATTCTTTCCTAATAAGGGTCTCCCTTATAGATGAGATATCCCCTTGCACACCAAAATTACCTAAGATAATCGTAACTTGAATATGAAGCAAACTCGAATCGTGCGGGAGAGGGAAGGCGGCGGGCGGCAAGGGCGCCGGCCCCTTTGCGCGTGCGCGCCCCCAGCCCCTCTCGGGCGGCGGCGGCCGTGTCAGGCCCATCTAGCCACTCTCGGGGTGGCCCAATTCTGGTTCATGACAAAGGCAAAAAGCTTTACCGCGATTTCTATTAAACGAAAAATAAAAAAAAAAGGCAAAGCCCCGCCCGGTTTTGAATGGAAACGTGCGAAAACCATACAACCGAGGAGAGCCACGCTCATCCTATCCACTTTGATACAACTCCACCACCACTCACAACTCAACTTGGTCGAAACAACGACCACTACTAGCCACTCAACTTGGTCGAAACGACCCCACTAAAGCAACTCAACACTACTAAACAACAGCTCGGATGGGATAAAATATACAAGAAACGCCGCTCGGCTGGATTGGGTCATCAACACGAGCCTCCATCATACCCCTCGGTCGGATTGGGACGTCGACACGAGCCACCCCACAGAAGGAACCAAGAAAACAACACAAACACCCACAACTCTACACCACCACCACCTGGGAGAGGAGCCGAAAGCAAGCCACCGAAACTACGCCGTTGTCGCCAACATTGTGCCGTAGCCCGCTGCAAGTCCGAGCATCTACCCGAAACTCCTCCACCACGGGACTATCCGCCTCAAGCTGCACCCCACGATCGTCGATCCCCCAAAGACCGGCGTTGCATCCACGAGTAAATCCCCTCGCAGCACAATGAAAACCACTCGATCCGGCAACTCTGGCGTGCGGGCCTCGCCTCACCCACCGCCTCACTCCACTCACTCCACTACCCAGGACTCGGACATTTGAAACCGCAATGAGAGCATCGCTTCCGCCTAGCCGACACCGAGATCACCACCACCATGTGCGCCATCATAAGGCCTCCAAAGACTCATGGACCCTCTGCACCTTGCCGCCAACACAAAGATCCCGCCGCGACCTTCACCGCACCGCACGCTGGACCAACCATGCCACCAACACTACCACCAGGCTAAGACGAGTCTCCGATAGCAACGCCTCAAGGAGTTAGCGACACCAAAGGCGCCACCGCCGCCCGTCCAATAACCGGACCGGATTTTCACCCCGAGACTCCGTGCACTAGGACCTGGTGTTCCGTATTGGTGTCCCCAACGGGAAGAATGACGCTCCAAGGGCGCCGCCACCACTACCACCAACAGGGAATGTCGGTGAAGGCTTTCGCCGCGGGATCCACACCAAACCTAACGCACGCTCTCGGACAAGCGGCCCCCACCCTCCTCCGCAACACCTCCACCGAAGAAATGGCTTGGTACCTCCCAACAATGCCACCACGACACCGTGAGAACGCACCAGCCCCGGACACCCCAGAGCAAGCCACCTAGCCCCACCATCGGCGGCGCCGGATCCACACGTACGTCGAGAAGAAGAAAAGGGGGGCACCACCAACTCACCTCCGCCCCCGCCGCCCACGCGTAGATGTCCGCCCCGGCACCGTCTTCCGACCACCATGGCCAAGGGATGCCGCCCAGAGGCGTCCCCACGCCGAGCCTCCCACGGTAGAGAAAACCGCGCCCCGCCCCTCGCAGCCACCGCGCCGCCGCCGTCTCCGTCCCCGCAGGCCACGCCGTGCACCTCGCCTCCATGCCGCCGGCCCTCACATCAGCGCGAGCACGGCCGCCACCGCCGACCGGCGCAGCCCGCCGCCGCCGTCTTCAAGCTTCCACCGCTGCCGCCGAAGCCCCTCACCTCGCCCCGCCACGGATTCCGCGCGTCCCGCCGCGCGGCCCCAGATCGGGCGGGCGACGCCGGATCTGGCGGGCCGAGCCTCCGCCGCCGTCGATAAGTCACGCCGGCGAGAGGCGCTCCCCGAGAGCCGGAACGACCGCGCCCGCTTCGAAGCCGCTGGAGGAGAGGGAAGCCGCCCGGTATATATGTATTCTATGTTGTAATCGGTGACGATAAAACGATGAAGAAAAACACAATCAAATCGCAGCGGACACACAAGATTTAACGTGGAAACCCCTCCCAATACGGGAGGAAAAAAAAAACGAACACCGGCCCAAAAACACTCATCACTATTATCAAGAGTCGGGTTACAACGCCGACAGAGATTTATTTAAGCGTATGTGACTACAGCACGTTCTATTGCAGAGCATCTCGATGGCCGGCTAGCATTTAACAAGTGTTGAAATTAGAGTGAATTGTGTCAATCTTTTCCAGCACCCTGCAATCATGGGGGCATCGTCGTCTACCTTACACTACACATCACGGATAGATCCTTGGGCACTCGATGGACGCCGAGACAGTACACCACCCCTACGGACACGACTACGTACAGTGCTCTCGGGCACCCGGAATCCGATGCTTTTTTCTTTCCATCTCGGCCGCCCGTGCAAAGAGAGTGGATCGATGGATGGATCGCCCTGCCCCCAGCCTGGTGGGAAATGGCTGATGAGTGCACGCACACGGGACTGCTGTCAGCCGGCTGCTGGTCGCTAGTGGGATCCCATTCCCATCGCATTCGCATTGTTCACTCATTCATCCAGTAGTCCAGCTGCGTGATGACTGCTACGACGACAAGCAGTGAACAAGGGATCAATGGCCAGGCCTGCAGGTACTCGAATCCGATCGCGACGCCACCGTGCGTACGTGTCCGGATCGTATGCGGCAGCAGGGCAAAGCGAGAGTTCTTCCATGAGTTTGGCGTAGAAATGTCCCAAGGAAAATGACTTGCTCCAACAGTTGGAGTGACGACTGCAATCGGCAGATGGATCAATTCGCTTCCAATCAGTACTGATTTACGTACTTACCAATCGTCATTCAGTACTGGTATTAGTCATGGGAGACGATGAGATTGTCGTCGATGGATCGATCATTGTTGTACAGCGTCTAGCGCATCTCTGTCCGCTGCAGGTCGGAGCAAGAAGATACGATGTAAATTTCCCGTGGAGAAAAAAGCCGTAGCAATCAATCAGTGGAGGTCGAGGGGCGTGTGTGTATACCATATACTTTTATCATATATTCTTGCTAAGGTACGCATCGGATACACACACACAAATGCCATATATTCCCCTCGCCCCTCGTCTTTATTCAGTACTCGATCCAATCCAAAGCCTACTACGATCGAGAGCTCAGCTTTATACTATACCGGTGGTCCGTAGGAAGCAGCACTATCAGATAGTTCTGCCTAGCTGCCTGTCTATACTTTTCTTTTTTTTCCCAATCTTTTTTTTTTTTTGCTTGGAAAAGTCTCCTAACATCTTCAAATATCTTGGTTCTTAATTGGGCTGCTTTACCCCGCTGGCTGAATCGACTCATTTAGCCCGTGCTCCATCACCTTGCAGCAAGAGCTAGCCGATCGATATGCTTCTTGACGGCGCTCTCAAAGCACCAAACGACATCCTCGAATAACTTGAGTATAAAAGAAGAACACATCCTATTCCTCTGGGTCGAATCCCAGGGAGAAAAAGTGTAAGGCGATCGAATTGGCGACGGCGCAATCGTTCAACCACATACGCTGCTTTGGGCATCCTGAACCTGAATAAGTCCACGACGAGAGTGTTCCGATTGTATATGATAGTCACCGAGGAAGTGAGTTTTAGGCTTTGCATCGACCATTATTAGCAGCAATTGATCGATCCATTGCCCTTTCCGAACCGTCCTTAAGGGGGGAAGAGACATTGAGACAAGACAAGGCTCTCCTACAAGCTACGTACTACAAGTACTACGACACATGAGCTGCTGTGACATTATTTGCTTTCGGGGCTGATTGTAAAGTAGGATGTCCATTTGCTTGCAGGAGCATGGCATGATTGGGGAACATATGCATCTGTGACCACCAATGGCAATGGGCTTTTTTAGGGTTATGAAAAAAGTTGCCACCTTTTCCCTAGTATCTTCTTTGTCCCTCTCTTTTTTTTTTGGTGAAAATATATAGTACCTTTTCCTGTATGTCTCAAAGAGGCTCTCTGCCTCGGCTATGTATGTACGAAAGCAAGGCCATATATATTAGGATAATGACCATGGATTAACAGGATCCATCAAGTACTACGCTGCAAAGGATAATAGGGATGCTATGCTATTTGTTTTTTTTTTATACTAAGAATAAAAAAAAACAGCTAAAGCTCATGGTTGGTGAGATTTATAAAACCAAACTAACGTGGGATTCTTCTTGATATCCAGAACTGAAGAAAAAACAGGATAATTTGTTACTCTGATCATTTGCATAAATTAATGTGACTGTACACATGGAACCAGCTAATGTCCAAGGAAAGTACGTTTACGTTGTTTTTCGTTTGTCCTTGCGACGTTTGCCTTTTCTCTTTTCCCCGTTCTTCGTCGCCTTCATCTCTCCTTTTCCCCCTCCTCCCGTCCCATACCGCAAGTGACTCATCAGACTTACTTTCCTCTGTGATTTGGGTAGGTTAGTTGAAAACCTTCACATATCATGGGTCTCAAAAGTTTCTTAATTTGGAATGACGTGCACTAATTACAGAAACAGCACAAGCTCGAGTTGCCTGATAAGTAATCGAGCAACGTATAGCGATGCAACGTAGCTACATGATCCATGCCCATCATCAGGTAGAGAGATATTCCGTGCAACCCTTGGGTAAAAAATCCATGACTTTTTTCTCGAAACCTCACCATACTTGACATTGTTTTTCCCCATTCTTGCGTGGCCTTCCCCTTCTCTTTTCTCCCCACTCCTCAATCCCATTCTGCTTTTCCTTTGTGATTTGGGCAGGTTAGTTCGAAGCCTTACCATATCATGGGTCTCGAGAACTTCTTTCGGAAGCACACCATACAACGAACGAATTAAGGTCCTCAATCCCACGCTGAGCAGGACAAGCTCGAGCTGCGTGCGTGCCTAGGTAAACCGAGCAACATACAGCGATGCAACCTCTGTGGTCTGTGCCTGCCCATCAAGCGGAGATTGCGACCCATGCCTGCCGTGTAATCTAATAGACTTTTCTCTCTGATGAATGAACCTGCCTCGCCGCATACTACCCGCCATATCCATCCATCCATCCGCGCGGCGCGGCCCATGTGATGTGATGTGAGGCGAGCAGCCACGCACAGGCACAGTAACAGTGGGAAGCGCGAGTGGCAGGCAAGCCGGCCGGCACACGGGAGGGGTGGGTCGACGCGCACGCTCCACCCGACTATCCAGCCATGACCCTTCCGTCCATCCATCCATGATCCATCCCTGATCGACAGACAGCTCGAGACGCTTTGCTTTGCTTTGCACGAGTGGCTGCCAATAATCTCCGCGCCGGCACACGACGGGAGGGGAGGCGACGGGCGGCCACCCTGCAATGCATGCATGCCTTTTGCCGCTGGCCGAGCACGGGGTCCATGGCACCATGCGTGCGCCCGGAAAAAAGGCGGAAACGATCGGCGCTCGCGGTCACGGGAAAAAGCCGTCTAGTCTAGGGGAAGGGAAAGTTGCCGGCCGTTTCGTCGGGCGGGCGTGTCGTTCGCGGATTGGCCAGCACCCGCCCTCGGCCGCTCGGCGCCGGCCGGCGCACAATTTCCCGCGGGGATGGATTTTGGATAGGGTGGATGATCCGATCCGGTGCCCCCACGCCGGCGACGACGGCGAATGCCGGCACCCAGGCAAGTACGCTTCTCGAGGGAACGGAATTACGGAAGCGAGCGGACGGGATGGGATGGCCGCCGTGCTAACGGGAACGCGAAGAAACGGCAATACCCGTAGCCGCCGTAGGGACACGACAGGGTCTACCGCAACGTCACATGGCACTAACTAGCGTCGAGTCTAGTCTAGCTTTGATCTGGCCATAACATAACGTCCCTAGGTTTCGTCTGGAGCGCAGGCGACAATCGGGAGGGAGTCCCCTCACCTCACCTGCGACAACCATGACATATCCGGAGGCCGGCCGGCCGGAGAGGAAATGATGGTTTCTTTCCGCCAAGTTCTCGAGCCCTGGCGTAGTGTAGACCGACTACAGACATACATAGTGCCTGATCGAGAAAAAAGTGTAGACCGACTGAGATGACTAGATGAGCGACGGCCAGCTTGTAGTGTGGGCGTCGCCGCGTCGGCACACTGCCAGACCAGACCTCGAACGGGGCCTCAGTGGTTGCAGGCCGCATCAGTACCGAGTGGCCGCCGAGTGCAAGGTGGATGCACACGACGGTGGGCCGGCAGGGTGGCAGCCCAGCACAAACCATTTTCAGAGTCAGGAGATCCACAGCGAACACTGGAGATATGCACAACGAATAGGACTCATTGCTGTTGTTACTGTTAGTTTCAGGGTTGGCGAAAACTTCAGTGTGTTCAGATTTTTCTGTGGCTTTTAAGTAACAACAGAAGTCTAACTAGAGGAGCCATGTAGAGTACAAATCCTGTCTTTTTTGTTCAGAGTTTGAATTGAATCAGTGAGTCATATTTTCTTGTATCTGTTGTGGTAAACGAGTAGGTTAATATTTTGTATCTGTTGCAAGATGGTGGTTATAATTAACAAAAAGAACAATGTTCTGAATATCTGCACCACTGTCGTCAGTGCAATTTTTATGGAAACTGAAAATTGCTTTTATGTTTGCAGGGTCAGGTGTGGTCGAGTATGAAGCCAGTGTTGACAAAAATTATCGTAAGGTGGCTTTATTTTTAGAACACAACTTCACGCGTATTTCATTAAGAAGAGGTTACAAGATACAAAATAAAGGGAAATGACGTGACACTTCCAGAGCAAGAGCGCTCAAAGATCTTCACTTTATCAGATTTGGATCATTACATTGGACTGCTGGAGAGGAATCAACACGCAAGGTTTACATGGAACCAAGGGGACGGTGTAGATTTGGCAATTGGAACAAGAAGTAACAAACAAGGAGTAAGGGGCGATGATGCTCATAGGATGAGAAAACGGTGCAGATTTGGCAATCGAGACAAGAAGTCACAAACAATTGGGCAGAATTTTGTAGAAAATTCTGATTACTAACTGTAACTTGATCTTATGGGTTTTAGCACGATTGCGTCATATATGCACGAGATAAATTAGTTCAGGGAGATTTCAGCACAAACGTAATATACTTGTCTCTCAAATTTCTGCAACGACCCGTATGACAATTGAACTCTAAACAGATATATCCACGTTAGTTCCTTTACGGCCACGAATGAACTGTGCTGCACCTTTACCCAAAGCAAAATGGAATAGTGCAAATAACACGCGCAAGCACAAACGATACAAGGTACTTAGCAATTATTGGCAGTCTCGCAGAACATATTAGGTAACAGGCATGTGCCGATGTTAACTTGGGCAGACTCACTATACATTATGATGCACTTTGATCCCATCCTCTAACTAGAGGACAGGACCACATTACCATGGATACACTTTGGTCAAAACTTCCCCACGAAGCTCTGACCAGGTTGGCACAAGGTACATCTTGTTTGACCCACTAATTGTCGGACTGCATGCTCCTGAGCATGTTTAGGATGGAAAGGAACAGGTTCAGGATGTCAAGGTAAAGCCCAACTGATGCCCAGATGTACTCATCATACGTGTGGCGCCTGATCAGGTTCTCGGTGTCGTACAGAATGAAGCCTGCGAAGACCAAAGCTCCTAGCCCACCGAACAAACCAACTGACACAGGTCCCAATGGGAAGAAAATCTGCAACACAGAATACCAAAGGTCATTGCAAGCAGTGTATTTCTCGTCACGTTACAAAGCAGCATTTGTGAGTAGAGCCAATTCTTTCAGAGCTAGGCATTACCTGAAGAAAGCTAGTTAGGACGAGGATAGTAAGCGCAGAAGACAGAATAGGCCCCAGATACCCAAATTCCTTGCCCTTCTTTGAGGCCCAGAAAGCATAGGCAGTCAAAGAAACCACCACACCAGCTGTCAATACTAAAGCCTCCAGAACAATTTTTCCTGCAATAAGTAAATAATTGTTAACAAAAATTACAAGGAGCATCTACAAGAAACAAATCAAACTATTTGAAGAAAAGAAACTGACCTTGAGTGTTAGCACAAGCCACACCAATGCTGAAGCTCAAGCACAAAGTGAACAAGCCCAGGAAAACGAAATTGTGTGGGTGCTTGTGCTGATAATGATACAATGGGATCATCACTGCACCAAATATCAGAAAAGAGGTTAGTGAACAAGAACCAACCTACTAAAAGAAAATAACAATAATGGAATTCCCACTGCTCAGATTTTAAGCAAAAGAAGGTACATTGTGGTGTGTTATTATGACCTACAAGGACACAATGACACTGAACATGTTCTGATTAAACCCAAAAAATTCTTGCACTCTGATCTAATAACTTTAACTGTTTCTGATTCCTCCAAATCTAGAAAGATAAATCTATTGCAATCATTATCAATGCATTCTCCTAAGCCTGTAAACCTGGCAAACAGCAAACCAAAAACACTGTCGAGCTACAGTAACATTTTCATTTACTTCCATTGTCTTTGAAAGTTTTTGATTAACCACCAAAGTAACTAAGAGATTTAGATGCAGATTGATACAAAGTACTTTATGCTACACAAACAGATATTTAAAAAAGATTATTACTGGCCAAAAAACTGAATCAATCAAAGTCAAGCCAACAATATCAAGCAAACGAAAATGGATAGGAGTAGCATGCAGCTGATTCTCAAAGGGTGTCCCCCTACCTCCCTCTCAGAACTCCACACTCAACATCTACTCTTTCGTATGAACGATGAAAAGGGTATGATAATATAGATAAATCCCAAACTGAAAAATGACAACTCAGTTTCATGCCTCCTAGCAAGATGCCATCATTTTCTATTTTCTCATATTCTCAAATAATTTCCCACTATCAACCAAATGGCATTAGAAATACTGGATCATCTTAATCCCAGTATCAACCAAATAACTGGCATTGTCTTAATACTGTACAATGTTTTTTCATGGGTGAACAGTTTAGCTAAACTAAGGTCCATTAGAGGCAACCGGCTACGAACTGTTGCTTCTATTGCAATGGGAACATCTCCATCTTCTTATAATTTTCGTAGTAACCCCTTGTGAAGGGGCAGGGGATCTCATCTACATGCAATATCAAGAGCATAAACAAAGTTGAGATAAAGCTTGGGATAACCACGCTTCTCTCTTATTCCAATTTATATTTTCATTGAATCATCAGCAACATGACCATGACATCACAACACGTTATCAACACGATAACAATCTCACATCGACTTACAAGTAGTAAGTCAAACATGTTAGATGGAGGCAACCACCGGGACGCCTATCAGAGACCATTATCATGTTGTAACGTGTTGCAACATTATGGTCGGGTTGAAGATGCTCAAGAAAAATATTAAATTGGAACAAGACAAAAGGGTAGCAATCCAATCTCAGATTTGTTATGCAACAAGCCCATTTTAATGTTGTACCACGGGTTTAACTGCACTAAAGCTCATGAGGTGGAAATGGTTCCAATATACTGCTTATTCATTTACACAGTGAAGTTCTCCAACTCCTGACATCAAACAAGCCTCATTATACTCCTATAGTGTCAAATCCACAATATAGTTCAGAGACATTTTAGGACTACAACACGTTTCATTGACCCAATTTTAAATTCAGTTGATCATTGGTAATACAACCACGAGTTCAACAACACGTCTTCAGCACAATAATGCTCATGTAGGCTTGTTGGTAACTTGATAGTTGATACAAAACATGTTAGACTAAGGCAAGTTACCATGAAGCCTGCATGAGATTATCTGCTTATAACATGTTGCAATATCATGATCGAGTTGCCAAGGATCAATTCTATACAATCATAAAATATTAAACTGCAACAGGAGACAAGTGCAAAATAACATCCTTCAGAATCCATAAATAACATGTGACTAAACTAAGGTACTAGACCTAGCAAGCCAATTGCCCGTACGGAAGATGAAACCTTAGTTTAGGTAATATCTATCCAATATCCAATCACAAAACAAAAACAACCTGAGACACATATTTCAGGTTCAATCTTGGGGGCTGTTCGGTTACCATGCGATTCGTCTCGCACTTTTGAGTCAAACTGTGTAATTAGTTTTTTTATTTAATTTAACTACATTTAATACTCCATGCATGCGTCAAGACTCAAGAGATTTGATGTGACAGGTAGTGTAGCACTTTTGGGTTCACTTTTTTGGGTTCGCATGGGAACTAAACACTGCCTTGGATCTTTTACATCTAAAGATCTATATGCCAAAGTCCTGATCCAAACAGCTATCCATCATAAATAACAAGATAACCTAATAGGAACAATGCATCGACCTGTCTAGAATCTGGATCCACCCAACTAATCGACAATTTGTGTAGTTTCAGCAACACATCTCCCTAACCAAGTGATGATTGATGACCAAAAAAAAAAAAAGTAGGATTTTCCCTCCAGCACATCAAACCCCGACACCAGATGGAGAAGAACACGGGCGCTTACGGATGAAGGGCAGGACGGCGAGCACGAGGGCGAGGCCCGCGGAGTCGGAGAGCGTGGCGTTGAGGGTGGGGTGGAGGACGGTGAGTGCGGAGACGGCAGTGGTGAGGAGCAGCTGCGCGGCGAGGATGCCGTAGACCTTGCGGACGAAGCCCCAGCGGAGGGCGCTCTCCCCGCGCGAGATCCCCGGGTACAGCGTCTCCCCGGTCCCGGCCTCCAGGTCCACCTCCGACGCCTCCACCTTCTCCTTCATCTCCGGCGCCCGGCGGTACCCCGCCGGCGCCAGGGGCTGCATCTCCGCCACCGACGCCATCTCCCTCTCTCTCTCCCGACGGGGATCGGGATTGGGTGCGGTGCGGGGGAAGGAAGGGGGAAATGCCGCGGATTCTTCGCGGGTTGCGCGTCGCTGTGTAGACTTTGTTGGGGGCGAGCGGTTGGGGATTTTGTAGATTTGCTACGAGCACTCGTGAATCCTACCAAACTTTTCCTCAGCCACTGAAAAGTAGGGCCAAATCGGGTGGGCGGAGCACTCAAAAACTCGTGCACTTGGCCAACTTGCTCGCAAATTATTTTTCGGATGGGAGAATAAAAAATAATATCGACATTCAAATGCCCCTGTAGTTGACTTTTTTTGGGATCCTGTGGTTGACCCTTGCAAAGTACTACTACACCCATTTGATTCAAGAAGAAAGATGTGTCGCTTTGATTTGCTCCGTAGAGTTTAGACCTGTCAGATCTTTAGAACTCGATTTGGTCGATTAACATTTTTGTGTCTATGACATGTGGAGCCAGTGGCACATAAGACATGAGTTAAATTTTCAATGGCATATAGGGAATTAGCCTGTGGGTTTTGGGCGAATTACGTAGCTTCGCTCTCACGTACTCCCTAAATGTGTATGCAGTATGCACATTGCGCTTTGGGGGTCTCCTACGGTTTGTATTTGGTTTTGGCCGTGCGCACGATGATATGCCCCAGTGGATAACTCAAGAAGAGTAATATGAATCTGATCCAAATGGGTCTCCGGTATTTCTTTGCACCTCCTCGAATCAAGCAATCCACACTAGCTTCACAATCTCTCATTCCAAATGGATCTTGACTAAACCCTAAACCCTATCCTACCAAACTTTTCCTCAGCCACTGAAAAGTAGGGCCAAATCGGGTGGGCGGAGCACTCAAAAACTCGTGCACTTGACCAACTTGCTCGCAAATTATTTTTCGGATGGGAGAATAAAAAATAATATCGACATTCAAATGCCCCTGTAGTTGACTTTTTTTGGGATCCTGTGGTTGACCCTTGCAAAGTACTACTACACCCATTTGATTCAAGAAGAAAGATGTGTCGCTTTGATTTGCTCCGTAGAGTTTAGACCTATCAGATCTTTAGAACTCTGATTTGGTCAGATTAACATTTTTGTGTCTATGACATGTGGAGCCAGTGGCACATAAGACATGAGTTAAATTTTCAATGGCATATAGGGAATTAGCCTGTGGGTTTTTGGGCCGAATTACGTAGCTTCGTTCTCACGTACTCCTAAATGTGTATGCAGTTATGCACATTGCAGTTGGGGTCTCCTACGGTTTGTATTTGGTTTTGGCCGTGCGCACGATGATATGCCCCAAAGGATAACTCAAGAAGAGTAATATGAATCGATCCAAATGGGTCTCCAGTATTTCTTTGCACCTCCTCGAATCAAGCAATCCACACTAGCTTCACAATCTCTCATTCCAAATGGATCTTGACTATAGGCCTATTTAGATAGAAGTGCTAATTATGAGCTATCTAAAAATTAATCAAAATTAGTCAGACTAATATATAGGCTAATTTTTGGTCTAGTGTTTAACTAGTTGTTAGTCAATTAGCTAGCCAACCATAGGTAATCGGACTAATTTTTTTGCCGTGGCTTAGCCATGTGTATCCAAACTGACCATATGAATCTTGCACACAAAAAAAAGACAGCATGAATATATGAATATGATCCGCAAAGGAATACTCTTAGGGCTAGCTAGCTACTCAGGTGGGCTAATTTTTAGCTTAAATTAGCACTAGTTCATCTAAACAGGTGGGCTAATTTTTTAGTCAAATCTTCAACCAATTGTGAGCCAACTAGCTAGCCAACCACACGTCATTTAAAATTTTAGCCCTAACTAGTAAATAGTACATCCAAACTTAGTCTTTCATAAGACCTCATTTTCAAATCTGAGCATGGCGCCCCTGTAATTATTACGAGGTCAAACTCATCTGTGCACATGAAAGAATCCTACATAACACGGTCAGATAAACTAATCGATATTTTACTTTTTAGAATATAACCTCCAAAAGGCTAGTAAAAACATTGCTCAGAACTGCAAAAGCTTAGCATAACTAATCTGTACTTTCTATTGTGCATCAACGGATACTCATGCAATCATTACTCATTAGCCTATTCGGCATCTGATTCAGGACATCAACCAGACAATATCACTTGCGGGGGATGTTTCAGGAGAGCATGGAACTCGACAACCGCTACAACAGGTACTCAGAAGTACCAGTTGGAGCACTGACTCATCTTTCAGCTCAAACTACATAGTTTGCTACAGAACAAGCAACATATACTAAACATCATACTAGATAGATTGCTACATCACAAGCAGCATAAAGGATAGCACAAGCAGAGCTTTCAGTTTCGGTAGACATTGATTCTTCAGTTTGCTCCAATATCTGGAATCACTGGATCATCTTTCAGCTCAAACTTAACAGGATTGCTGTCCAGAAATGGGTACTCGTCAAGCTCCAGAAGTGGGTAGTCGTCAAGCTCCAGAAGTGGGTAGTCGTCAAGCTCATCATCAGTAGGAGAATCTTCAACCAGTGCTTTGTCACCTGCGTGGGAAGTGTATGTTACATGCAAGTAAATTGAAACATTTCAAAGAGAAGAAGAAACCATGTTCTTACTGAAGAAACCAAAGAGGAATCACAAGACTTAGATTCTTACGTTTGTCTTGCACGTCCTTATCCAGCTTCTGAGGATAATTTGCTGTGGAGTGAGCGCCCTCTGACACATCATTAGCCCATTCATGCCACTTTTTGGTCTCTTCAACAGTGAATATTTTCACAGGGTTCTTCAAAGCATCATGGCTGCGCAGAGCAGGCCTCCCTTTGACGGTGTTAGACAAATCCTGAAGACCCTTCCGCTCTTTTAGGATGTTAGACACATCCTGAAGAGCCTTCCGTTCTTTAAGCTTAGGCTTCAGTGGTTTGGCCTTTGGTGCATCATTCCTCTTGCCTGAGGTAGAGAGACACCAAGTGATGTCTGGAAGAATCTCTGGTTCCAGCTCCAGCTCTTTCGATTCTTCAGAAAACTTGGGAACCTCCTAAATCATAAAGAGACAGATTATATCACATTTTTGGTCTAATTGTAAGTAGAGAAAAATGGAGAAGTCAAGAAATGCTGTTTTCTGGAATATTATGCTTCCACTTATGTTGATTACTTGCTTAAAATTTTAGGATTCAAATGAATCAAATAGCGTATAAACAAATGGAGAAACACAGCAGGAATAAATCATATGATTTATACAGAAGTTTAAACTTTAAATAGTTACTGAACATTTTGTATGTGTCAATACAACCACAAAAATACACTGAGGACAGAGATTTTTTTCACCATTGGTCATAAAAAAAAAAAAAAAGCAAGGTAAAGAAAAATAATAGAACTAGTATGACATGTGTTTCAATGCTTTTAGAGAGAAAATTAACCATAAATGTTGTTGACACGTGACATGATTATAGACACAATTGAACTTCTATTATCACTATATCAGTGCGGCCATTAAGCTACATGGAGGACAGGGTTTTCCCTTACAGGGCAACATTTAGAGAAAACAACCCAGGACCCCAAAAAACAAACTTATACCAATTTTAGTAGATACTAGCAAGACTGTCATACCTAATGACAAGTAAGATGTGCAGGACTTCTTCTGATGTCACAAGAAATTGTTGGGTGACATAAAATGAAAAATCTAAAGCATGACAAGATGTCCATATCTTGTGATGCTATACAAATCCACAGATAAGCAATATCCTTTAGTCTACTACTGAGAACAACAAAAAATTCCAACATCTAAAAATAGGGTAATTATTCAAAGATGATTTAGATTTCATAATATGCTTCTTGATAAACAAATGTTGGAAGTGCCCACTCTGAAACTCACAAGCTACCTTGTCAAAATAATAATTACCGGCAACAACATTAAGTTTGTCAATCCATAGCAATAATAATGCAATATATAATCTTACATGAAAAAGACATGATACAGTTGACATGGATGAACCATCAAAATTAAGCTCTTCTAATCAATTTATCAACCAACTTCAGCTAGCAGAAGTGTGGAATAAGTGAAATTTATCGCCACAAGTTCCTCTTCCTTGCTTATGGCTAACAGAACATATAAGGGTTTTGTATTGCTAACCACGTGCCAAAGTATTAATAACACACTATATTTTTTAGCAATAACCATGGGGAAACAGCCCCCCGACAACAGGGAAATAAAATTAACAAAAGCCAAAGAGTTTACAGAGGACTTACAAGAGGCCTAACCAGGAGTTAGGCAGAGGGAGGAGGCTAACTATCTAGGTAATTACAGACTAAAAAAGTACAAAACAGCACAAACGACCGACAGCAAATTTCAAGGCCTGAAGCCAACACAGGTGATAAACACACTATATTGGCACTGGAAAGCTAAGTGATAAATGATTTTAGTGTCTAACCTATAATTCTAGCCGTCTAACAACCACTGTATATATGTATCACTTAGGTGAAGTAAGCAACCAAATAGCAAGAAGATATACTTTTCCAATTTCCTATTGAAAAACAATAAGTTTTGTTTGCCTGGTCTGAATTTGCACGTCATGGTCTTATAGAAACAGACAAAGTAATACCGATTTATCTTCTAAATCTCTGGTAAAGTACTTGGACCTTACAGACACCCTTAATTAATTGTGAAATACTGTACTGTTGGGTCACATACCTCAGCCAGAAACATCACAGGATCAAATACCTCATGTGACCAGCCATGCAATACTGATACAACTTTCGCCACTTTTTTCTTGACACCTATATCAAATGCATGATTAGCCAAAGCAGCTATAAAAATATACCACCCACGTATTATAAAGATTCAAAAAGAACAATTGTCAAACTTTGACGCTTACGTTTGTCTTGCATGTCTTTATCCAACTTCTGAGAATCATTTCCAGTGAAGTGAGTGCCCTCTATCCCCTCCTTAGCCCATTCATGAAACCTTTTGGTCTCTTCATCATCAGCAAAAATATTCACTGGCTTCTTAATCGCTTCATGGCTATGCAAAGCAGACTTCTCTTTCAGGATGGACCTCTCATTGCGGGTGTTAGACACATCCTAAAAGAGAGGAGGATGCCTCTCTTTCATGATGGACCTCTCTTTGAGGTTGTTAGACACATCATGAAGTGCAGGCCTTTCTTTCAAGGTGGACCTCTCTTTGATGGTGGATCTGTTCTTTAAAGCAGTGCCTTTAGGAATGTTAGACACATCCAGAAGGGCCTTCCTCTCAGGTTTTGCTGATGATTTCAGTGGATTGACGGCACTTGGTGCATCAACCCTGTTTTCTGAAAATGTGGATCAAACAAGTTGGTTTATATGTCTCATGAAACTTCCTAATCACAAAACAGTTTCCATGGAAAACGATCTCACCTTTATGTATCTGCATGTTCTCATTGCACATAACAGCTGCTGCAGCAGGGGAAGCCATGACCGGACAGAAAGGTATCTTTATCTATCTCAATGAAAACCTGATTAGAGTTCAATTGATTGGTAAGTAGGAGATACTCAGATTATAGAAATACTAAACAATAACTTCCCTACACTATTAAGATGTAAGAAACTGAAAAAGATTGCGAAATGTGCTAAGCAGATGCTAATTTAAGACAGACTGAGAACATTTCGACCGAATTCACAAACAGGAAAAGCGCAACTGCTGCGGAGTTGCATTACATCTTACAGAGATGGACTCTGAAATTTGATGTAGCAAAAGTATACACCTGGTGCTTGGTGGCAAAGCAATCTATCTAACACAGATTATATAATAGCACTTCCCATGGGGAAGCCTCAAGACCTCAAGGGTAACATCAAAGAGCTTGGACCAGCGGCAGCCTCTAGTCTAGATTAGTTGAAACTCTAGCCCAAGAACATCAAAACGCACATCTCGTCTAGAAATCAGGCAATATCGCACTGAAACTTTGCATAAACAACCTATTACAAACTGACAATGGAAGGATTTCCTTTTGGCTTCCCCTAACTGCATAGGCGGATCCAGCTGGATGCATGGGTATTCCCAGGAATACCCAATTATTTTGAGAAAAAAAAATGAGTATATGTTCCCATGTACAGTATGATATATACTACATGGTTTTCAAATCGACGCCAAGGCGTCCAAATCCTGGGCGTCCCCATCGCCACGATCAAAATCCAGCAAAGCAAAAGAGGAGGAAGAGCAGTGGAGGACCAGCAGGGTTTGGGGAAGGCCAAACTCCTATCTCCGCACCATCGGCTCCCATGGCCATGGCAGCTACGATATGCAAGGGGGGCGCATGGGAGAAGGGGAGGGGAAGCGGCAGGGAGGACCGGAGGAGAGGTGCCGGCTGCAGATGTCAACGGAGGGGGCAGAGAGAGAGAAAGAGGCGGCACCTGATAGAAGCAGCAGCACCAGCATCGGCGGCGGCGACCCACCAGTTGTTACCTCGTCGGAGAGCAAGAGGGGGCGAGAGGCGGCGGTTATTCGCAATGAGGCGGCGGCTTCGGGCTTTCGGGGGTGTTTTGGTGAAATATTTTTGGGCTCCTCGGACTGTTGCAGTATTTTTCATTTATATTTTGTAATTATTCGGATTGCAATTTCCATACTGTACAAATAATTTTTTTATCTATATTTAATGTTTTATATATGTGTTTAGAGATTCGATGTAGCACTTTTTTTTTCTTGTTCGTTCTTTTTAATTTATTTTTTTCTACTTTCTTCATATTGTAACACTAAAGTTCTTCATAATCATTTAGGTGTCAACTAGTCGATTCAAAAGGGTGGCTCGTTACGTCTCATCATATCGCCTTAATAATCATGGATATATACACGCGTGCAATGTATATTACGTCCAAAGTATCTTTTTAACCTTCATCAAAAGATTCTAAATTTCACACAAACACACACACACACAAAAAAAAAGGTGCGAACATAATTGCCCATTGTCCATTTCGGACTCCTCAATTTTATTGCTCTCATACCACATTGAAAATTTAACAATAATTTATCAAGATTATTTCTTATGTGCCTCCATCTCTCAATCTCATGACCTTAAGATTTAACGAGCTAACGAGGACATATATCAAAAGGGAGTTTATGAAAGTAGTTATCCACCATGTGTTATGTCAAGTTAATCAAACTTGACGGCTTGTACAAATGGCTTCAAACTCACACCCACTAAAGAGTCGCTTCACATGAGAGGTCGGTGAAGGATCCACGCAAAGCCCCGCTAAAGGCTCCATGCGAAGTCCCTTGGTGAAGGCCAAAGTCTCTATGATGAAGGGTCCCTAACGAAGGTCTCATGCCTGGGTCTCCACGAGGATCGATGGTGTTTGATTGTATTGTAACACCCCTGGTGTTAATCAAATAAAATTTTGCCATGTCATCATGATCATCGCAAAGCATGCATGATTAGAAAATTTGAAATGCATCGAATTAAAATAAGTTTATATTTTTAGAGAAATGTGTGTGCTTAAGAATTTTAGAGTGATTAATTTTAAATTTATGTTTTTGGTCCTAAGTGTGTTTGTAGTATGATGGTTTGATAATATAGGTTAGGAAACTGAAATTTGGATCAAATTCAAGTTTGAATTGAGCTTTGAAAAACCCTAATTCCATTCTCTCTTTTACCCCTTTCTCCATAATTCAAAATCTAAGCAAAATTTGCAAAAACTTTCAAAAGCCAAGTTGTAGATCTTGTTTTGATGTACAAAAGAGGTGTACAAAGTTTTTTTGAAGTTTTTGAATAAATTTGAAAGTAATTTTGAATTCAAAATTGTCCCTTTTTGACTCCATTTCAAAAAGTCATATTTAGAGGCCGAATTTGAAAATCTTCCAATTGTGAAAATTGTAGATCTTGAAAAAATTAGGCTAAGTCACTTTTTTGGAGTTTTTCAAGTTCAGTTCAAATTTTGGGAGAATTTGGCAAATTTCAGAAAAGTTAGGGTTTAGGGCTACAAAGTGAACGGGGAATTCTCTGTTTCCTCTCCATACCGGCCGGTCGCCGGCGTCCGCCGTGGCCGTTCTCGCTGGTTCCGGCGGGCGCGCGTCTGGAACAGCTGGACGGCCCGCGAATGCCCCGGCCACCTCCTCGTCCTCCCTTTTCCTATAAATAAGACGGCGGGTCGTCATTTTCTTCTTTTTCCCAAAACCCGCCGCCGAAACCACCTCCGCCCGCGCGGCGTCGTTCGTCGCCGTCGAGTCTTCTCTTGCCAAACCCACTAGCCATCAAACTCGCAACCTTCTTGCGCTTCTTTGGAACCCGGCGCGACCCACTTCGTCGCGAATCGCCAGCGCCACCCCCATCTTCTCTGAGTCCGGTCGGAGCAGCCGCGCCTTCGACCTCACGCGTCGATAGCCGCGTTGGTAAGCTTTAGCTTGCACTTCCTCGCGTTTTCCTCCATCTTGATGATGTAGTCGTGAGCGGCTCGCCCTTTTTCCCAGCCATGACCCCACTCGCGGGAACATCGCGCCGAGCCGCCGTCGTCGCCGTCGTCGTCGCGTCGATCTAGCTCCGCCGTGTCCCCCGCCAAACCAACTTGCGTTCTAGCACCCCCGTGAGCTCACGGCCCCCTCCTTCTCTCCGTTTTCCTTTTAGTCAATCACGGCGCCGAACGCGGCGGCGCGCCATCGGTGAGCATCGCGGCGTCAACGCCGGCGGCGTTTCTCCGGCCAAAACCAAAACCAACGATAACGAGCCGGGCACATCGCGCATTCCACCGGCCGCCCAACACTGTTTCCGATGGGCGGTTCGTTATCGCTCATAACATGCCGGTCCACCATGCACACGATAGCGGTCCGTGAACAGTCTTGGGCCGTGCACCGCGTGTCGGGCCATTCAACCCAAACCCTTTTTCATATATGAAATGTTTTATTCTTTTCTTTATGTTTGAATAGTGTCTCGGTTTTGTGAATTTCATATAAATTCATATGCTTGTTCAAAAATTCTGAAAATTTTTGTAGAACATTCTTAGGAGTATATCTACCCATGAAAAATTTGAAACTTTGATTTTGAGTAGTTCTTGCATGATTTAAAAATACAAATTTTAATTGAAAAATGCATCTTCCTTGATTTTTAATAATTAATCTATTTATCCAAAAATCATGAAAATTGTTTTGACATACTGTTTTCATGACATGATCTATCTGTACAAAAATTTTGAGTTTGTTTAAAGAAGGTTAAAATATTTATTATTTCATGCTCTATTATTTTATGTGTTATATAAATTGTTTAGTGACTAATTACTTAGGTTTTTGTGTGACTTTTGGGTTGTCTTGTGAAACTTGGATCATACCACAATCAAGTGGTCCTTGAGAACTCCTTAGGCAATGGTGATGATATCTTGTAGAGTAGTTCAACAAGTTGGTTTTGTTGGGTTGCAACTTTATCGTGAAGGAAAGTTGTACTCAAGTTGTTATCATTTCATGCACCTGTAAGCATCATATTTAAATATATAGCATCATGTTGAGACATACATTATTTCGTGTAGTGAACGAGATTGAGAGTGTCCAGTCTGAGCAAGTTCCGAAGAGGTTTATCATCCAAAGGAAGCGGGTTCGGATTTCCACGGGTTTTCGAGGGGGATAGTTTATTCCACAACAACGAAGGCAAGCCCCGGTTACATTAAACCCTTCCTTAATGTTTTAAAAGCTTTATATCACTTATGTTTATGATATGTTGCATTAAGTAATTAGGAGTTGAGTGATAATCTAATTGCTGCACTATCATCCTTGATTATTGCAATACCACCCTTGTTAACCTTGTTTTATTTCGAAAATGCTTAGTGATACTTAGCCTTGCTTTATTAGTTAAGCTATTTTATCAAAATGTGTTATTTGAGAAGATGGTACTTTTTTTTCGGAAAAAAAGAGAGATGTAGTGATGAATTTGAGATCGGACGGGACGTAGGTTGAAAGCCGGCGGGATACCTAGTCGTGCTTGTCCCGTGTTGGTCGCTTTAAGGACCGTCCGTTGTTTGGATTGTTAAGTTCGACTTTTTGAACGCATATTGCGCCCGAGACCTTTTGGTCAATGGTACGTCGGATCGGGTATCACCCCAGTCGGGCCGACCCTAACTAGCCACATACCCGGTAAGCGGATCTCGGTGGAGCCAAATCGGAATGGCAACCACGCACCGGAATGGAGAGATGGCGGGAGTAGCGTGTACCCACCCTACTTGGTCAAACCGTCATTAGGGCGGGGTAGGGAGGTGGAGTCTTGTGCTCTCGGGTGGCGCAGCCTCGTTCCCGTTTTGGACAAATCTGAAAGAAGGTTGATATATGCAAGCTTAAGTGCTACATATGTCGTGTGGTTAGGGATCCCCACCGGGTATAATCGGTTCATGAATCGCCGTTGCTTCTCTGTTATGGAGACCCGTTCTTACGCCCATTCATCGTAGTAAATGATGGAATATGTTTTTGAGGAAAGAAAGTTGGCATAAGAAAGATATGTTTGCTCTAGAATAGGATAACCTAGAGTATATGAGTTATTAATCCGAATTAAAAAAATATTGAAAGTAAGGATTCACTTATAGTAAGCTTTTACGCAAAAGAGTCTTTGATTCTTGCTAAAGCCTTACCTTGACTCCTAAGACCAAAGATTCCCGAGTCTTCTCCTCTTTTCTTGGTCGGGTAATTCTTGTTGAGTACCCCCGTTCGGGTTCTTTGACCCTTGTTGCGAGGAGCAGGTCATGAGCAGGGCTTGTTTTGGTCCCCGCCGCATGACGGTGTACCGGGAGGAAGATGACGAGTAGAGTTGCACCCTCGGGCGGGGTTGTCAGTGTATTATATGTATAATGTTACTCCAATAATATCAGGCTTGTAATAATGATATTTAAGTTTACATATTTGAACAAATGGTTTGTAAACTTATGGTTATGTAATCCTTCCGCCGTTTACTCTGATGTATTTTGAATAAAGTGTTGTAATACTGGAGTGACTTGTTAATGAGATCCTGTTCGGAAGATTAATAGCACTTTCTAGATTAATGGGAACTCGTGCATAATGATCAGAGGTCTTAATGACAATGATAAGTGCATGTGGGCCCTGTAATTTAGGAGGTTCTGTTACATGTATGCTACCGATTGAGCTCAGAGTTGGTGTTGTTGGTTTGAATTAATGGTAATGACACAATAAAAATTTAGACAAATAGCAAGATTTTTTTATAGCAATGAAGGGGTTTTTATAACTCTAGGTGGGATTAAAGATTTTTGATATTTTTTAAATGGATTCTCTTAGAACTAGCCTGCATTGAAACGACCCCTATCTCTGTGGCTCGATGCGTGAAATTTTGAGGCACTCGACCACCGGTGGATAGTGATATTGTGATGGTTGGAGTCATTTCACTTCACAATGTGACAACCAAGAATGAAATTGAAGGGGATCAAACTTAGCTCTGTGCGTAGCATAGGGGGAGTATGTAGATTTGTAGTGTGCAGTGTCATTTCAATGTTATTTTAGGGCTTAATATGACAAAGGAACTCAATAAAAATCAATACAATAAGTAACAAACACAATCTACCAACTAGGGTGCGGTCCAAGTTCTCTTTAGAGTAAAGTGCATGTGAAAAAAGCTCTCTAATATTGTTTTAGGGTTTAATATCACAAAAGAACTTAAGAGAATCCTTGGAAATTGAATATGAAGCTTGAGAGCCTTCAATAGAGTGAGAGACTTGTATGAAGGTTGGTGATGAGTTCTAGTCAATGGTGACCTATGGAGAAGCTATTAAGTCATGGCAAGTACCATGAGTTGCAATGTTGCACGGCAAAGGTCCGCCAACCAACATAGGAAAAGATAGGAATTAGGCTTAGCTAGCAAAGTTAGGTTTGAAGATGTATGTATTTAGAGTTTGTGAGCATTTGGTTGCACATCTAAGCTCGTGCATTGTATCCCCTTTATAGTATGGCTTTTCCTAAACTCAATTTCAACAAACAAAATCATTAAAGCTCCTTTTAGTCAAACTCTATAGTTGTTGTTATAATATGATCTATGCTTGTATACATTATCCTTCATCTTTATTAATTTGCTTGTCATCTTGATAAATCTCATTAGTTCACTAATTATGTGGTCATTATCATCAAAACCAACAATTGTGGTTGGATTGCACTTATAGGCCTGTGCGCTAGAAAGACATGACGGAGGCCTCAAAGATGAAGATCTTGTACGACAAGATAGCAAAGGCAAAGGCCATGAAGACAAAGACCTTTGCGTGAAGGAAGTCCTAAAGATGAAGGCCTGCACATTGAGTGGAGATGATGAACCGTGTCATAGAAATGGTAAAAGTAGCCGAAGTTCACAGATGAAGTCATCCAAGAGAAGAATATTAAACTACTTATCGCTAAAAGCCTCTAGAGTCAACATTTGTATAGGATAAAGTCACGTGCTTTCTCCATGTCATTTTTCACAAGGTTTTGGGATTGAGTTTTCAGTGGTGCATGCATGTGTCGGTTGTGAAGGGCAATCCTCACACTAAAGTTTTGAGATGTAACATATACTATGTCATATAATATCGGTGAAAATCTAGTAGTCGAGTGGATATTGTTGGGGAAAAACCTATATAGCGCATAAGCCAACTCTCCCTTTGGACTAACAAAGATTAGTGTAGGGTCTTGTAAAACTCACCCATTGAGGGAATGCTTGTAAAATGTCTTTGTTGGCCTATATATATAGTGCTAAGGGTATGAGAGTAAAGGATTATCTCCCTCTCACTTAAAAACAATCGCCACTAATACACTCGCTCCTCCCTCTCTCTTCTTCTATGTTTGTTTAAACAAAGAATGTTCGAGATCTACATTTTAGGAATACCCAACTCAAATTTTATGGCTCCACCACTACCTAACCTGTCATAGTATTATTATTAGAAGAGACAAGACGTTCAACACAACACGGAGGGGTTGAAATCTTGGGCACAAGAAACGATATAAATAGATAGAATATCTACAACATAGCAACAGTGAATAAGAGTGAACAAATCCCCAAACGAGGCAGTTCCCATCCCTAAAACGCGCGATTACATGAATAAAGAACAGGACGGGACATCGCGACAAAATTTATGGTTTCGATTTGGTTGCGCACATCATCATAGCAAGGGGAGGGCGAAAAGAAATCGATGCAAAGTCGAATCGATGCAAGCCAAGATAACAATTGGTGCTGAACGGCCATCACTTTCATCATTCATTTCATCCAACATCTTCTGCAGCTTTTTCTCGCTGCCTCTCAGCAGCAGTCATGGGGCGGCTGCTCGATGCTTTAACAGAACTATTAGCTGCCGGAGTCACTTGTGATGATGCTTCATTACCAGGCTTCTGTTTTTCAATTTCCCAGATTTATTTTTCAGCTTTGGATTTTGAGTCGACTTTCTGAACTGGTACAGCATTCAAAAAGAGCTATGCCAATATGTGCCTGAATTTTTAAAAGATCATGAAATGAGTGGTAAAAAAATAATTATATGATATAAGGTAGTTAACAAAAAGTCATACATTTTCAGTAAACAAATTCCAAGTCTCAGTACAAAATAACAGAAGCAATGTAGCATGTACAGTTGCCTGAGGTTCAGAAATTTTTAAAAATTATTATCATTCAAGTGATTCACTATTGCCCATATTACAGTTATGACTTATCATCAAAACAGGTAACGAAAAGAACAAAAAGCCAGGCTAATATTGGTCAATTTGCATATCAGTATTCGGTAGCATGGACCTCTACTACTCACAGTTACTGGCTCAAACTTCTCCCATATGTCCAATTACATTATATTATTACATAATAGGTGAGAAGTACTATCATGATGCCCTCAACTAACAAAAACAAGAAAAACTGAATATAAGGCACAAATTGTAGCGAAAAAGTCTCTACATAATCAGTGTCAGTAAACACTTCCAGGATCAATGCAATTGTCATGGACTCACGGTAACAAATAAAATGCTTGTGTGGAATAAGGTAAAGAGAAATAGAAACTAGAGTAATAGAGTAGTTCTCTCTGTAAATTGAGCAAAAACTAAGTCACCTGCTTCAGTGCACCAACATCATTGGTTCCATCACCACACATCAGTGTCACCCTCCCAACACTTTTTGAATGTAGTCAGTACAAGTTCTTTTTGTTCTGAGCGACACGAGAAAAACCTAAAAAGAACGACAATTAAAAATATAATAACCTAAGCTCATATTTTGTACAGGGGATGTAATCTGTTCAAACATACCTTCACATAAGGGATAACCTGGAGAACAGCATCAGTACATTTGTAGCATTTCAAAAACAGTCCCCATTAATACAAAGGTCATGAGATTCTGATAATCGATGCAACCTCCACAGCACTGGAAAAACAGCATATACACAATATCAAACCAAAAGGACACAAACAAGCCACAAACTGTATGTGACAACTGACAACAATGCCAGAACAGGTGCTAAACAAAAAGACTTCATATATCAACACTAAGTCTGAATAATTAACAAGAGAAAAAGAAATCATATTATTAGTTAACTTGAGGAAATGCTTATAATAATAATCATTTTTCCTGACAAATAGGGGCACGCATTATAATTTTTATAAAAACTTAGTGATAAAACAAGCAACATAATATTTGTTTAGCAGAGCAGAGATCAGACTACTTCTCAGTTCTCCCACTGGAACAGGGTAAAGATTTGCCAGGCAAGAAAACAAAGTATGAGCTCAACACAGGCAGAGCTCCTGCCAGGTTTTCTAAAAAAGATACAAGCACTGTATATAGACAGTTACCTGTATGGAGCTCTATCAATTTCATCTGGCTGAAAACCCATTCAAAACCGGCCAGTCTTTATCCGTGTCAAGATCAACACAGGTTTGGAAGATATATGTACTTCTTTGGCTAGCAACATGGCAGGCAGTCAATGCTTGGTCTCGGTGATCATGACCTGATAACACCAGCGAGCCAATAAGCACATTAGTCAAACAAAAACAGAAATAGCATTACCAAATTTTTCAAGGTTGTTGCTACAAGTACGCTAGCATGTCTGCTAGCCTTGGGCAAATATGTATCACATTACTGGCACTCGAAATAAGTTTCGCAGAGACTGAATTTATTAAATACAAGGATATACCAAAGTCATGGGAAGATTGTCCCAGTTCTTGTAAGACAGCACCAGAGTCGCCTCCTTATAGGACAGTTGAAGACCTGAGTCCACCAATCCAACATGGCCACACAACAAAGATAAACATGTCATCCAACGTAAATAGATTTTTGAGAAAAAGAAAATATGCGCTAAAGAGGAAGATTATATACCGCAAAAACCAGCAAATGTTAGGTCGCTCTCTACTTGATCCCTTTCCAAACTTCTAGCTTCACTAACCTGTTATTTAAACACCAAGAGTCAAATAAATCTAAACCTGGTACACTTTTTCGTGAGGAAAACAAACAAAAGATATGACCAAAAATGCAATATCTGTAAAATTCAAAAGGATATCACGTTTTTACAACAGAAGGATAACAAGTTTTTTACAACAGACGGATAACAAGTTAAATGTATGTAGATAATAATACTCTGTTTGAAAGTTTGAGTAAAATAAATAAGCTCATGAAATATGCTTCATGAAATCTAACTTCTAGAACCCCAAGCCAGTGAATACAAGGGAAATGTATTTTTATATTTTATTTTCATATACTCCCTCCATCCCAAATTATAAGTCACTTTGACTATTTAGTTATGTATGTCAAAAGTGACTTATAATTTGGAATGGAGGGAGTACATCATTATCTGACCTTTCGAGAATAAACTCATCATGTCCATGAATCAGAACATATCAAATCAAATAGCATGTAAAGAGTATAATTATGAAATTTGTATAGTGATTCATTTCCTGGTATTACACCAAATAATAATAATAACCACATTAATAGAGTACGGCAATTTGAGATAAGACTTTTTCAAAAGATTTGCTCAAACTAACTCAACTTTCAACTTTTAAATAGATCATGTGGATGTGAATGTTAGGGAGCATGAGAAGAGATCTCTGCTGTCAATATAGATCTGTTGAAAATTACTGCCCTCAACCCGGTGTGAATATTCAATGTATCAAAACCCTATGAAAGTCATTCTGGTTTCCTCCCAAAGGTATAGATGTCTTGGAACAAGAGAGAGAGAAAATACTATGTTTTGTTGTGTATGTTACAAAAGCAAATACTATGTTTCATTATGATAACAAGCAAATACTATGTTTCACTGTATATGTTGCAACTAGATCACATTTATTTGAAATCAGGACAAGAAAGGGCTGTAAACTTCCCTGAATACCATGTATTAACAAGGGCGAGTAACAACTTGTGTAAACCCATGAGACCAAAATTTCGATTGGATCTCTGATCTCTCAAATTCTTACCTTAATGAAAGCGTGCAAAATTTCTCCTGTGAATACTGCGACAACAGACATTCTCTCTTCAAGTGAGGAAGCAAAATGGTACACCTGTGCACAATCTGTACAGGTTGACCACCAGGCCTAGCAGATGAAAGAAAACATGAATTAACACATACAGTTTAATACCTTGTGCTCGCAGTGGAGCAGGAAAAGTAGTAATAACTAAATAACAACCAAGATATTCCTTCCCTGGTGACAAACCCCACTTGCTTAAATATTTATGCAGGTTAATATAGATGACGAAAGCTTACTTTTTAGACATGGCCTTCTCATCAGATGTGTAGATCCAGTCTATGCCTTTATAGCAGCCTTTTTAGGGGATCACCAACCTTTATTAAAATGAAAAGGCGAAAGATGCCATCAAACTTTCACAGTTACTAGGTTATCGTCAGACCTTCTAAAAAGCAGTTAGTTATTAGATAATTGCACCACGACATACCAGCTTGTTGTCGACAAATACCAATGCATGGCAACTGGAAAGTACTTCTTGAGTTGAAGGGCAGCTTATTTGCATCACAGATATTAACTCATAAGTCACCTTCCAAAGTAGCTATACCTTGGAATTCCTGAAAGCATAAGGGTCTAGCCATTCCCTGCCCCCTCTTATATTGAATAAAGAAATAAACTAAGCATATAACACCATATCATCTGATGTCAAGAGTGCCTGTCTTATGAGAAGCAGCATATGTCAACCTGATCAAAGAAAACTCTTAAAAATCTTGAAAGAAAGGAGGTAACAGGGACTCACAAGATCTCGCTTTACTAACCTTCAGCAAATGGTATTCTGAAGGGGCTCTGTGCAGAAAATACCACGCCGAGCCAATGCAATTAAAGATGTGTTGACTGCTATAGAGCTCCATTGGCAATTCGGGGGTATCACAGAAGTAATAATCAATGAACAACTCAATAAAAGTTTATATCTACTCCTTGTTGGGTCCTCTAGTCCTATACACAGATAAAACAACAGTTCAATAGAAGAAAAGAGGAGGCAAAATGAACTAATGATAAATAGGATAAAACATAATGATTCACTATATAGATAATATAGTTTCTGAATGTTACCTTCACATAAGCACATAACCGACGCAATTATTGCAAAAGAAAAAGCAAAAAGAGTATAAACAGGCCACTTTCCTTTGTTATTTGCAGTAACCTGGTTATTTTCATTAAAATGCAGGCATCAGATTTCATGACTTCAGATAATTTACTTTCACAACTGAAGAAAAGATGTTACCCTCTCAGTTGAAAATAAGATAGTCCTCATCAATTTCCATTGGCTAGTCTCAAATCCAGTCCTCAATACAAAGCTAGACAGCCACCATCAGGTTACTTTTCTCGAAGATTTACAGACTATAAAAAACATGTCAGCAACGAGTTGATCACAGACAACTAGCTCAGGAGAGATGTATCTACCTTATCTGCGGTGTGTTGCAATATTTTAGTGCCGCCAAATAGAATATGGTTCTTATCCCGCTTTTATAGATATAGCATATCCTCAGGACCACGCCCAGCAATTGGGGAAACCTACAGTACATGTGTTCAGAGCCTTTGAAAAGAAAGACAAAATAGTTATGCAGTTAAGGCATAAAAAGAATAGGAACAATGAGTTAGTCTGACTATGACAAAACACAGATGCTATTGAAGCATTACTGTCAATTTTAATTCATTTCTAGCCATAATGATGGAACTATTAATAGCTATACAAAATGAAACGAAATTTAAACTTGTTTTTCTATAGGAATCGATGCCCTCTAGTAATCTTGGCTGTAAAATTTGTAGTAGTTTCTTGTGCATTGGTTTTAGTTTAATATTTAAGCATAGTAGACTGTTGTAATTTGTAAATAGTTATGGATTCAAACAGAATGTGCAAGAATGGCATACTGTAATAGTCCAGTAAATGACTCTTCAGTTCCAATTGATAAACTAGAATGGCAAACTACAATGCATTATATTTAAAAAATAAGGTTGAAAGCACAAACTGTCACAATGAAACTATTTTTCTAATTAAATACATCCAAGAAAACAAAAAAGAAAAACCTTCCACTGTGGATGGAGATTCTCCCGTAAGAATAGCTTCGCTTACTATTGCAGACCCAGCTAACAATAGCATATCTGCTGGTACAGATCTATCTTCACCACTAGTTGAGCCGCCAATTGACACAATATCTCCTGGTAGTAGTTCAGTTCCAGGGATTTTAACCCCATCTGAACAAAGAACACAATTAGGATGGAATATATGCTGAAACAGGAAAAAAAAAAATGAAATAGGAGGATCCATACTTTCCACATCTATAGGTCAACACAATCTGGCTATCAACTTTCACATGCCTCTTTAGCTCAGTCAATGTCTTCAGCCTATTCTTTTGCCATAGTAGACTCAAACAGGAAAAGCATGAAAAGTGTAAACAAACTGTAGTACCAATACTCATCCAGGCACCAAAGAGCAACACAAAAAAACCTGCATAAAGAAGCCCTCATTTAAAACATATATAGTGAGTTTACTAAGTATTGAGATAAAAAAAGTAACCTGGAAAACAAAAAATGGTTCCATGATTTGCTCCTTCATCAATTTCTGAAATGTGGGCTGTGGATACTCGAATCTGGAGAGAACAATAAATATTGTCAGCCACTGTTGCTAGACAGATTAATATGGTAAAAAGAGATCTATCATGTTCAATTTGATGCAACAAAAAATCAGGAGTACATTGGTTATTTGATTTAAGACATACAAATTCAGATGCACACCATGCCCACTGTCCATAATTGAAATTCCTAGGCACATACTATGTTCTTACTATAGTTCTACTAATAGATCACCCCTATGCGCATATATTCCTCTATTATTCATAATTTGGAATTAAAAAAGTTGCACGCTGGTGCAGATATTACTGCATCCTCCCACCGTGTAGCTCACAAATACATGTCGCCTTTTGACGGTAGCATGGTCTCCAAAATGCAGTGATCACTAAAACAAATTACCTCAGGTCACACACAAAAAAAAAAATTTTGTTTAGGACAGATGATTAATAAATACTCCCTCCATTCCAAATTGTCGACGTTTTGGGTGTACATATAGCAAAAAAAAGCAATGTACAGTAAAAAGCCAAAATGCCTTACAATTTGGAGTGATGGAGTAATACATTATTTTATTTGGGAGCATGTAAAGTTATATGTGTCTATTTTGTAATCAAAATACTTGTAATGATCTCTTTATATTTGAAGGATTTTAAGATAATACTTTTGGTAAAATATACACAAATGAAGACCATGCAAAGTCAAATGTGTCAAGTATTTGTGGATTGAGGGGGTATCATATTACATGTAAATTATAATTACTACCAACATCCTTTCCTACACAGATCCAGAAGTCCACTGCTGAACACTCAGAATATTTTATAGCCAAAAAAAGTTGATAGCAAGTATGTCCAAAAGGGCAAGGGCTTTCCAGGATCACACGAAGGGGCCTGTCTACACATGGCTATTTACTAGTTGGGGCCAAAAATTAGCCCAAGTTAGATGTGGTTGGCTACCTACTTGGCTAAAAACTAGTTCAAGATTTTATTATTATTATTTATTGGGGGGGGCCCTGTTTCTCCAACAGTAAAATTGGTTTGGCAATTTCTATTTTATCAAATCTAAATGAAATGCCAAGTCCAAAAAAGAGTTCATCTCTCCAATAGTTTGATAGATCTACGTAAAACCCTAGAAGAGAAACAAAAAATTATGTTTATATCCTTCCACCTCCTTTGAAAACTTATTCCACCCTCTAATACACGGATGTGCCGGAATGCCAACAAAGTCAGAAAGGCCACATGGCGCTGTAACGGCCTGATTTGCCAACACTACTAAAATTGCCAACTCTAAATGCCAAACTGTAGAGAGTTTTTTGGAGCTTTTGGCAAAATTTGAGAATATGCACAAATGGCAAACTGTTGGAGTTGCTCTAATTTGGGCTAATTTTTAGCTAGCACTTAGCCCTTTGTATTCAAACAGGTCCCAAGTATGGAGGGAATCCACTACAGCAACAAGTTATGTAGCATATCCATGTATGCACAACTCCCCTTCAGCTATTTGCCTACTTTTAAATCTAGTCCACAATTGAATCATCTGTTATAGTACAAGTCTATTATTTTTACAGATAACATGTGAAATAAATGTGTGTCGCAGATCAGCAACACTTATCCACTCTCATAGTGGCCTAGTGGGTTCCCCATAAGTTGAATTGTGAATTTCCTTCAGGTAGTGCTGGATAAAACGAAATTTAATATCCAATTGGGCATTGTTAGACATTAACCTTAAATCAAGTTCAGCCTTACCTTCATAAGCTAAGCATTTGTGTTTCTCGCCTTAGATCTACGCACTCTTGATTATATACAGCTATCATTAAAAAGTTCTGTAGCTCAACAACTGAAAGCACAGTTTTACGATATAGGAGGGAGCAGTGATGCAGCTTACACGTTTCTACCCCCACTTATCCACAGCGTGCTAATCTTGGCCTCAGTTCCATAACCAGTGCCCTTTGGTATAATGACCCATCAACTCCTTCGTTGGGTACCGGAGTTTTAAAAAGTTATCTTTCTCCGCCCGAGTAGATGAACCTCTGCTTCCGAAAAAATCAAAGTAAATCTCCTCTGTCTCGCCTGCAGCCGAAGTTGAGCCACCTGAACAAACACCCAGACAAATACACTCAGTAACCCCCAAAGAAAGCTGAAGGCGGAACAAGCCTCGTGAAAAAAAAAAGGATTTTGAACTCACATGTCTCTGTATGTGCAAGGGTACAATCTCCTTTGATCCCGAGAACTTAGCCGGAGTCACCTTACACGCGTTAGCGGCACGGATATCCTTTGACCTGCAATATCGCCAAGCTCAAGTCGTTCAGCCCTAAAACCTAAAGAGTTCAAACAGATATGGATAATGCTGACTATAGATGGGTTAAGAATTGAGAGGCAACTCGCCTTGGAGTACCCGACAAAGGCCCGGAAATCGACGGACCAGGCGGTGAAGAGGAAGGCGAGGATGTGAGCAGCGGATAGCGCGGCAAGGATGATGAGAGCGTCGGTGAAGTCGAGCGCCGGGACGGCGAGCAGCAGCCAGAGCGCGTAGAGCGCAAGGAAGGGCCATAAGTCGAGGCGCGACGCCCAGTGGCGCCGCCGCAGCAGGTCCACGCCTTGCACCGACTTGCCGTTCACCTCGAACCGCGCCATGCCGGCGCCGCGGCCACCCGGATCGGGGAGCGCTGCAGAGCTACCCAGAGTCTCAGATCGGGTCCTGATGTGGACCAAAAGAGGTGACACAAGTGGAGATTTGGGGAGGGGTTTACCTAGTCGGCTCGACGGGACTCGACCGGCAGCGGCGACCAGCGATCGGGGGCGGGCGGCGGGCGCGACCGAAGCGAGGGCTTTTTGTCGCCGCCGCTGCTGCTTTTTAGCTGCGCGGCTGCGGCTCTACTCTCCGTCTGGTCCCTCCGCCTCGTCTTCAGTGGTTTTACGATGTGGAATCCCCACGGCGATCTGAATTCTCGAGAGACTTTTCCTTTCGTTACCCTTTCGTAATTTAAGCAAAGTTTGTACCAAGCAGAAACAGGTGGATCCGAGAGAAACACAAGATGATAAAGTTGCAGATTGTATCCATTGGGCACATTACTACTTTTATTTAATTTAATTATATATATATAGCTAGCGAACATGATGCATATATTCGAGGTGTTTTTTTTTCCAAACGATTGTGCCATACGTTCCAATTCACTTTTTTGTAGTTAAAAATCTTGATGATGCACTTGTTGAGTCTGTTTGGCTCCTAACCTTGATTTGTAACCCCCACAAGTTAGATATGCTATAGTTTTTTTAAGACATGTATTTGGTTTATCATATCATAAATTTATTTATTTATTTTGCCAAACTTTTACAAAAAATGTGGTTTTATTTTTATTTGCTACACTTTTTGTGGCAACCAAAAGTTTGCCTTAGATTCAGCGTGTCAAACTTTTGGGTGTGAACCAAAAATGTACGCTTACTTACACTCGCATGAGTATCGAGGCTAAAGGTATGTTTGGTCGATCTATCCATCTATCCTCATTGATCAAGTCGCCTAAAGTTCAACGAGCAGTATATTTGGTTGGTTAGCGCATATTTAAGATAAACACTACCGTGGGATATGCTCTAATAGTTGAATTAAGGTTTTCTCCCATAATAAGTTGACAATGCAAGATGAGGACGACGGGCCCATACGCCATTCTCATACACTATACAAGTTGCATTTGCTTGCTTATATACAAGTAATCAACCATCATCTCTTTTTTCATTCGCTCATACAACTACACCAAATAATATATTTTTTTTAAAAAAAAGGACATATGGAGGTGGCAAGGGAAGCCAGGCGAGGATCATAGCAACCCAAACAAAGGTACTAGCAACGACACATGTAAGCCATGTCCCTTTGCCATTGTATATATTATGGAATTATCGGTAGAAAAAAGATAGAGAGCGGGTTTGGCTCTCTAGAGCGCGTGCATGATACATAGTTGTTACGATATACATAGTTGTTGTTGATAAAATAAAAAGATATAGATAGCTTTTTTTGTTCAAACTACTCTCTAAAAAACGATTTATAGAGTGGGTTTACTAAAAGATGGAGCATCTCCAATAGTTCAATGGGTTTTTCAATAGCTAAAAAAAAGTTATGAACATAGTTGTTTGCTTTCTTCGTCAAGTTTCCAATATCTTTCTACTAAAAAATATCGGTCTCACATGAAGAATCCAACACCCTATAGGCACCACAACCGATATAGTCACCCCTAGTAGTCAGCAGAATTGGCAAGGCCACAACAAGGCAGCACAGATAGGGCACCCATAACAGTGTTTTTGGGCTTTAGCGTGGTGGTAGGGAGTGACTAGGCAAGGCCGTGGCATGCCCCAAGAGTCTAGAGGAAAGAGAGGAGGGTGGCAACAATTGATTTTACCATTTCCTAGAGTGGTAGATAACATCCCGATGGTCAAAGTCTCCTAGTGTATGGAAGGGTGGGCTTACAAAATGATGTAACAAAACTTGTTTATGCTTGATTGAAATTGCCCACACGGTGTACTCTTCCATGGATACCGATTGTCAATTGTAGAAAGATGATGAGCCGAGGATTTTTTTTGGCAGCAAAAAAGCAAGATGAGTGGCCTTAGTAACTACTCCCTCCGTCCCTTTGAAAGTTTCACCTTGGTTATTTAAGGTGTTATCTCGCTTTTGATCACTCGTGATATTCAAATTTTACATAAATATTATTTATTTTATTATGACCTATTTTGTCATTAAAGATACTTTAATAATTATTTATTTAATTTATTATTTATAGAATTTTTTAAAAATAAAATGAATGGTCAAACTCGATAGGCAAAAGTCAAAAACGACGCTTTCAAAGGGACGAAAGGAGTATAGGAGATGCACGAATAAAGGATAAAAATAGTAATCACTCCTCCAATTTAAACTATAAATCATTTTATAGATATTGTTATATATATCCAGCAAATGTATTTGTATATTTAGATAGCATATATAGTAAAAGTTATATACTCTCTTCATTCTTCTAATCAGAAGTCATTCCAAGAATTTTGGAGGTCAAAGATATCAAGTTTGACCAAAATTATAGAGAGAATCATAAAGATGTATGGCATCAAATTGATATGATTTGAAAATATAATTAAGGAATAATTCAATGATACTTGTTGACATCTTATATGTTATTATCTATCTTATTATATAAGTTTGGTCAAACTTGAGATGTTTTAACTCTCCAATATTTTTGAAATGATAGGACGGAGGACCTCGAAATGAGTAGTTGTTAACCGGGCCTTGTTTAGATTGCTAGAAATTTAACCTTTTTTTTTCCACTTTCTCTATCACATCACATTAAATACACCAAAAGACATATGTTTGTAGTATTAAAATGTAGGTAAAAAAATAACTAATTACACGGCTTAGATGTACATTGCAAGACGATTCTTTTTTAGTTACTCCATGGTAGGATGATATTTACCACTAACAAACGAAACGCGTCTTTAAAATAAGCATTTACGTGACATCCGGTTTCAAATATTTGCCATCTAAACAAGGCCCCGGTTAACCCCTTAGATCCAAGTGAATCTTTGTACCGCTAGCGAGCTAATTTGCTTTGAATAAAGCAAAGCTATCTTTGGTCTTCGCCTAGAAAGAAGAGAAGAGTGATGAAGCAAAGAGTTCAGTCAATCTTGCAAATGATCAATCCGTGGCCCAAACAAAGGTCCGGCCCGGTCGCCCACGCGGCTGGTTCTCCTGCTGACTGCTGAGGGCCACTCTCGAGTCAGCTGCGAAGATGCCCATTGCCGCCTGCCGGCAGCAGCGAGCGGAGCGAGCGGGGCCATCCACCCATCCCTCCCCTGCCGGCGTGCGCAAAAGCTGGGGCATGCGTGTCCCGCTCCCGTGTGCCGCGAACGCTCGCCGCCGATCTTTTTTGGTCGTTGCACTTCCATCTCCAATCCAACACTTCCTCCCATGGTTTTCACGTCGGCCTGCCCGACTCTGTCGATGGTTTGCCCCGATCTGCGCCCTAGAGTGATCAGTGATGGACAACGACCCGTCAGCTCAGCCGCACTAGTAGCACTAAAGAAAAAGTCCCAAGTCAGAGGCGGCGACACCACGCACGCAATGTCACGTGCCGTCTGTGAGGCAGCCGGCAGGAATGATAAGCCCCCTCGTGGGCCTAGATCTCCCCACACAAAAATTCGCTCGCGCCATGCCCATGCAGATTGCAGACGCGTATTCTGCCGAGCCCCGTGGACTTGCTGCCCTCGTCGCTCAGACCGCCTGCCGGCACAAACCGCGACGACTGGGTCCATTTCGGCGTCACGCCCCGCCGCGCGCGTTCCCCACCTCGCTATAAAGATCGATCCTTGCGTGCCGCTGATATCATATCATCACTTCACATCGCCAGCCATCACGTCCCGACCCGCACGCTCACAGTCACAGCATGGCAATGGCACGCCACCCAGCCAGCAGTGCTCGCCCTCCGCGGCTGCTGTCCTCTTCCTCTGCCTGCTGTCATCGGCCTGCCGGGGCGCGGCAGGCTCCGGCGGCGGCAAACCGATCAGCGCCGTGGTTCTTCCGGTGAGCAAGGACGACGCCACGCAGCAGTACCTGACGGCGTTCCGGCAGCGCACGCCGCTGGTGCCGGTGAAGGCGGTGCTGGACCTGGCGGGCGCCACGCTCTGGGTGGACTGCGAGGCCGGGTCGTACGCGTCCTCCACCTACAGCCGCGTGCCGTGCGGGTCCAGCCCATGCCGCCTCTTGCGGTCGGAGTCCTGCGCCACCACCTGCTCGGGCGCCCTGAGCCCGTCCTGCCTCAACGACACCTGCGGCGCGTTCCTGAGAACACGGTCACGCGGGTCAGCACGGGCGGCAACGTCATCGCCGACGTGCTGGCGCTGCCCACCACGTTCCGCCCGGCTCCGGGCCCGCTCGCCACGGCGCCGGCGTTCCTCTTCGCCTGCGGGTCCACGTTCCTGACGCGGGGCCTGGCCGCGGGCGCCGCCGGGATGGCGTCGCTCAGCCGCGCCCGCTTCGCGCTGCCCACGCAGCTCGCGTCCACGTTCCGCTTCTCCAGGAAGTTCGCGCTCGCCTGCCGTCGTCCGCGTCCGAGGGGCGTCGTCGTCTTCGGCGACGCGCCTTACGCGTTCCAGCCCGGGTGGTGCTGTCCGACGCGTCGCTCATCTACACCCCGCCCTCGTCAACCCGGTGAGCACGGCGGGCGTGTCCGCCAAGGGCGACAAGTCGGACAGTACTTCGTCGGCGTCACGGCCATCAAGGTGAACGGCCGCGCCGTGCCGCTGAACGCCACGCTGCTGGCCATCGACAGGAAGCGCGGCGGCGTGGGCGGGACCAAGCTCAGCACGGTGGCGCCCTACACCGTGCTGCAGTCCTCGATCTACGGGGCCGTCACCGACGCGTTCGCGGCGGAGATGGCCATGATCCTGCGGGCGCCGGCGCCCGTGGCGGCGCCCTTCAAGCTGTGCTGCGACGGGAGCAAGGTGGGGAGTACGCGCGTGGGCCCCGCCGTGCCCACCATCGAGCTGGTCCTTGGGGCGAGGCCACGTCGTGGGTGGTGTTCGGGGCGAACTCCATGGTGGCCACCGACGGCGGCGCGCTGTGCCTCGGCGTGGTGGACGGCGGCAAGGCGCCGCGGACGTCGGTGGTGATCGGCGGGCACGATGGAGGACAACCTGCTGCAATTCGACCTGGGGCGTCGCGGCTCGGCTTCAGTCTCGCTGCTGTTCAGGCAGACCACCTGTAACAACTTCCACCTCGGCTAGCTGACGGTGCGGGTGCCAGCAGCTGCTGCGGTGTCATGTCCGGCCTGTATGTCGGTCTGAGACCAAAGAAGATAATGGTCTTGGTGATTTGGGCTGTCGCTGTCTCAATAAATTGCCCCCTCTGGTACGGTGGTGCCGTACCAAACAGCAATGCTTTTTTTGACTGAACCAAACAGCAATGTTCAACTCTAGTTTTAGCCTGCACTTGAGAAAACAGCGGATAGGCTGAGCACCGACGGCCCGGCCAGCTTGGAGCTCGCTTTGAGCATGGTTGCTCTTGCCAACCGATGAATAAGAGCGTTCAAGCTCAACAGACTATGATTTAGACTTGCGTCAATGGATTGTTTTATTGTGTTATCAGTCGTCAGAAGAATTCAGGAGTGAAGAAAGTAAAAGCTACACAGGCTGGATTCATACAGAACCTTTTTGACCATTTACACATAACATTTTTGGTCCACAGGTCAGGAATCAACAGTAATGGACGAGTACTGTATATACACAGGTAGAAATTTCATGTTCGCATGGGAAACCTTACAATATAAAATGGTATGAGTAACATAGTATCACATTAATCAATTTAAATTCAACATGGTGGGAACTGAGGTATCAAAATACACCAGGAACTTATGCTTTGCGTTCCTCTAATTCTAACAATTCATGTTGATTTATCAAATCCAGCATCCATGACCAAAAGATGTTCATCATGCTTTCTGGCCTTGGGCTTTGGTGGCGGTGCTAGGAACAGAGCCCCTGAAGATCCACGCAGCAAGAATGGCACCAATGAAGGGCATATCCAGTACACATAGAACTGCTCCCAAGTATTATGGCGATTGTTAACATACGCCCAGCCAAATGCCTGTAAATATTATTTGATCAAGATTCATAAGTTAAAGAAAACAGGAAACTAGAATCCTTAATTTTAGTAAAGAGCACTGAACTGAAAATAGCCAGTAACAGAGAAATGTTTAAATGCTTTAAAAACAGTAATCTAAACCAGCTCTTATAAGATAATTACCAAAATATTTAAAACTCAGAAAGGATCTACACCACTATTCCTAGGGCAGCATTCCACTGAGGGTAGCAATAGCATATGGTGAACTGAACAACTCTTGGGATCCAATAGTAGTGGCCATCACTATATCTCATCACTCTTGTGAGTAGGATCGTCCCTGTCCTTGCTTCTGTTAATCAGCACAAACAGTTTGATATATTCTGCCAACATTACTCTGCATTGTATTCTACCAACTTTACTCTGTGTTTATCATTCTATTTGGTGATTAACTTTGTTTAGTTCACCTCAAATACATAGACAATCATTGGCACTTATTTTCACGTTGTATTGTTGTGTTCCTTTTAGAATGCACGTTTCTATGGCAGGTATCCGTCTGGTGTCTGATTCAAAAAGGGTGAAGTATGCAAGACTCAGGCCCTTTTCAGGTGTGTGTATGTGCTCTATGTCATGCTCCAATCATGGTTCCTTATAAGAAACATCTACTCTGTTCCAAATTATAGTTCATTTTGTCTTTGTACTAAGTTAAATTTCTCTCTAATTATGACTAAGTTTTTACAAAATTATGTTACATCTACAAGTTCAAATAAATGCAATATCAAAACATATCACATGAAGATTGAAGAATATACTGAAACTAATTTAAAGTTGTAAATGTTGGTGCATTTTTCTTGAGGAAGTAGAATTCAGTTTGAAGGCTATATAAAATAGTCTAGAAAAGAAATAAAATAAAACTTTTCATTACAATAATATGGTAGTATGATTAGTGGTCTACAATTTGTTAATTTTCTAACTTTTCTATTACAATCTATTTCAGTGTCCAGCAACTTTAATTTGTAGATGAGTGTTCCAATTATACTTTTTCGCCATAGAAACAAACAACCAGTATGAAGAATGCAAATGCGTATTCAGATTTAGACATGAATAGTCAGCAACACCAATCCTATGTCTCTAGAGTTCTTCTGGATTCTGGAATAATATTTTGTTTTCCACTTCCTTTCACCATGCTGAGTCTGTTAGTTGGGAGCTGTATTTTTTTTTTTTTAAAAAAAGATGAACCGCAATGTTGTGCTCTTGAATTGCAAAATTTCACATGTAGGACCTTCAGACAAAGAGACAAGAAGATGCTTCAAAAGATCAAGTATGATGATTTCTTGGTCAAATAATTTTATTCACCTTTTTCTTCTCGTTGTAACATGCCAGTAGTTTTGTACTGTTATTTTAGAAATAGGTAATCAACTAATCATGCATAAACAGTAAATATTTATTTATACCAGAACTGAAATCCTTTCATTCAGACAACTGATTTGCATCATTCAAGTGATATAACACTTGCTAGCAAAAAGAAATAATTTATTTCCATGTAGCAAAGAAAATAGTATATAGTGGATAATATTGCATGCAATGGCACTGATACGTGAATAGCCACACACATAATAATATTTATTATTTGCTAGTGCATATCAAATACAAGAGGGAATCATAGCCAATAGGTACTATCTTGAAAGAAATTGATGTTACTAGGTACTATTCATCAAATTAAGAAATAAACATTTCAAATTTTGTTGTTGTTATTCTAATAAAGATGATGGTTACAACAAGCATTAATCTAATTGCTTTCAGAAGCCAATAACAAAAGTATTAGTATTTTGATCAGTAAATATTAATTTAGTTTTTTTTTTTCCTTCATGTAGCTGGTTTCATCATTACTCGCACAGAATATTTAAACTTTTAACATCAGTTCTTTGCTCAGGATTTGACTTGATGTAAAGATGCACTTCACGTTTTAGAGAGATGTATAAGTATCAGAAACATAATGCACATCCAAAATGAGTAGATTATACAAACCTTTGTTTTAAATTTATCTTCACTGTCAATTTTATTTTCAAAACATAATGCATGGGAGTCATTTTTCCTGATTTAAATTTATATAAATTTTCAGCTTGCTCCTACAACAGAGTTATAGTATCATCTGGCCATGTGTGGTCTCCCAACACGATATCCGTGCATGTACAGTGGCCAAATCATACCACTAAATCATGATATAAATTCACCTTTCTCACTAAAGATCGGTTTACCGATCAGACTACCCACATATGTAACATTCCTGAAACCATCAAATATATCTACACATATTTGTCATATAGGCAGTCAAGCTGCTAAAGTTCCCTGTGATGGACCAAAAGGCGCAGTTATTTTCTAATTGCCCGTCCAAATTTGCTCACTGTATTTATAGATGGTGACAGGAAACTACCAAAACAAAAACAAAGAAAGGAAGGAAGAGACTGACATTGGCTGGGTTCATGGAAGGGGCCGGTGTATGCTGCTCCGGAAAGGACCATGCACAGGGTGCAGATGGAGATCATCCATGTCTTGATGATGGGGTTGCGGGGCCCCTTGACTATGATCAAGAGCACGGCCAAGGTGATGACGAAAGTAAGCACTAATTCGGCGACGGCGCCGGTGTGGGATCCACCTTGAGCGAGGGTCCCCAAGCATGTGCTTGTACTGCTCCGGCATCAGCCCGAGATGGCAAGAGCGCCGCCCACAGCACCGGCGGCCTGATCAGTTAGAAAAAAAGTAGTCCGCATCGTCTCTGAAGAAGACATTTCTGAACCCTTGAATTGAACTGAATCCAAATCGAAGGGTGAAAACTACCTGTGCCGGAAATCGGAGCGCGACGGAGAAGAGGGAGGGGCTGGTGACTCGGCGGCGTAGAAGGCGGCGACGCCGGTGGGTTGAAGCTGGCGCCGCCGAGTACGTCGCAGAGGATATTGAAGGCGAAGAGGAGCACGGAGGGAGGGAGACGGTGACCAGGAGCGCGTAGTGGACGCCCTGCAACTTCAGGTAGGACGTCACCGCCGCCGTCGAGGCCCCCAGCGTGGAGACGCACAGCACCCACAGGAACGTCACCACCGCGTCGGCGGCAGCCGCCCGCAGCGCCGCCCCATCGCCATCAGCGCCCGTGTTGCTCTCTCTGCTCTGTTCAGTCTGTCGTGTTGTTGTGTTCAGGAGAGGCAGATCGGAACTGACGGAGGAGGAGGGTAGGTATACAAACGCTCTTCCGTGCTGCCTAATCCCTTCTTTTTGTTTTTTTTTCGGCTCGTTTGGCTCCTCACCGCAGCACCTTTTGCATGGAAGAACAACCAGACTTGTAAATTGTCGATCTGGGGGCTTTTTTAATTTTTTTGAGAAACTTGAAAAGAGTCCCTCACCATCCCGTGCTGCACATTTTCGGTGGTTTATATGTTACTTACTTAACAAAGATATATTTATATACAAATAATAATTGTCCAATTTGGAGCTAATTTTAGACACAGTCATACTTAAAACAAAACAAAACAAAAAAGGTTAAGATAGTATTACTACTGTATAGTTCAGTAAGTTTATAAAGTTTCATTAAATGAAGTTGTATTTGAGTTTTGGTGGCTATTTGAACAACCGTAATAACCTGTGTTTATTGAGATGATCTTCATTTTGAGGGGAGTCCTTTCTAGATGTTCACATCTGTAAATGAATTTTTGGGTATTTATGAATCTCTCTTAAATGTTCCTACCATCGTTGAAGATCACCTGTGTTTATCAAACTGTCTCCTAAAATGCTCTTAGTACTGTCTCCTAAAAATATATTCTCAAAAAAAAAAAAAAAAATGCTTTGTGCTATACTGAACCAGGTGCTCTGGGGTGTAGCTTTGTGGTTTTAGCATTTGCTAATACACAATCATTTATTTATTAGAATGCTCTTGGCCTTTGAGTTGTTAATTATTGAGCAAAAGAATTTGAAAGCAACAGTGACGTATCAGTGTCAATATTCTAAAGCACTTCTTTTTTCTCCTAGCTTGTGGTTTAGCTTTTGCTAATACACGATCATTTATTAGAATGCTCACTGACTTTTGAGTTGTTAGGTGTACAGAGCAAAGGATTTGAAAGGAATAGTGGCGTATCAGTGTCAATCATCAATATACTAAAGCACTTCTTTTCTCCAACAGAGACGGTGGCCCGAAGTGCATTCTCCCTTCAAGTTACTATTCAAATCTTGTATTCGCCAACATATTTCGATATAATAATTACCGGTATCTCTACTATAATGTCCACTTGAGGGTTCACTTTGAAAAATCAACGGCACACAAACAACGTCAAATGATTCAAAGTCAGGATTGAAAGTTTGATGCATGCTCGACATCTCACCCTCCCGCATCAACGCTCTACCATGCCGCGAGTTCGAATCCCAGCCTCGACAAAAAAGAGAAATTGAAAACACCAAGTTCTGCGCCGCCACCGCCCTCGTCGGCGCTTCTCCGAGGCCGGGGCCCGCTTCCTTTATGTTGACCTCCGTGGGAGCTCCTGCAGGTTGCACGACGGCGCGCGGGACAGGAGCGTGGTGTGGGCTCCGGACGCCTCCGGCCGCCATCCGCTGTCGCGGCCCCGATTCCCCGCGAGCCTCGCGCGTCGCCACTTCTGCCTCTTCGTCTTCCTCCGCCCGGAGCCAGCACGTGAACCCGCAAGGGGATGGGGTCCGAGCCTCTGCGCTCGCGCGACCTTCCCCTACTCCCCGGCCAGCGAGCTCCCACTCCCCATCGAGGTCTTCTCGAGAGCGTGTGACACCGACGTCTCCATCCCCTGCCAGCAGCCCACGGTGAGTCTCAATCCGACCTTAAATTTTGGATTGTGGAACCCTAGAGTTATTCGATTTAGATTGAGTCCTTATCTACGCAGCGTCCTGCAATTTCAGATCCCAGTCGACCTACGTCTCTTCCATGGATTGCCTGATAGGCCGATGAACCGCATCAACACGCCTGCACCGCTCTTGAAGACCCGGGAGGAGAAGAGACTTCCCTACCCTCTGGGAGTCTCTCCCAACCATCGCTGTCATCAGAGGCCAGGTACTGCTCTTCTCAATTTCTCTCCGGTCCTCCATACTTCCATCCGGATGCTCCCTCCTTTTGAAATTAAATATTTCTCTTGAGTTTAGGCCAGGTCAAATAATGTTATGTTTCTCCGAATTTCATGGATAATAATGCATTCTATATATCAGCTCAGAGTAGCATAATCATGTAGCTGTGTTCTATGATTTATGTATTTTGTAGATCAACCATATTAGCCTATTCTTATGTGTTAATTGTCTCCTATATCCTCTATTAATTGCAGGTCAAACCTGAGCCACCAAGGTTACAAGTTGAGCTATATATGCTTCAATGGTTTCTACGGTCTTCCAAGTTGAGCTATATATGCTTCAGTGGTTTTTATATTGTTTATAAGGACGCCACCAAAATCTTCTCTTTATATCAGAACAAGTATGTGTTTACAATAATTGGGACATTATAGTAGAGATTCTAAGATCCGTAGGTTGCCGGAGCAATAATTGGTCTTTACAATCTTTTTTTTATGACTGTGTTTCATAATAATTGTTCTGTTCATTGCTTATATTAATTTCTCAGGTGCCCCTGCTGTGTTTCTCAGTTACCAAAGGAGGTCCTCATCAATCCCTTTCCTTGTTGCAGCATGGATTTGGGACACAATCTGTTGGCGAGAGTGCCTCTACAATATTGGGGTCCATGGGCTCAGGGGCGAGGAGGTGCACAGGTATTTGGTGAGAGGCTGGTTAGGCTAATAGTTACATATGGTGAATTATTATGAACTTGAGATCTTCCCATAACTTCATAAGTGCAGTAACAGTGCACATAGCAATAATTCTTTTGTTCCTGATGGGTATAACTGATTTTAAGGTTGTGCTGCATTCCATGAATGCTCACGTTCATGCTTGCTTTCAGTTGTTTTGGCCTCGCTAGGAATCCTAAATTAGTTTGTCCAATATGCTCTTTTTCTTGAGAGCTGCATATATTATGTTGTTTTGACTGGCTAGAATCCTAAATTAGTTTGTCTAATATGCTCTTTTTTCTTGTCAGTGTGTGTGGCTCTTATATGAAAACCATAACTGAATGCGTTTCAGTTCAGTGAAAAGAATAACAAATCGTTTGGTCTTCTGTGAGCTGATTTGTTGCACACCTTCCCACCACATTATTCGTGAAGATTTGGAACTTGTACAATGCCTTTATTTCCATGCAAATGGAACTTCTTATATTAATATAAACATATATTGCATAGTTTGCTTTAACTGAATAAAGTAACATCAGTTTTATCTTGGCGATTAGATGATCTCCTTTTGGTCTGAACTGTTGGCTGCCATTGAAAACCAAGCCAAATCAGGACCATATATTATTCTTATATAAAATATAAATACTTCCACAATGTTTTGCGGAGATAAGATTGGCCAGTAGCCTAATCTAGGAATTATTTAGCTAAGCAGCTTGCTGTTCTATGCAGGGATGTGCTATTAGGTTTTGTTTCAGAGAAGCAATCTCTGTCTGTTCACCAATTAGATGGCTGAAACAGGCTTTGGGTTTGTTTCAGCTTTGGATGTCAAGTCTTTGGCTCTCTTACCAAGTGGTATTTTGAATATTCCCTGAAAATTATTTGCTGTGAAATTCTCTAATCTGTTATGAAGGCCAGATATATTTAGTCGAGTTATTTATCAATAAAAAGTCATGTTCAGTGATGGTCCAACAACTATTAGACTGTTAGGTGTATAAATTGAAATTCCGATGTATTATACAAAAACTTGTTACTGTTGTGCACTACATGTGCATGCTTTACTTTTGATTAAAACTATTTCTGAACTGTCAACAGTCCCACCTTTCAATCTATTTCTGAATTTTTTTTACGGACTTAATAAATTATTATTGTTGATCTTGGCGGCCACATTTTGAGTCCAGCACTTCTGGTACATTGTTTTGTACTTCTACTGAATCAACTGGGGGCGAAAGGCAGTCTCCATTGTAAGGTTTCATCATGTTTCATGCGACAGTGGCAAAGGCTCAATGACAACTTCACTGCTCAGATTCAGAATCAGGGAAGAGTATAGTTGTTCATTAACACCGAGTGATTGTTAAATAATTCTGATGCTCTTTCAACGATCAAACTGCTTTCGATGTGGACAAATAAGTCTGCTGCTACTTTATTACTTGTTGCTGAGTTGAAAAAATTGTGTAGGTATGGTTATTTTTTTATGTGCATCCCAAGAATAAACCGTGGCGTTATACGGGCATCATATTGTGATTGGGTTCTTGGAACCCTGAGGTCAGGTTCAGTTCTTTGCTCCTTTTGATTCTTTTCAGTTTCAATTGTGAACTTGTATCAACGTCTTCAATTCCTATTTTTTTTTTGGTAGGGAACATTTGTTTCCATGGGTGTATATACTCTGATGGTTCATACGGTCTTCCTTCTGGACTTATTCCCAAAACATGCAGTGGGTGGAACTTGTATCAAGCGTCTTCAATTCCTATTTTTTTTTTGGTAAAGGGAACATTTGTTTCCATAGGTGTATATCTCTGATGGTTCATACGGTCTTCCTTCTGGACTTATTCCCAAAAACATGCAGTGGTAGTGAATGAAAAAAATCGTTCAAGGTATGACTGATATCAGTATGAAAGGAGGACTTGACACAGCTCTCTCTGTCCCCCCCTTTTTTGTGTCGCCTTGATTTTTGTTTGTTTGGCTGCATGTATGTTACTTGAGACTTGACTGAATCTGAATGACATGTATGCATTTATTATTTATGAACTCTGAATAATTTGTAATATGAATCTAGATGACATGTTTGCATGAGAAATCAGAATGACATGTTACAATGTAGTTAACTGTATCACCAAGCTGAAGAGTGTTAACTGTATCCACCAATCTACACAAAGTGTTTCTTTCTTGGAGTCACTCATCATCGTACTTAAAAGGGCACATAATTTTGTTTGGTACTTACCATGTTTCTGTTTTGCATAGAGACACAGTTGGAAAACAATATTGATTGTTTTATTTCGCCTAAAGACAAGAAAGAAAAAGGTGCAGTCGGAGATGAAGGCATGTGGCGTTCCTGATCAGGTGGTGAGTGACCGTTCGATGATCTTTGAGCCATTTAGATAGTTGGATTAGTCTCCTCTTCATATGAGCATTGATCCTGAGTGGTTGAGGTGGATCAAGTGCATGTTGTTGTTCAGCTCGAGATATGCAAGATGGATCCTCCACGAGGGTCATTTCTATGGGGTGACTGCCATCAGCTTTTGCTCCACATTTTTTCCTTCAAAAGAAAAAGTTTCATTTTGAATATTAGTTCCTATACTTGATCTTTTTGATCTGTAGGAGAACCATTCATGTCAGGATCTTGAATTAACTAAGGACGGAGCACGAGATCATATTATCATCACTCATCAGGAATTGGTTCACTTAATGGAAACTAGGAATAATCAGGAATTGGTTCCAGTCTATTTACATGATCAGACTGTATGAATGATAGCTCAGTATGTTTTATCTTTGATATCATTGTTTTGGCATTTTGGAAATGGTTCAGTAAATGCAATGCCTTGTCTATGGAAAGACAGTGTAATTTCATTTTATTACATATAGTAAAAAGCAATGCCTTATTTTTCTCTCTCAGTCCATATCAAGTGATTTGGAAGTATATTTTATGTTTGTTTTTCCTTAAAATCTTTAGGAATGTTTATACAACGCCTTGCATATTAGCAAAACATGGAACTTTCAGTGTTAAGTTCAATACTATGAAAACAGCTTTTGACAAAGCATAATAATTAGCTAGATTCTTCAACTTTGATAGAATTAACTTTTGTTTTGCATGTGTTTTTCTGGATTTATACATGGTTATATGCAATTGTGTGTAATGAAATGGAAGTATGGAGAAAATATTTGCCGTTGTGTTTGTTTTTTCATTGTGCATCTATATATATTAAATGAAAGCGTAAGCGTTAAGCCTTGGCACTATTTATCTTAGTCTAGTAACATCTTGATATAGAACAATTTTATAAAACTCTCACTCATCTGGTTAAGACAAGGTTTATGTAAAAGCAGTCCTCAACTCGACTTGATAGCTATTTGTTGATGTATTTCGGTATTTCCGATTTCCCAATGAAGTTGTTTTCTGTGTTGTTGATGTAATGAAAGCATGCAAACCATACTCACCGCCTTATCTCTACTACGGTCAGCTATCAAGCTTAAATTGGTGGCATTTAACTCACCAGGTGGCATTTAACTCACCAGGACAAGGCCTCATCGAGAAGACGAGAATAGAAATTTTCACACACAAGATCACCTATGTAACACAAGCTTCACAAATACAATAGCAATTCAACAAATGCATCAAACCCACAAGAACCATTTTGTAAACAGATCCATAAGTTTCGCTTTTAAAATGCTTTCTGATGACTGCATATAAAATGGACACACACGTTGCATATTGTGAGGACCAACAAAATCAGGATCGTCGAAGTTGTCAATGGATGACACAAGTTTATATCAATTAGAAAGGAACAGGGTCTTAATCAGATAGTAAAAAGAAGTACTACGGTCATTCATGCAACATAATTCAAAATCAATATTATTGAAAAGAGCCTTCAAAAGCATAACAAATCGAATGAACTTAGACAACAAACATCCACAAGACCCACATTATTTTTACAAGGCTACAAAAAGGTACTCGTTCCATTCAAAAGTATAAGTTGTTTTTTCTTTTTCTAGATTCATAGCTTTTTATCTGCGCTTAGATATAGGGCGTTTTGGGACCGCGGCAAAGCGAGAATCCAGCGGTCGCGTTTAAAAGCGAAAGCAGCGACCCTTCCCTCGCTTCTGCTTGCGTAGTTCATTTTCGCTTTTTTCGGTTGAGAAGCGCGACCATGAGCGTCGTTGACGCAACCCGTTTGGCGGGATTTTTTTTGCTCATTCTGCTCATAAGCTGAGCATAAGCGTTCCCAAACAGGGCCATACACTATCTCAAAATACATAATCAAAGCAAGAAATCTAGAAAAGCCAAAACATCTTAATATGTAATTGAGGAAGTAAATTCTATGGAGATGGTTATGTGAAAAATGGCTAGAATTAACATCACTCAGTGAAACAGTGTTTAGAATCATAGCATGCCTTGATCTCAATGCCATCGGAAGGCATGACACCTAACCTTGTGATATAATCCTACAAAACTTGCCTCACAACTTCAGTGGAACTAAAACATCCTGATCCCTGAAACCATCAAATGCAATCTTACCTCGTATGCCTTAACAACATCTGGCACATCATAGGCATACCTCAATACATACTTTGTGGAGAACCCTTGGCTATCAAGCAACGCCGTGATCAACTTAGCGTTGGGCTTGGGGCCCAATCTTTTTCCCTCCCTCATCAACAAGCTCAGTACGACACACTTTGGTATGATGCTCTTCTCCAAGCTATACCCCGCCAAATCAGGACGCCCCATTACTTCGCTTAGTTCAAGCTTGAGCTCATCCAGGAAGAACCGGAGCTTCATCTTTATGTTTCTCATCAGAGTAGCTCAGTATACTCGGCAACCTCTTTGAACGCCCTGTTTAGCTCACCCTCGGACACCCCCCAAGCTCTGGTACAGGGCCACCCTATGCAACCACATCTCCTGCTCATGCCGCACAACGCGCGAATTCCGTAAAGGAAGCGCATCTCTATTAGAGCCCAAGCCGTGCTCCTTGAGGAACTCGAAGATCTGGCATATGCGGTCGGGGACATCATGAGCACGTCCATCTCGATGATGACTGACTAAGCTTCGGGATGGACTCCTCGGGGAGCCCGAGGCAGCGGAAGTGTCCACGGCGGGGCACATCTTCTTCTCTGGGTCGGCCATGGCTAGGGCGCGTGGGTTGCGCGAGATGGCGAGGCAGACGTCGTCATCGGCGCCGAGGATGCTGCGGAGGAACTGGACGCAGGGGGACGAGGTGCTTGTCGAGGGCTGCGCATGAGGGGAGGATAGGACTGCGGGCGACCTTCCGCGGCTTGACGCCGAGCGAGGCCGAGGTCGAAAGCTTGGGGCGGAGGACCCGCTCGGGATCAGGGTGAGGATCTCCGGTAACCGGCGGACAAGGTCGGCGATCTCCGCGTCGGTGAAGGCGTAGCTGCGGAAGAGCGCGCGGACGGCGGCGGCCTTGGCGGTGGAGCGGATTGGGAGCTCGTGGGCGGCCGCGGCGGCGGGGAGAGTCCGCAGGAGACAGTGGCGGGACAGGGCTCGGATACGGGTCCCCGCGAGGGGTTGCCAAAAGTGGCCGTGGGAGAGGGCGCCGCTGGGGTTTGTGCCGGCGGCGTAGGGGATTTGGCAGAGGCGGAGGCCGCCGCCGGCGAATGGAAGCCAACATGCCGGGTGCGGTCTGGGCGCCTGGCCCGCTGGGATTGGAGTACTACTAGTGCGGTTGGGATTTCGGGCCCGGACCGGCCCATTATGCCCCTCAAGCCCGGCCCAGGCTTTGCAGCCGCAGGCGGCTCCATCTCATCGCCCCCGGACCTCTGTCTGACGCTCACCTGTTGCCAGTTCCACTCCCCCAGTCAAATGATGAAGTCGCTCCTCTTCTCCGCCCACCCCACGCCGCCGCTCCTCCCCGCCCCCTCGCCTTCGCAGGTTCCTCCGCTTCCGCGCCTCCTCCTCTGCCTCCGCCTCCCGCCTCCGCGCCGCCCCGAGCCGAGCGCCGCTCCCCGGCCCGCGCCGTCGCCCGCACATCCTCACATCCTCCCTCGCGCCCCAGCCTCCTGGACATGGGCGCGAGCGTGCCGCCCGCCGCCGACGTGGACGCGTTCCTCGCCTCCCTCGGCGTCGACCCGGGAGAGCTCGCGGGCCTCGAGCTCCCGGTCACCGTCGACGTCATGAAGGAGCGCGCCGAGTTCCTGGGCTCCCTCAGGCTCACCCGCGAGGGGACCTCGCCGCCCTATCCTCTCGCTCTCTCTCGGCAGCGTGCGCAAGAACATGGTCCCCGTCCTCTACCTCGGCAAGCTCGGCGTCCGCCGCGACGCGCTCGGACCTGCTGAGACGGTACCCGCAGGTGCTGCACGCCAGTGTCGTCGTCGACCTTGCCCTGTCGTCAAATACCTCCAGGGTATGGACGTGAGGCCTGCTGACGTGCCGCGCGTGCTCGAGCGGTACCCGGAGCTCCTCGGATTCAAGCTCGGGGTACCATGAGCACTTCCGTCGCCTACCTCGTCGGCATTGGAGTGGGGAGGCGTCAGATCGGCAGCGTCATCACCGTTTTTCCAAGAGGTGGCTTGGAATGCGCGTGGGGAAGATAATAAAGCCTTTCGTCGAACACCTCGGGGCATTGGGGCTGCAGAGGTTAGCTGTTGCCAGAATAATAGAGAAGAAGCCATATGTACTTGGATTTGGGCTGAGGGAGAAGGTGAAGCCCAACACCAAGGCTCTTATGGAGTTTGGAGTGAGGAAGGAGGCTCTAGCATCCATTGTGATGCAGTACCCTGACATTCTTGGAGCTTGAACTGAGGACACAAGCTTGTTTGCACAGCAGAGCTTGTTTGAGTCGAGCATTTTGGTTAACCGTGAAGATTTTGGGAGAGTGGTCGAGGGGATGCCACAAAGCCATTAGTCTTGGACGGACTGCGGTTCTGAAGCATGTTAATTTCCTCACAGCTTGTGGTTATGCTCTCTCAAGTGAGCAAAATGGTTGTGGCATGCCCCCAATTGCTTTCGCACTAAATATGGATATAATGAGGATGAATTTTGATTTCTTCAAGAATGAGATGGAGAGGATTTGGAGGAGCTGGTTGAGTTCCCTGCCTTCTTCACATATGGCCTCCCGAGTCGACTGTGAGGCCTCGGCATGAGATGGTGTCCCGGAAGGGGCTTCACATGCTCTCTTGCATGGCTTCTTAACTGTTCTGATGCCAGATTTGATGAGCGCATGAAGTATGATACAATTGGGGTTGAGGAAATGGAGCGTGAGGAATCTGAGGATTCTTCTGACATGAATGCATTTGTGGAGGGAGGCAGATAGTGAGGAGTATGAAGACAGTGATTATGATGACTCTGATGATGAGTTTGTCAATAATTCGTTTCATCAGTCATTAGATTGTCAATTTTGAATTATGTGATTGGTACACGAAATATGAAACTATAAAGCAGGGTTGTGTCCTGTATGTTCAGATATCCTTCAGCATTGTGTATTACTAACTGCGTGAGGATGCATTTCTCATCTTCCGTACTGATGTACTCTCTCCATTTTAAATTATAAGACATTTTGAACTTTACGAATCACATAGCTTTTCTTTATCTTTGATTTTAGATATTGAATATACACTATGTTACTATATACATATACATAGTAAGCGATGTATCTAGAAAAGCCAAAAAAATTTATAATTCCAGGTGGAGGTGTACTTGTCAATTCTATGCCAAAACACATATGAAATCATCTTTATCATAGTATCATACATGCTGAGAGGTTAATAACACGAGACGGTGTACTGAAGATTAAAAGTGCTGACCGATTTTCATATGGTATTGAAAGCAGAGGCTCATTTGTGTAAGAGAATGCAAAGGATAAAAGGTGTCTATGATGACTCTGATCATGGTTTTGTTCAATGATTTGTTTAATAGGATCGCTATCTGACTAACTTTGAATGTAAGCCATAAGCTTGATGCTCTATTTTGTCATTAGATTGTCAATTCTGAAATATGTTTGGTAAACCAAATGCTGGATATAATCAAACTGTATAGAGGACCAGTATTATCATACTTCCTTGAATGTTGTATGTTTCAACTGCAAACACGGCGTGGCTGCGGCATACCCTCCTTTTAATTCACCAGCTTAAGAACTTTTTTTTTTTACAGTTACTGCAAAAAGGTTTCTTAGTGCATAGCGCGCAATTTTCTTAGTCTTTTTTTTTTTGGTTTCTTGGAGTCATGGAAATTCCGGCATGACTTTCCAAAGGAAAAGGGTGTTCTTCTTTTTTCTTGCCTTTCTTCTAGACTAGGTGAATTCCCTTCTTTGCTTTCACGGTATGCAAAACTAAATTTAATCTAGCTAATAGGAATTTAAAAATAATTTCAATAATAAACTAAAAAAAGACATCATCTTAGTCTTGGATCTTCAACTTTAAAAAAACATAGGTCACTAATTTGTGGGGGATTTTTGGAACTTAATGTACAACACAAAAATTATCGGTTTCTAGGTAAGAATAGATTTGAAAGTACTTACACATAATGATCCAACATACCTTGATTGTTTGTCTTCAAATAATATATGTAACTTGAAGAAAATCTAGCGTTGCGTGGGAATTTAAGGGTTAGTTTTTTAGTGATCATTTGATAATGAAAAAGAAAGATATAAAATATGTGGGTTGATCATTTGATGATGGAAATAAATATATAAACATGTGAGTTATTTAATGAGAAATTTCAACACAAAAACCTTAAGGTCTCAAGGATCAAGAAAGCAATATCCCATGCGTTGCCACAAAATTGTCGATGGTTTGGAATAAGATTATTTATATAAAGGGATAAACAATTATAAAGTTAATGTTAGTGGATCTTGGTGGCATAATGCTAGTGGATGATGTGTCTGCTTGCATGTAGATTATAATTTCAAATGCTAGTTGACCATAAATGTGAGTGTTAGTGGAATGATGAGGTGGATAGCTTGCATGTTGAAAAAAATTAGTTAGTGGGGTTGTTAAGATTATTTATATAAAGGGATAAACAATTATAAGTTAATGTTAGTGGATGGCGTGGCATAATGCTAGTGGATGATGTGTCTTGCTTGCATGTCGTTATAATTTCAAATGCTAGTTGATCATAAATCATTTGGTGGAATGATGAGGTAGATAGCTTGCATGTTGAAAAAAATTAGCTAGTGGGCTTGTTATTGGAATGATGAGGTGGCTAAACTTGCATGTTAAAGAGAATTAGCTAGTGGGGTTTGTCTATATAGGTGTAGTAGATTTGTTCCCCTTTTCCAAATCTTTTGAATTTCTTGAGGTCTATATAGATATATAATTATATGATTCTTATTGTAATTTACTTGCATTCTCCTTTTGTTTATTGTCGTTTTATTGTCATAGGTGTGATTAAGTTTTCATTTGTTGATGTGCAAGGTTGGGCAGAGGCTTTTGCGGCTTTGGGCGGAATCTTTTAGTGCTCTTGTGACAATATTATGCCATATGGTTTTACAATTTTGTGTGAGCATGTGAAAGGTCCTTGTAGTTTTGGTAATTGAGTGACAACATTAGGTGAACTAATAATGTGTGATTGAGATATAAATACGGGAGATTAGTTCACATTTGCTTGGCCTTAATGAAGGAGCTTTATTGCATATGAGACATGACATGGAGTCATGTGACCGAGGTGGTGAAGATCAAGACAAGGTTTGGCTTGATGGGCCCAGGTTACAAATTGTGAAGGGCAAGTCGAGGCTTTGAAGTCATGGACCCAGGCGGTGAAGCTTAAGGCAAGACTTGGCGCCCGACGGACGGCATAGCGGTGAAAGAGCAAGTGAGGTCAAGATCGATGGACCAAGAAGGTCATGTGATGATATGAAGTGGATCATATCATTCTTGATGATACGTGTTGGTGCATGTGTTGCATCGGCACTTGGAGATGGAGAAATGGAAATCATAGAGGCAAGGTATAACCTATAGGACATTTCATTTTAGCGGTCATTGGTGCTTAGAAGTTTATGACCGGGTTTAGGATAGATGGTCGTACTATCAAGAGGGGCAAACTTGTTTGCATATCGGTCATCTAGTGCCACTTGTGCGATCTAACTTTCTGCGATGTGTTAGGATCGAGGTGGTGTGGTGAGATCAACAGAGAACTCCTTTAAAAATGATTATGAAAATGCTAACACACATGCACATGGTGATGTACACTTTTGTGGTGTTGGCACATTTGCAAAGGAGAAGTTGTTTTCGGTGTTTCTCGGACACTAGGACTGACTTTTGGAGTGGAATACTGCTTTGATCCATTGAGATTTGGATCAAGTAACCATGTGGGTTGTGTAGCCCCCTGAGTTAGCTTTCCATAGAGTCCAAGATCATCAGCGGAGTTGGATGAAAGAGTTATGGGCGTTTGATCGGGCGTTGGTCGTCGCCGACAACAACGCCGGACGAGACTAGCGTAGGGCGGCGTCGTAGGCTGGCGCGTCGACTCTGAAAAAGCGTCCGGCGGATCGATTGGTTTACACCCTCTACGGACCCGCGTCCTGGGGCTCGCGCGCTGGCGTCGGCGGTAGAAAAAAGCGTGCCAGCGGCTAGTTGCTTTCGGGGCTGTTTTGTACACCGCTTTGGCGGCGTCGGCGCGATGCAAAAAGTGAGTTCTCATCCCCAACGGCTAGTTTCGGTTTGGGCTATTTATACACCACATACCCGACTTGTTTGGTCTTGAGCACCTTTGGGCCTTGGTGGCTTGTGTTGTGGTGCTTGAGAGCCCTTCCACTCACTTGTGATTGATAGTGTTCATCCAAATCAAAGTGAGGAGTGATTCTAGTGCATTCGCGTTGAGAGATCGCATTCGTGGCACTAGGTGATCGTGTTGCAAGCCTTATGTGCTTGTTTCTCTTGGAGGTTGCCACCTCCTAGACGGCTTGGTGGCAAGAGACTTTGTGAAGCACGCGAAGGAAGCTTGTGTGGTGCTCCAAAGGAGGATTTGTGAGAGGTTAGTGCTCACCTCGCGGGGATCGCGAAGAGCGACACTACTAGAGCGTGTCGGTGAGTACCTCCCCCTTGTGTGTGTGGTGTCTTGCGGTGCCTTGAGAGGCTCACTTGAGAGTGGTGTCTTGCGGTGCCCTTACGGGCGTGCCTTGAAGGGCAAGTGATCGGAGAATCACACGCAGAAGAACCATCTAGGTGAAACACCGGAAGGAACCACCTAAGGTGTTGGTCGACACAGCGAGGAGTAGGGGGAAGTTGGCAAGCTTCCCGATACCTCGATAAAATCACCGGTGTCAACTTGTCTACTCTTCTCGGTGGTTTGCATTCTCAAATCACAAGCTTTGTATTTATATTCATATATACCTTGTGCTTGTGCTTGTGGAGTAGCTATTGCAATTACTAGCTTGTGTAGCTTGCTTAGTTGCTTTGCTTAGTTTGTGTAGCTAAGTATTTTGAGCCTTTGGGTTAGGCGTGTGTCGCCTTGTCCATTGTGCATCTAGTGAGCTTAGGTTGGCTTTGTGCTTTTGCTCATTAGAATTGTGTAGAAGCTCACCCTTGTTCGAAGTACTAGTGCATAGGTTTGTGTGACCTTGCAATAGAAACGGTTAGGAGCTCAAGCTAGGCTTATCACCTCATTTGCTTTGTGTAGGATCTTTCGTGAGGTGATTTAGAGTCATAGCTAGAGGGGTGAAGTCTTGGCTAAGCGAATAGTTTCAATTCCGCATTATATTTGTTTTTGCCGCAATTAGTTTTAGAAAGGACTATTCACCCCCATCTAGTCCCCATCTCGACCCTACAACATATAGAATGGCTCCTATAAAGGACCGATTATGATGTTTATGTATGAGTTCTATCACTAGGAAATCTTCTATGAACTATGGTAGCGGGTTGTGTTCGAGGTCCTTGTATAGTACTATTTCCATAGTTTGGGATGATCACATCTTTTTTTTCAAATTTGTTCAGTAGCAAGCGTGCTGCCTACCTGCATCATTTTTACATTTATACTATACAATGACTTCTTTTCTTACTTGCTTCATTGTATGAAAGTATTAAGAAACAAAACAAGTGTTAACTATTTAAATGTTCCAATTTCTAGTTGATATAAATGGAATATCTTCTATTGCTATTAGTATGGGCTGCAAAATAATAAAGTATAGTGATGTTACATTTGTGTTGCATATTTGGTGGGGATGGGACTTGGGAGTAAACATTGTGGTTTTCTTGAAATGTATACCATTTGCATAATGTAAATAGTTGGCGGGTTGATATTAGTTTAGAGGATGTATATATTGCTGGGGGTGTGGCATAAGCTAGTGCCCTCCATTAGTGTGTAATAAGGTCCAATTACGAAGTCTAGGGGCTAATTTGTGAGTGTTTAGGAGCGAGATGCAATTTGTAGGGATTCATCGTAATTGTAAGCCCTACAAGGGAAAGGAATGAAACCTCCACCTCTCACCTTTCATATAAAATTGTTCACTCAAATGCTCACTTCCTTATTGTCGGTACCCATCTCAGAGGTACCCATCACAAACACAGACTTAAACCTAATGAGGCCTAACCCTCACAAAAGGCGGCCCAACAACGGGCCATTTACCGACCCATCACGACCGGGGCCCTCGACTTTGCCCCCGTCTCGTATGACCTCCTCCTCGAGGTCGCGACCTCACCTCGACTTTTGCCGCGACCTGCGAGGTCGTGCACGACTGTCGACCTTGCGGGTCCCTCGACCTGCTTTCGCGACTCTTGTACGACCTTTGGGTCACCACGACCAAAGCTCAAAGCGAGGAGTCCTGTAGCTCGTGGGTCCCACCCCACGCTCATCCGACCTCCGTGACCTCTCCTTAGAGTATCGTGGGCTGGTCGAACCTACGATAACCAACCACTATGGGATGGGCTCGGTCATTCGAGAGCTCAGTAACCATCCTCGTAAAAGCCCCGAGTAACTTTGTCGAGTCGGTCACACGCCCTGAGAGCCCGCGGTGGTAGGGTTCCATCCCATCGATCCCACTATAGAGTAACCACCCCGCTCCCGAGTCTACATAAGTACAAGCGGCGTCATCAACCACCCATCCCCCGGGAATAATTCATACAACCACTCCGACATCAATAAAAGAGCTCGAGGGGAGGTCGGGAGGGCTTGCTCCGCCACGCCGCGACCACGCCGCGACTTCGTCGGTTTGCCCGATCCAGCGAGATTCACGTGTCTACCCTATCGGAGAGAAATCGACACCCCTTAGGGCCTCGGCCCTCAAGTCAAGCGAGAGGACACATGATCCACACCACAATGGCTACATGAATTCACGCATGGGCCCTCTATAAAAAAGGCGACCTTGTATTTTTACACTTCTCTCTTGTTTTTATCCTTACCGGCTGAACCTAAACCATTGTACTCCCTTAGCACTATAAAAGGACCCCGGGGCCCACCGAGAAGGGGAGGGAGCTCAACACACAGAGTTTTCGCCATTGGCACTTGCCTCAATCAGCACACCACCCACGCATTCAAGACTTGGGACCAGGCTCCCTCTCTCGTTACGCTTGTAACTCCTACTACGAGCATTTGAGCTCAGATACACTCCACCTCCCAACTTTGGACTAGGGCAGCGTTGCTGAACCAATATACATCTTGTGTCATCTTAGAGCTAGGTCACGAAGTCCACGAGCCAGTAAAATTTTACTTAGCCGTGGGAGAGAACAATGACACTTACTTTCTTCTCTCTGTTTGGTCCAAAACCAACATGTATGGTGTCCATACCATGTTCATTGTGTAGCAATGAATAATTAATGAGCTAATTGGGAAGGCATGAAACCTGGCGGAAACTAAAAATTCTAGTTTTAAGCTTGGGTTTCACAGTTTTTTTTCATGTTTCCATTCCGCTGCACTGGAAATTCTTTAGCAAAGTAAATGCCAACTTGAATTCCTAGTTCTGAATTCAGATGTTTGGAAGGGTGATTAACTTGACCTTCTGCCACTTCAGTTGCGTTGCTGCTTTCTTGCTTGAGTCATACAGTATATCTAGTGCCTACATACATGTGTGATTTGGATTGCTTTGGATATACTCATGCAGCAAGGCTACTAAATGGAGTTTCCACAATAGCGAGGTTAATGACTGGCGTCCACCACCTACTTTGATTAATGGTGTTGAACCACTTAAAGCTGATGAATCAAAGGCGCCATTGAAACCTAGGAGTCAGGTCCAGAGTAATGTCGTTTCTTTATTTTTCATCCTCGTACCTTCATTATTAGTGATGTTATCTTTTACTGGTTGCAGGTCAATTTGAAGTATGAAGACACCGATTGATCGCAAAGGGTCGGAAGAAAAGTGATTAAAAAAACTGCAGCAAACTTATGCTGCTGAACTTGCAAATAAAGATTTTGCATATGACAGTTATCCTGACAACATTTGTGTACGTTTTATTGTTTGCAATATAAGAAGTAATGCAGTTATCATGTCAACATTTTGATTTTCATGAGATATTTTCACGTGCCTTGAAATTATTCAAATCCATTCAGATCAGTCAGCACTTACCTGAGAAGATTGCATTCTGTTCACAAGTGATCTCCAACTAAATCATCAATATTTCTCAAAGCACCTGATCGAACCACTTGTGCAGCCTTCACGCCAAAGCATCTCGAACAAAAACACAGCAGTTATTCAGTTCACAATCTCAGGCTACAATACCCGACACATGGATAAATTATAGTTCCAATTACACAAGACGATTGTTCTCAGCCTACAATACACGACACAGGGACAAATTATACTTCCAATTACACATTCCGACTACACAAGGCAATTGTTCTGATGACAAATAAAATACATTCCAACTACACATGGATAAATTGTGGCTGGTTGCCTCTCAATCCATGTTCTTTAGGGCGCTTGGCTCCTTCGGGCGCCTTGCTGCAATCTTCTCCAATATTTCTTCCTGAAGAGTCTGGTAGTACAGTCGCAATGCTGGTGCGCATGCATCAAGATCAACCTTGAGGATCCTTTCATCCTCTTTCTTCTCCTCTTTGAGCCTTTCATCCTCTTGCTTCTCACGCATCAGCCGAATCTTCTCCAGCTCAATCTGTATCAATGATTCATTGTATCTTCGCATTTCCTCAAAACGCCTCTCATCGATGTTGGCAAGCTGCTGGAAACGATCGTTTTCACGCACAGCTTCCTCTTGCATGACAGAGATTTTTTGCAATGAATGATCTTGCATTCTCGCTGCGTACTCTGCAGAAGACGTTGAACCGGCATCAGAATTTGCTTTCTTCTTCGCGGCTTTAGCTGAATCCCTGCCCAGAGGCCTCCTCGCTTGAGCTCCGGATCGAACAGGGCTAGACTGCCCATCTGCATTGTTCACGGTGTCAGGCCCTTGGGTACTTTCGTCCCCAAATCCTTCACCATGGGCAGCTGTTGCAACATCTCTGACATTGGGATCCGGGCTAGACTGCCCATCTGCATTGTCCACGGTGTCAGGCCCTTGGGTACTTTCGTCCCCAAATCCTTCACCTTGGGCAGCTGTTGCAATATCTCTGACATTGGGATCCTGCCATTTGGGCGCATCCTTCATAAGCTCCCAACAATGCAGGAAACCAAACCTCTGTTTGTGGACAGAAGCAAAGTTACTTACTGCATGAGTGATCTGCAACAGAAATAAATGTGTTAGCATAGATTCATACATACAAACTGAATTTGAACTTACTCTGCAGAAAATGCATACCTTACAAGCATCGGACATCCCACTAGGATTATCTCGAATGCTATCTGCAAGGATCGAAGCAAACATGCCTACTTCAGCGTTGATTCTGTCCCACCGCTCTGTAGAGACCTGATAGTCCTCTCTGGGTCGGATGCTCTCCTGAAGTTGTACCGTTGAAGGATCCTGTCCCACATGCGTTTTTTTTTTTTTATGCAGTACTTGTCATTGGGTCACAGTTTATTTCAAACCATGACTTCACAAGGTTTATGTCTTCGTCTGCATTGAAGTTACTCAACTTTGTCCTGGTGCCTGAATTTTTACTTGTTCTTTTACCTGTGCGAGCTGGAGGGGCAGCCACTTCCTCCACATCTGCCTCAGAGTTGTGCTTAGATGCTTCTGGTATTTGAGCTGGCTGAAAACATTCAGGAGCAGGCGCTGAACGAATCATTGATACAGATTGAGCAGGAGGCGTTGAAATGGCATCGGAATTTGCTTTCTTCTTCGAGGCTTTAGCTGAATCCCTGCCCATAGGCTTCCTCGCTTGAGCTCCAGATCGAACAGGGCTAGACTGCCCATCTGCATTGTTGCAATACTTGTCAGGCCCTTGGGTACTTTGGTTCCCAAATCCTTCACCTTGACCAGCTGTTGCAATATCTCTGACATTGGGATCCTGCCATTTGGGCTCATCCTTCATAAGCTCCCAACAATGCAGGAAACCAAACTTCCGTTTGTGGACAGAAGCAAAGTTACTTACTGCATGAGTGGTCTGCAACAGAAATAAATGTGTCAGCATAGATTCATACATACAAACTGAATTTGAACTTACTCTGCAGAAAATGCACACCTTACAAGCATCGGACATCCCGCTAGGATTCTCTTGAATGCTATCTGCATGGATCGAAGAAAACAGGCCTACTTCAGTGTTGATTATGTACCACCGGCTCTGTAGAGACCTGATAGTCCTCTCTGGGTCGGATGCTCTCCTGAAGTTGTACCGTTGAAGGATCCTGTCCCATATCGTTCTCTCTTTTTTGCACAATACTTGTGATTGGGTCACAGCTTATTTCAAGCCATGACTTCACAAGGTTTATGTCTTCGTCTGCATTGAAGTTACTCAACTTTGTCCTGGTGCCTGAATTTTTACTTGTTCTTTTACCTGTTTGAGCTGGAGGGGCAGCCACTTCCTCCCCATCTGCCTCAGAGTTGTGCTTAGATGCTTTTTGGTATTTGAGCCGGCTGAAAACCTTCAGGAGCAGAGCCACTTGGATTCATCATTGCAACATTGGCTGCAATGGGTTGGAATCCTTGGGGGGAACCAGAACCAGCCTGGAGGACCTTGGTAGGCACCACTGTTGCCACCAGGAAAAAGACCATGTGATCCTTCACCAACATCGGAGTGCCTAGGGTCCATCCTGAAACTGAAGGCCACATGTATCAACAATAATCATTTTGGGATGTAAGGAAGCAAATAAGATCACACTAGCTGAAACTGAAGGCTAGCTTTTTACTGAAAGAATAATTAGTTCTTGGCTTGTAATATAGCATAGGTACACAATCTTTGTTTTCTGTAAAAATTATGCACTACACAAATGAACACTATAACCAGTAATGCCCATAGCAGGCTCTGACAGATCCTATGTGACTTAAATCCTTGAGATGACACAAATTTCAAATGTTAGTGGCCCTAAGAAGCAGAAAGGTAGTTTGATTATTTTTGCAGTTCAGTCAATGTGACTCAAACAGCCAAAATATTAGCTAAAACAATGAAAATGAAAAAAGTGTGGTTGATGGGTGTATGTACTTTTCAGTAGAGCAACAAGCAGACTGATGGACCTTCCAAGGGATCAGGTCAGGAAACAGCGAAACAAAAAGAAAAACAGAAACCTAACAAACAATTGATACAGAGATTCAAACATCTTTGCCCCTATAAATATTTGCTACCAGAAACAACTTTGAATCAACCCCGACCATATCAGGAAACAGAGCTCTGATATTTCTTAAGCCCAAGGATTCAACTTTCTAATAACTAATCATCAGGGACGTAGATATTTCATGGACTCAACACAGAGGAACCTTATAGTCAGAAATAAAAGGGTAATAACTAGGACTTTCCTAATTGGCATATTACCCTACTAATCACAAGTTTCTGTATAATAACACTCACCAGAAGACAACTGTAAATTTTTATATATGCACAAATCACAAAAAACCCTGGCCCTTGCTGCACATAACAACGAATCAAGCAAGGTCTAACTATCTCCACATCATATATCCACGAATCAAGCAAGCTTAATGAGGTCCAAACATGCAAATAACCAAACACTAATTAACAGAACACCACACCATTTGGGGGAAAAAAAGGTTCAGCAAAAATCGTTCATCAGTTAGTCTATGCTTCTCTTATTTCCTAACATTTGAAGATTCTGTGTCATAGAACGAACTGTCATGCAAGTTTTGGGTAATTTGAGAGGCAATGTCTGCATTTACAACTTAGGGTTTGAGATGCACACACCTGAGTTGGGCAGGACGCCGGGTCCAGCGCACGGTGGGGCTCGTCGCTACCTGGACTGATGAACCTGCCCGCCGCTGCGGAAGCTTGCGCAGAAGCCTTCTCTCGCGCAGAAGCCTTCTGCCCCGGCCCTCATCTTTGTCAGCCCCATCTCCGAGGCCCCCGATGGAGGGAAGCACTTTCCTTGTCCAGGATGCCCCCTTGCTCCGGCGCCACCCGAGTAGGGGTGAGGGGGAGCAGGCGGGTGGGGGTGGCGGCCGAGGTCGGTCCAGGCGGAGGTCGTGACGCGCAGACACCGCCGCCGCGTACCGTGCCGACGGATCTGGAGGAATAGAGGAACTGGGGTCCGCTCCGTATAGCGGAAGGAGGGGGAATAGAGGAACCCGCTGCAGATAAGGCAACGAACGCGACACGTCGCACTTCACTGGTGCCAAAAGAAACATGGGCGTCCAGCGTCTGCTGAGGCTGAGGATGGCGTCACACTCGTGCTCCCGCCCCGCCGCCGCCGCCTTGGCGCCGCGCGCCGTCGCGCGCCCGTTCTCCTCTCTCCTCGCTCCCTCGCCCTCCGCCGCGTGGCCTCGGTCCGCGGCCCTCTCGTGCACAGCTCGGCCGTGCCGGGGCCACGCGGCGCGCGGCGCGCGCGGCAGGGCGGAGGCCCCCGAGCGTGGCGGCGGCGATGTCGTCGTCGACGCCGCCGCCGGGGCCGGGGCCCGTGCAGAAGTCGGAGGAGGAGTGGCAGGCCATCCTCACGCCGGAGCAGTTCAACATCCTACGCCGCAAGGGCACCGAGTAAGATTTTAAACCGCACTAGCCACATCTTCGCTGTTGTTGCTGAATTTGTTTTGTTGATAGTACAGACTAATTGGATGGTCAATAGTAGTAGTAGATACACATTCTGATCAATTCAAGTTAAATTCAATTGCATAAGCATTAACAAAGATTGCCTAGAATACACATCACCATGCTCTCGCCCGCAACATTGATAGCTAGCCACATGACTGTGCTGTGCGTTTTGCGGCAGAAGTTGATTCTAATTTTCTGCCAGTATTTTGATAGTACAATTATTAGATCGATTGTAAAATGTTGAAGAATCTGTAATTACCGCACGGAAATGAAGATGAGGTTGAAGCTATGATGATTACTGAATGACACCATCCATCTTATTAGTTGCTATTTTGAACTACCATTTAATTATACACAAAATCCACATAGAGGTCAAGACAACAATCCGTTATAGCCCTTGAATCCTAATTGTAGATTTCCCTTCACAGTAAGCAAATTTGCTCAGCTACTCAACAGAAGAGACCCCTCATTTGCTCTCTAGATTTCGTGTACTTCTATGTGTGCACCTTGGTTATGCATCTTTCTGAGGTGATCATGTTACATATCTTCCATGTGCCTCTTCATTTCATGGTTGTATTTTCTTTCAGTATTTCAAAAAAAAAAAAAAAAACATAAATACAATGTTAGTCTATAGAAGATGGAACAAGTAGCTGGAGAAATTGGTGCTGCATTAAGGTTTATCACAAAAGGTGTTGGCTGTTGCCATCTTGTGAAGATCACTTTACAAATCCAGAAGACTCCAATAATTGTGTAAAGTAGAGTAGGTTGCATACAGTTGATTATGTCGTTAACTAATAGGTGTTAAAATATAGAGAAAAATGTTGTCTTGTCATTTCAATAAACCAAGAGAAAACTTCAATGTATATGTATTCGATTACAGCTTCCAACACCTCAGTAGCCAATTTAGTGACTGTGGATATTGTTTTTATGATCAAGGGCCTTACTTCCTAATTTTATTTGAGGTAACTTAGAATTTTATAAATTGTCAAGTTCTTTGGGGTTTTTTTTGAAAGAAAGTTCTTTGGTTGAATCTAGCATGAGAAAAGCTGTGAACTATTTGATAAATTAACTAGCTCCAGGTTGTATTTTGTTAGTTTTGCTGCATGGCTGTGGCTGATGTATCACCAAGTTCTATAGACTATAGTAATGCAAGAACATACTAATTGATCCTATATATCTTTATATGACCTATTGCCATTACCATGATTTTTTGCTTTTGAGATATGAATCGCTAAAATGTAGTCCATTTAATTTATTTTTTTAATTTTTTTTAACATGGCAAGCATTTATTTATGTCTGTAAGTTACTATAACTCGTGTGCACCGTTTCCACATTGTAGCATGGGAGTCACTGTTACATGCCAAATAATCATGGTAGTACTTAGTAAGTACTACTTACTGTCTGACTGATGTTTGGCATGTGAAGCTGTTTCTCTGCTAAACTATTAACAGGTGTCAGTTTTTTTTTCCCTGAATTCGTTGGGTGTCTGTTTTCGCAGGTACCCTGGAACAGGTGAATACGACAAGTTCTTTGAGGAGGGCATTTATAAATGTGCTGGATGTGGAACTCCCTTATACAAATCATCTACAAAGTTCAACTCAGGGTGTGGCTGGCCAGCATTCTATGAGGGACTTCCTGGGGCCATAACACGGACGGTATGCGCTACTATTCTCTTTTGTACATCAGGTCGAGGAATGATCCTGCTCTCTGGCCTTCTCTGCAATCTCCAGCATTAAGTATTATTAACCAATATTTTTTTGAACACTAGCCGGACCCTGATGGGAGGCGGACAGAGATAACATGTACTGCGTGTGGAGGACATTTGGGGCATGTATTCAAAGGGGAAGGGTTTAAAACGCCTACCGACGAGCGGCACTGTGTTAACAGCATTTCGCTCAAGTTCACTCCTTCCTGAGGAAGCCTGACGGCAGATGAATTCCAACCTGAAACTCGACAGATAATTACTTGGCCTCTGTTGGATGCTTTCATATTGCATAGTGAGTTATGAGATGGAATTTGTTATTCCTCTGACGGTTTCTAATATGCTGTAACAATTTTTCAATCACAAGTGGTGGTCTTTGTTGATAAATCAGTGTACTTCTGCGGTTCTGCCCGTTAATGATTGCATAGCTATTGTTTCTGGGGAGCGCAAACAATTGTATATTCATACACTAGTTCCACATTAAGCAGCTTCGAGCCCGGGAAGGCAAGTAGCTACATGGCTTAAGAACAAGTCACAAAGCTAGTGGCGCGAGCGAGAGAGAAGGCCATCAGGTGGACGGGAAGAAGAAACGATGGGCGCTCCCATCAAGATCATAGGGACACGAACCGTTATCCTTTGCATCAGCTGTGGAGGAAAGAAAGGATTTTGATTGCGTTGGGCTTGATATGGTTGTTTCGTCAATAGGCTATGTTTTCGGCAGTCTTAGCAAAATAGCTAATGTTACAACCAAATATTCGAACTGGTTGAGCTTGAAACAAACCAATCCTGCTCTAATTATCGAAAAAGAAACTTTCTGAAATAAATTCAATACAAGTCCCGGCCTGCCTCTCCAGTTTTAGTCATTGTGGACTGCATCACCTTCCGCTGTAAGGAAATCAGTTGCAATGCAGTCCAGCTTCTCGAAACAAACATAGCCTAACATTAGCAAATCAAATTGAGACTAAAATTAAGATCGGATTCACACTTGCATCAATCTTCCAGCTCTGACACGTACTTTGTAACCATATGTAAGAATGTCTTGCCTAGTTGTCCAATTAATGAATCTGAAACCATTAATTTTAGAAGGGGATTGGGCAACACATAAACATAATTAAAATTCTATTGCTGTTTTGTGAACTTATGCAGAACAATGTAACAAAAAGAAACATCATGGCTGTCAGAGTTTCTGAGCTGTTTGAGAAGTGCCCATCTCCATCTCCAACTAACATCTGGAGCATTGCTTCCTGTCCCCTGCAAACTGACAGACGACCAAATATAAAATCTCAGTCCACGGAATAATAAGCAACAAAAATATGGAAGAATCATTATTGGTCACACGTGGGAGCCTATCTGTTTACCTGGTATCCGCGCTGACCATTTTAGGATATATCAGCTACCACATACAAAACTTTAGATTTGACCGCTTTTTGTTCTCTTTTAGCTTGGCAGGCCTTCAAGGCTTGGACGTCTATTATGAAACGATGTGACAGACATCTTGTTACTAAAGATAATATAATGCAATCTAAATATTACATGAGTGGTACTAAAATTCAGAATTCACTGCATATTCATGTTTTACTAAAACCAAAAAAACATCAACTCTCACATGAAGATTAATGAGACAAAATAGATATTAGGTTCTGAAACTCAAGGTAACCTGTTAGTCTTAAAGTCGCTTCTCCATGCCCACTCATTAAAAAAATAAAAATAAATGCTTCACTGTAGTATTGGAACACCATTTTGTTGTCAGCTTGAATGGCCACTATAGGAAGTTAGTTTGACAAACTTCATAAAAGACTTAGGACCTGAATTCTAGACAAATTGTCCAGCTCAAAGCTAGTTGCTGCACCCATTTGGATTTCCTATGTCACAAAAAAAAAAAGACATTTAATGGCTGCCCAGGCGAATGAATTATACAAGTACAGGACCATGCACTTTAGTGGCAAAAAATTAAAAAGAATGCTTCATTTTCTCTCCAATCCCAATGAGAATGCTAAATGCCAATTGTCAGTACATTTTATTTATTTATTCAGGTCCTTTTTATACTTGTTATCTGCATCATTTTGGATCACTCCCTCGGAATAGACTAGATGTGGAATGACTCCCTATTCTCTTAAGGACCAGGCACTAAACCATCCTAGGTTAGGCCATGAAATGTGTTCAGAAAAAAATGTTAGGGGCCACTGAGGCATTGATCACGTAAAAGTACTCTGGATGACAGGATGCTTGATGATCACTGCCCTCACTTTAGAATATACAGAATGCGGTTCAGGACAAATCATTACAAAAATAATGTAGTGATGAGTAAAGAATATGCATACCCTACTTCTAATGCAATATAGTTCTTTTGCTCTAAACTTAAGTTTGTTCTAGTTCTCACTTTCTCCTGGAGGCATTAGGTAGAATATACTTTTGATGCTTCCCAAGCTCCAGAAACTACATAAGTTATATATATAAAAAAAAAAAAACTACATGCAAACCACTGAGCTCCATCAGTAACAGATTACTCCAAAAGGAACTCTCACCCCTCAAATTTCGTGCAAAGTTCACAGGGTTCATTCCTCTAGCTTAGCCAAATTAATCAAGTAAATCCTATTCTACATAACTAAAACAATTGCCCTCTAAACTCTGTTCTCAGTTAACTAACACATATTGCAAATATCAATCAACCGAAAGCAGCTTTGTTCAAGGCATTTGAATTTCCTTTTCTAGTATACAATTCCAATCTCATCTGGGAACTAACAAATCTTGTAAGAAAAGATATTGCGAATAAAGAAGACCTACGTGCTTGGCAGACCTTCCAGTTGCGATTTGACTCGTTGAGGCAGTCCTGCACATAAATAATGTTAAGATCCAAATCTACGAGGCTTGAGATTGGTATTGAAGGAAATGGGTGACTTGCCTGGAAAGGCCCTGTGGTGGGGAAAGGAGAGACATTACCTGGAGAGATAGATATACTCTGGCACACTCGTTAAGCTGCTTCACACTCTCGTCCTCCTCATCTGCATCTGTTGCATGTAGTGGGTGTTGGGATGCAGGCAGTGGCACGTTGCTACCATTGCTTGAGGAAGATTCCATTGCAAGCTCGGTTTTGTTTGTTGGTGGCACCTCAATCAGTCTGTTTTGGCCTTTAAGTTACCTTCAAATGTGTTGGACCTGTAAAAATGCCATAAAAACTTGTAACCTTTTGACAATAATACACCGAGTATTTTTTATAAAAAATATAAAAAAGGAACTGCAAGGCGGGAACTGAGCCTGTTCTACCAACTACTATAGGTGTCTGAATATTAAGACAAAATTCGAAACAGACTCCTAATTAAAAAGCAACAATTTATACTGCCGATCGCCCTGTCATTATTTCAGCTATTAGGGTGTTCAGCAGGGCTCCGCTCTAGGATTTCCCTGATCCAAACAGGATGAACTTGATCAACATAATAAATGAACTTGATCAACATAATAAGGAGAAAGCCTTGAAAATGTTCACCCAGCAGGTTGGCTCCAAACACAGAAGGATTCTAGGATAAATAGACCATGCTGCACTGGCAGATCGGTGGCTTTAGTATGTGCATTTGTGTTATTATAAGTATGTGCATACATGCACCAAGGTTCATGGTACATGAGTTTCTAGCAAACAACGGTTGCATGCATCTGTCTGCCTTATTTTTCCTGAGATGAGAAGATACTCAAATCCATACTTTCTTGCACATGAATGTTATGAAGCTTTCTGGTTTTATTATCCTTTACAAATTTCTCAACGTCAACACAAAAGGCAGCCCAATAGTATGTTCACATAGAATAACTAGATAGAAGTGTTCCAACAAGAGATGGATCCCAAAAGAAGATGTAACTAGGTAAGATATCCTAACAATCTGTTTGACCTACGGATTTTGTTCATACCAATTCATGTTATAGCCCACACAAAAGGCGTAAGATATCCTAACAATCAGTTTGACCTACACATTTTGTTCACACTAATTAAGCATATAGTCCGTGAACGCATATTGAGTTAAAAATGCACTGTTGTTAGGTTAAATGGTTAACAAATGGTCCAATTCAGCAAACAAATGTTGCAGACATGCTAAGCAGTTCTGATTTAAGACCTAGCTCGAAAAAAAAATTACGTTTACATACACATGCTGCTAATAATATATACTGGTGCTGACCAAAATATTACAAGTCAACGTCTAAAATAGTATTCACATATTAGCAATCAAAGTTACAAAATGTTTGCATGCACTGCATGTCCAATGGAACAACAATTGAGGTTTTTTTTTTTATTTCTTTCTGTGCAGTTAGAACATACATATTTCGTTTGCGATTCCATTACCAGTTCAGAAAGCACATGTGCTGGGAAATTAACTCCCAAAAAGACTGTAGTAGGATGTTCAATCTATCTAAATTTTGCAAAATCAGAATGATGAACTAGTAAGATGGCAGCTCAGGAACACAGAAAAAGAATTAATACAGGAATTTGTTTCAAATAAAGGCAGAACACACATAAACCCTGTCGACGCTCGCAGCAATACATTGGGGGATTTGACTAATATGAAGAGCAATCAACATGTACGCATGGGCGGATCCAGCTGGATGCATGGGTATTCCTACCCAGGAATACCCAATTATTTTGAGAAAAAATGAGTATATGTTTGATATATGTATGATGGGATCCCATGTATGATATTATGGTTTTCAAGTCGTCGCCTAGGCGTCCCCATCGCCACGACCAAAATCCCATCTCCGCACCATCGGCTCCCAGCCTCCCATGGCCATGGCAGCTTCCTCACCGGCCAACTGCAGAATTGGCGATGTGAGAGGGGCAGCAGCAGGGGCCGCATGGAAGAAGGGGAGGGGAAGCGGCAGGGAGGACCGGAGGGGAGGTGCTGGCTGCAGATGTCAACGGAGGGGCAGAGAGAGAGAGAGAGAGGCGGCACCTGATAGAGCAGCATCGGCGGCGGCGGCCCACCAGTTGTTGCCTCGTCTGAGAGCGAGAGGGGGCGAGAGGCGGCAGGTTATAACTTACGATCGGAACACTGCGACGCTCGGCGTCCTGCACCCGGCGGTCTGCTCCCAGGCGTCACCGAGGCGATCCAGCAATGTATTGTAAATTGATTTGGAATGCTACTGTGAATGGAATGCATAAAAGATGTTGCTGGGTTACTGCAATTTTATATGGCTGCACAAAATGATGTATATTCTTGGGGCTATTTATTTATTTCGCTTCACTTTTACGGGACGCTCAATGCGCCGAAACCATCCTTCTATAACGCCTTTATTTATTTACCCCTACAACACGAAACAACGTTATTTATTTGCCATTTTCGCTGATGTGGCGTGCCATGTCATCCAGCCAGCGTGGACAGCAGGCTTGGAGGCCTAGTTTGAGACAGGAAATGACCATTCTACCCTCCCTTCATTTCCCATTCATTTGGTTGCTCCCAGCCAGCACGCTGGTGCATTTCTTAGTTTTTTTTGACGTTGCTCCCCCAGCTTGGTCCGATCTCCCAGCTTGCTCCCAGGCAGCACGTAGGTGCATTTCAAGTTGTTGCATTTGCAATTGTTGCACTCCCAGTCAATATCAAAAAAAAAAAAAAAAAAAAAAAAACAGCATGCTAGCCTTACACATAACATAACCCAAATAAGCATAACTAAACCATCGGTTTTAGCCATTCTGAGAGATGTATGTTCCATACACGGCCATTCATCCACCAGTTCCATACACAAACAACGTGTTCATAGTCACACACCACCATCACCTGGGATCCTCCATCGCTCCATCGGTTCCATAAACACGCATACATAAATGGTCCTACATTACTAGTGCATATAAGTTGGTCCATGCAACAAAGTAGCCATTCAGGCCAAATATAAGTTCATTTCTCCAAAAGAAGGCCAAATATAAGTTCATTTCTCCAAAAGAAACACAACAAAGTCATTCAGCCTTAGTTCTTAGTCTTTGTTGGTGTCTTCTTCTTCACCTTGGTTGCAAGTTGCTTCCTTGGGGTCATTTTTTTTTGGCTGGTACTATCAGAAGTGGCTGTGGCTCATCCAACTCCAACCTCCTACATAGGTGAAAAAAAAAAAGCATTAGTGCCAATTTGGTTAAAGTAAAATGGAGGATGGAGAGCAACAAACCTCTTGCTGGTACTTGCAGGTACTATCTCAAGTGGTTGTGTTGTTGCTTCTTGTAGAGCTGTAGCCTCCTTTCTTGCAGCAGACCTAGTCCTTGGAGTCATTTCAATTATCTCCATTGGTGGTGCAGAAGTGATTGTTGGAGTTCTTGGTTCCTCATGTGTTGTTTTCTTCTTTTTTGGTAGGAGGTTGCTCTTCCTCGTTACAACCTTCCTTGGCCGCCCAACTTTCTTTGTACTCGTCCCAAAGGAGTAGTTAGTGACACAAATAGAGAGCAATGCAACATCAAATTAAGGAAAATGCTCAAGAAAAATACCTTTTTTGGTACCACCGAAAAGGGCACCTCCAACTCCCTAGTCTCGGGGCCAAGCTCACCACATTTCTTACATGTCACTTGCCTTGTTGGTTTTCCCCCCCCCTCCAGGGCGCCCCTTGATCCTGCTTCTTCCTCCTCCCTCCCGGGACCTTTCTTTGCCTTGGCCACCGGTGGAAACACTTTGTACTTCTTCTCAACTTTAGGCCATTGTTGTTTGTCCGTGATATTGGGTATGCATCGCATAAGTCGCTTGCAATGTCTTCCTCACAGAGTAGTACTCATGAACATACTTACCCATGTGTCCGGGTCGTCTTTCGGTAATAATAAAGAAGGGCATGTGAGCAGGGCTTGCCACTAACCCGCCACTCCCTACATGTACACTCTTGCTTCTCTAGGTACACAACATGCCTTCTCACCTCCTCACCCTTGAACCACACGGTAACCTCAAGCGTGGGTGTTTCCTTTAGTTACTGCCGAGATGGTCTAGCCCCTTACTTGCGGATTGAGTGGTGTATGACAGACGGGGAGAATGGTCCCAAAAATGCTTGGGAAATCTTCCTTCTTTTCTCCCACATGACTAATGTTTTGAGCCTAATTGCATCCGCAAGTGAATCTAGAGGCGTGTCTTTCAGCTCTTTGATCCAAGAATTCCGACTTTCAAAGAAGATTGTTGTTGATGTAATCACACTTTATTTAAATGCAGAATTTGCTTCTAGTCCGTGAGAGCAGGTTGTGATAGTCATTTAGCCAAGGAAGAATGTCGGCTGATCCCTGCTTCCACCTTTTTCATGAGCCTCGGTATTTCTCTTACGTATAAGCTCTAGCCGCAAGCCACATGTACGACCCAACAAGCTACCACTTTTTTTCCTTGATTGAACCTTTTTTTCAAATTGTCCATCAAATGCCTAAAGCATTCTCTGCGCTCTGCCATTGGGAAAACCTTTTGTTTGATGCGGCACTTCTAAACCTTTGCGGGCATCCGTGCATACCGCTAGTTTGTCTAAAGGACCAAGTGCCTTGCCTAATCGCTGCATGAACCATATCCAATTATCTTTGGTCTCCGAATCAAAGAAACCAAATGCTATTGGGTACATCCAATTGTGCCCATCTATAGCATTGGTTTCGCCGGCATATGTCCATTCCACCGTCCATTGAGAGCAAAAGAGAATCTATACTTATATATGGCTCGCAACCTTGTAAAAAGCCATCAATGCTAGCCTTGAATGCACGTAAAAAATCGCTAAAATGCACCTTATCTCCCTACTTTGACAAGTATGTATCTCTACCACACTACCAGGTGACCTAAGCTCTATCTCAGCTTTGAATCAACAACCAATCAAAACAAGTCATCATATTTACCAAAAAGCTTGTCTGCAGCCCTCTCGCCTTCCCGCCAAAGAAGTGTGGTAATTTATCTTCATGTTGTACTTATTCTCAAGCTCTCTTGATCTCTTTGCATTCCACCGAGATTATCTTTTAGAAGTGGTAGTGCTCTCTCTCGCAACCCAACCCACTTGAGGCCATCGTGTTACCAGGGCACTCTCTTTCTTGATGCACGATGAATGTCCGAGTTTATTTGTATCTACAAAACAAAGAAACAAACAAACAAGTATGAGAAACATTTTTGTAAAAGTATGAGAAACAAGTATCACCGACATTTATCTAAAATATTTATATAAACAAATACTACAAGAATAACGGTTAGTAAAATACCACGACACTTTCATCCCTCGTATATAAGCTCTAATAATCCATGGGCATCCTTTAGATTTGCGTAAAACCCCTAAATCTTTTCTTGTCACTCTTTTACGTGCCTAGCTCAAAGTCTCTCACTATGGCATGTTGCTTAACCGCCAATCTAAATCGAGCATTGATGGATAGAGTGTGCCCACCGTCATGTCGATTATCTCTATCATAGAAAAACAAGGGCTCATTAGCTTCATTGTCATCAACATGGACAGCCTATTGCATCCATTTCTCGCTTGCACTTCAGAGGAATCTCGGGGATAGGTATCTCATTTGAGGCTTCGCCGCACGAACATCTTCATCATTTAGGCCCATAGCCTCATAGATTAGTTCCTCATCAAGAAGTACACTAGCATCCCCATCTAACTCTTCATCCGGTATAATTGTGTATGCTGACCGATCAATGCCAACATCATCGATGTGGGATGTTCGGGGGGCTGCTATGACCATCATCCGATGTGGGATGTTCGGGATCGCTATGACCATCATCCGTGCACTCAACATTTGGACTTGGACCTTCACACCGGCACATGCATGACCACTTTGATCTTTTCCCTCTTTTCTACATCCCATACACCATTTTGGAACAACCCTTGTCCCTATCAACCACCTCACAAAGATACAAACATCTCCTTCTCATCCCATCTAGCTTGTATCATGTCCCAAAACTGCTCATCGAAGTAACCTTCCATTCCGTAGAACTCTCTCTGTCAACACCCCGCAATTACCGCTGTTCTCTACCCCAAATGATTTTGCCGACCAATAGTTCAAAAAAAACTTGGGCGTAGAGCAACTATCGGTGAGATCAAGCCATACATTATGCTCTTGAGAAGGCATTTCGACGCAGCCCTCATAATCGTGATTTCGCCGTGTACTTATCAACGGTAACATGGACTCTAAAACCATTAGCGAGGATCGATCCTACCGTAATCATAAACACATAGGGGAGTTAGGGACAAATCCAACTCCAAATCACCACCGCTGACCAAACCGCAGCAAAACTTACCAAGGAGGACGGTCGTGCGACTTCATCTTAATGCTTGAGTTCATCAAAATAGCATACTAATAGTTTGGAAAACCAGTACATGCTTAGGGTTAGGATTTGGGAGAAAATTAAATGAACAAAGGAGTTGGAATGGGAAGAGCACAAGAGTGGAGATCGATTCACTACTGCGAGGGTTGCGAAACAGCTAAACGCCGCCGCGGCGGCGATGACGCGGAGGCGAGCCGACGCCGGGCTCGGGCCGCCGGGAAAAATGCCCGTCCGTATGAAGCGCCGGGACGCAGGGCCGCGGAGCTGAGACGAGGCCGCTGCGGCGCCGCGTGATGGAGGCGAGGGCAGGACGCCGCGGAAGACGAGGGGCCGACACGCCCGGCGCGGCGGCGCTTCGCCCGTCGCCGCAGCGATCTCTCTCTTCCACGCTGACAGAGGCCGGGGACGCCTTGATCTCCGCTATGGATGACCGGGAAAGAGAAGATTTTCTTGAGGGTAGGATGGTCATTTTTCGCTGCCTAGATCCGGCCTCCAAGCCCTGCTGTCCACGCCGGCATGACGGCGTGGCACGCCACATCGGTGAAAATGGCAAATAAATAAGGTTATTACTGTGTTGTGGGGTAAATAAATAAAGCGCGTCGTATAAGAGTGGTTTACGAGGCATGAGCGTCCGTAAGAGTGGCAAATAAATAAATACCCCATATTCGCAAGCTTCAATTGGCTGCTTACACTTGAACCACAAAAAACAACTGAATCACCATCTGCATTGCAGGATAACTGCAGAATGGACCGATTTGTACCACTAGAATTCACTAATAACATCATCTGCTTTTCGTTTGTTCGTGGTTTTGGCCCCTCGGGTAAGGGTTTGCTTACCATCGCCTCTTTGTACCTTTGTTTGAACTTTATTATAGCTTAACGAAAAACGCAACGGCGTGGTCTCAAAAAAACTTAATGGCTGTGTATGATTCAAGGACCCCTTCTTCACAGAAGCTATTGGTGGCTATGTATGATCGGGCAAAGATGTATGGTTCAGCATGCATTTGGTAGTGTTGTCATCATCGACCACTCTTTTGTAGTTTGTTGCTCCTGGTTAGATACCTTTGAACGTTGTTCCTTTTTCTTGTCACATACCTTTTGAAGTTTTTTTTTTTTTTTTTTCTTATCACACACCTTTGAATTGTTTTCTTTTGTTACCTCCTTTTTGGTAAACTTGCGGCTTTTGTCAAGCCAAGTTCTCTTCTTTAGGCTACTCAACAATTCATTTAGGTGGAGTGACATTGGTGGGAGCGAATGAGCGATGGTGGGATTGATATGGTTTTTGTAACACCTTTGTTGGATGGCTGGTAGCTCGATGTGCCAAACTAAGGAATTTGTGAGTCATTCTCTATTATGTTTCAGCCTTGGTTGCCGATGAGAGAGAGAGAGAGAGAGAGAGAGAGAGAGAGAGAGAGCAGCGAGTACGCCAGGTAAATGGCAGAAGTTTTTTTTTTAAAAGAAAACCTTTTAAAGATCAGATATTTTTTATACTAACCTCTTCCATAAATCATTTTTTAAATATAGCCCTTATGGTGTGCAGAAGGCTAATGTTATGCCTGAAAGATAAGGATGAGGGTGTTCGCTGCATGAAAGCTTCCTAGCTCCGCCACTAGGAATAAGTAAATCCTGCTGATGGCAAGCCACAGAATTCAGTATTCTTCATTTCAGCTGCTAAATTATTTATCTTGAACATGGGACGAGGGCAGTTGTTACTGAACCAGTACTGCCAGATGAGTCGGATGAAGATCATTGCATCTTAAATTTCAAAGTGTTGAACAGAAAGCGAACATGGAAAAAGATACAAAGCGCCTAGAACAGGCAGCACAGATATAATCTAGGACAAAATGTATTGAGAAATCAAGACCCATCTAGAGCTGTTTAGTTCCTAATCAACAAAAATGTTGAGACTTCAGGTACATCTAGATTTATCACTTAAATGTCAAAGGCTGTTTTTTCATACTCCCTGCATATACACAAGATATAAAAAGGCTATATGCACTAAATCTTGGAATAAACTAATCGAGCAGTTCCCTCCAACAGATGTGAAAATTTCGAGGACTAAATGTTTCTCTCATCACAAAAAGCTCTTGACTCCACCTTTTGAAACCAACCATCCAAGCTGCACAGAAATAATATGATTAAACATATATTAAGAACTCAATCTTGAAGGAACAGACAACGTTAAGATGGCAAAGCACCTTTCATGCACACATTACCAGGATAGCACACCAAAATCTTTTATTCTAACCTTTGCAGCCATCCAAGCTGTGCAAAAAATATGGTTAAAGATATTTTATGGACTTGATCTGAAGAACCAGAAAAAAGACTAGCATGAGAAGTTACCTTGCATACATCACATCACGAAAAAGCAACTGTATCTGCTGACCAGACAACAGCGAATGACTTCACAAAAAGAACGGAATTAAAAACGTTGATCAGGAGGGATCAGGAGAAATAAGTAGTTGAGAGCTTCTTTTCTCCTTATTTGAGCAGTCACGAGCCCGAAGTGAATGAAGGTATAGCTGCAGAAGTAGATAATGCTCCATTAATATATTGAGGAAAAAGGCCCTATAAAGTACGTATGAGATAAGCAAAAAAAAAATACATGAGTCAAAAGTTTCAAGATATGGCCACAAAGTTTAAAAATTCTTTTGTAACTCCAACATCAACTACATGAATTTTTCATGTATAATAATAAGACTGAAATATTGTTTCCAACTTTCATTAGCTTGGAATTTGTTTCCAACTCAAATAAGGTACCAGGCAGAGCCTATCAGCCAAGTGGCCTTAGGTTTGAGACCTCACTAATGCAACTGGGTTTCCTTAACATGGTAATTTGAATTGTTTCAAGCTTGATCATGTTCTATCGTGTTAGTTAAAGGTCTGGATATGTATACATGCTATCAGATTCTCAATCCTGCATTCATCCGTGGCTAACCGAACAACAAAATGGGAGGCAGGGGATTAGTTCTGCTGAAATGAGTGACAACAAGGGGATCCTCTGATTCTCCATCTGGATTGATTCAGCTTGGGGATTTGATCCCCAGCTACCGAACAAGGCCTTAAACCTCCTCCAGTCCTCACCAAAACTTGCTAAGAACAAAACTTGAAAAATTCTTACTTACTGAACATCCAAATGGACCACATTCCCATCAACCTCCAGATGTCTGGCTCGTTAGATGGGAATATGAGATTGAAGGAAAGTGCTCCACCCAACAGCATGGGAGACATATCCCTGGACTTCAAAGACAGTGTACAGAGTACTTCCAGGACAGCAGGGTTCTTTTGTTTTCGTAGACGCCCTTGGTGCAAAGGTTGCTGCAGTCTTCTGAACTTTACCTGTTGTTCAGCAACGAATCATAACTACAATTAGGGATGTGTATAAGGAATTTAACTGTGTTTTTACACCCATATAAAATTGGTTGATTCAATGGTGAGTTTTGTTAGCTGTATTAGTAGTAGTGAAGATTGACCATCTTTTTGTTACATTTTCTAAACTTCTGCCCAAGAAAGAAAAGAAATGACAAATCTAGACTGATATTAAATCATCTACAACAATTACTCCTTTCCTACAAACTGCAAGCTTAGCTCCTGTGGCGTAAGTTTATATAGCATTTACTAGAATAGAAAAAGAAAATTGGAGTCACATAAACCAGGGGACAAAAGGACGCAAAAGAAACCTTCTTGAGTTCCTTCTCGATCTTGGGATCAATAGGGGCCGGCTGCTTCCCGGTTGGATGACTCAGCCGAAGCACCTGCCGCCTCTGCGCCGCGGCCCTCCTCCCGTTCCAAGGTGTCTCCCACGGTAGAAGCCTCAGCCGCAGCAGCACCGGACCCTGAACCGTCGGTGCTTGCGCGCGGTAGACTGAGGTACCTCTTTGCCCCTCCGACTGCAGCCCGGCCTCCTCCATGATAGCGTGGCCGACGGTGGCCGCAGTGCAGGAGCCGGCAGAACGCGCAGCCGCCACTGCTGCTGGCCGGGTTGCTTGCCAACAGTGGCATTGCTTCGCTGGCCGGGTTATGTGGAGAGGGAGTAGGAGACGCGAAGGGGAAGGGATGATGGGGTCATGGTCAGGGGAACCGATACCGATGGTTCTCCCCGCCTCCGCGCTGGACCATCGCCCACCGGAATTCTTTTTCCGCGATAGAGGCTCAACTGAATTGCTCGGCAGGAGAGGAATAACTGCAAATAGCCAAATACTGAGTAAAAAAACATAAAGTGAAATAAATGGTTGCCACCAAACTTCTTTTTAAACTGTAAGGCACCGTAGTCTATAATTCATACTAGTACTGAATTTATTTATCTACAGAAACCCAGCACACGGCAATATTGGTGTAGGTTTGGATCTCATTTAGACTTTGGAGTCTAGATAATGAACGTAGAATTTGCATAAAAAAAGTTTTTCATAGTGATTGGCTATATTTGTATATAGTAAAAAATATTATAAATAGTAGATTTAGGGTGGTAATTGATTAGGTGTTTGATCATATTATCATTTTTCTACCAAGCACGCTATGGTAGGGCGTCTAGCAAAGACCGCAATCTCATCTGGACAGTGCCAAAAAGCTAAAACTATTCAACCGCCACGCTCCTCCAGCGCCCCCCACCCCCATCTCAGCCCTCCCACACTGCCCCGGCCTTCACATTTTTCACTTCTCTCGCTCTCTCGTCTTCCTCCCAGCCACCGCCACGTCGCCGCGCCCTCCCGACCTACGATGCCGGCTGCACGCGACTTCTTCCGGTGAGTGAGCACTCCCTCCCTCCCTCCCTTCCTCTCTCTTTGTTACCTGCGCGACCTCCATGCCGGCTGGGGAGAGAATAGGGCGGCGGCGGCGGCCTCCTCCAAAGCCTCCCCTCAGATCCCCCTCCCCTTGTTTTTGCAACCTCCATGGCTCTACACCCGGGCGGTAGCCTCGAGCCTTCCTCCTCCTCCTCCTTCCGCCCCCGTGAGCTGGGACTCGAGGGACCTCGACCGGCTGCCCCCACCCCCATCCGCCACGTGAGTCCCGGATGGCTACCAGGGTCCGGCGGCCGGCGTCCTCCCACACAGGAATTTTACCAGCCCTGGCCACCCCTCCCCACAGCAGATCTGGATTCGAGGGACCTGGCCAGCGTCCTCTTCCCGCCAGGAGTCAGGACGGCTACGAGGTCGGGTGGTCGACGTCCTCTCCCCACAAGGAATCCGCCCGGCCCCACAGCCAGATGGGCGTATGAGGGACCTAGCCAGCACGTCCTCCCCCACAAGGGTGGGACGAGCCTAGTCCGGCGTCCGACATCCTCTCTCCCCACAAAGGTGTCACGTGCCCGGCCCTCCCCACCCCTTACACACACCACCACCACCACCACACAACCACCCCCAAAGTTTCTTGTGCTTTTTAAAGATTTTCAAAGCAGGCCTGTTGAAGCGGGTGACACGTGGCCGGTCCGAAAAGCCACGGCCCGAAAAGCGATTACGGCGGCATCGCTCGCGTACCCGATGCTTGGCCCGGTCGAGTCGCGTGCCGTGCACGCATGTTGGCCCGATGGGCGGCACGAGCCAGCCCGTTCCAACAGAAACGGCACGACTTCGCCGTTGGATCGGCGATGCCTTGATTAGAGCCGTTGGATGAAAGCGTGAAGGGGTATATACTAAGACCTAAACCCTACCTCTCCATCCCAACACTTCTCCGGCCGCCACATCCCAAATTCCCATGACACCTTCTCCACCGGGTTCACCACCGTCGTCGCCTCTCACCTCTCTCCCCCTCTCGCTAGCGACCTCCTCTCGGTCGGCCCTCCTCGGGTTCTGTGCACCCTCCGGCCCTCACCATGTGCGCAGCGGCCGTCGAGCGGACATCCTCCCGGTGGCGGCGCCAGACGACCATGGTGGCGCGGTGGCGGGACGTCCTCCGGCGGCGGCGCAGCGACCATGGCGTCGCGGCAGGCGGGCGTCCTCCCGTTGGTGGCGCACACACCGTCGATGGCGCGCGGCGGCAAGCGCACAACGGCCATGGCGCGCGATAGCGCGCGGGCGGTGCTAGCGGTGGTGGCGGCCGTGCCGGCGGCCGCGGCCTGCGGCGACACGCTCGGGTCGCGGACCGTGCACGGGCCGCGATCTTAACGCGGCGGCACGCGACGCGGCCGCGGCGCAGCGGCGTGCCATGCCCGTCATCTGCGTGCCATGTCGTACCAACCGCGACATGTTTGGAAATCTTTAGTGCTTTTCAATTGTTTCAGAAGCTTTTAGGGTATGTTTACAGTAACATGTTAGCGGTTTTTCATATGCCTCGTCCCAATATTCACGATTTGTTGATATTTGGTATTTGCAATAATATATTCTAAAATGTTTTAGCTCCTTCAATCTCATTCTACAATCAAGTGTTTGGATCATATTATCATATCATTTTTCTACCTCATTCTTGTTATTATGTTAAGGAGAAAACAAGCCCTATATGAGAAGGAGGAAGACAACCACAATTTAATGGATGTGCTTGCCAATGGTCAGGGGTATGTCCACGAATCTTTTCTAAAATTTTTCCTCTAAAGCACCATATTTGGCGACCCATTTAAAAAAGCCGTTAGAGGGTATTTTCCTCCAACATCTTTATCTCTGTGAATTAGGAAAGGTATGAAGAGCCTCTTAGAGATTCTCTTAATGGCTGCATTTCTAAAATTTATTTACAATTTTTAAAAAACTAATATAACCCTTAGTAATCCTTACAATTTTTCGAGATGCTCGGCTGTGAGGGAAATGAAAAATGGAGGCCTCATGAGGAAACTCAATTTATGTTTTGTTTGGATGTAGTGGTTTATCATCCATCAGCGGTGGATTGAGTGAATCCGATATAACATGTAAACAAGCCCTTATATGGGTCTGTGCATGCAGGTACTGTTGAAACTGTTTCAGCAAGCATTGTTTTTCATTAGTGGCAAATATTCTTGAAATGGGCTTCAAAAATATTATGATTTTATCTTATTATCTTATAAATGGTCAAAACTCAAAATGCTTTGACTCTCTAAGATATACTTAATCAATTTCTCATACAGGGTAGTAGAAACAGTTGCAGCTAGCAGGCTAGAAATGTTTTTGGTTCACTCAAACTTTATGTGCATAGTCATCTAATGTGTCAGGTAATGCTCGATGAAATGAGATGCAAACAAATGGCTATAATAGGAATGCCATGGATAGGACAACAGTAATGTACTATGCTGCTAGCTAACGAACACCATGCCAGTCTGTGCTGGATAACTGAAGCAAAAATAAGGAAGAACAGCTTAAGGCCTAAGCAGCTGATTATAAAAGTGTATACACTCTACAGCTTATTAAACACCTCAAAAGCTATTCCCCAGGAATTAACACGCAGAGGGTTCGGTTTAAACAGGCATGCGAGGCCAAATCGTGAAATCCGCACACATTAAGTTCAGCCGAGATAGAGAACTAGATAGGATCGGACATGATATTGAGCAGACTATCACCTAAACATAGCACGAGGCACGGTGAGGCATCAATCACTTTTTGTGCCTCGGCATCAATCACTTTTGTGCCTCTGCCTTTTCACGCTTCTTGGCCTTGGCAGCCTCCCGGAGGTAGAGTTGTGAAGCAGTCTCCTCAACAACCTTGGGTGGTGCAAAGTTGAAATCTGAAGCAGAGATGTGGTTTTGTACTCGGTTGCCTCGGGGAACTTGTCCACATCACCGGCACATCTTGCCGCTTCCCATTGGGCATGACATAATATGTGTCCATTTTTAGTGTAGTCACCCCTCATAATCACTAGCCTCTCTGTCCCTGCTTTGGGCTTTTGGTATGTTGGGCTTGTCCAAAACCGGATCTTTCATTTTATTTGTCATACTCAATGTCGACAACGTCTTCACAAAAGCGATCTGGTAGATGTCTCGCTGCGAGAACCATGGATCCTTTGTGAAGTTCTCACGAGCTGTCCTCAAATTCTTCTTTAGGAATTGTACTCCATTTGGTAGCACTTGTAGCATTGCCTTTGCATACAAGGCAATAGAATCTTTGGTAGAACCCGTTTTTTTACGTCAAAACAAAATAGGTCTTTGTTATTTTTCTTTATTTCTGGAAAGATAAAAAGAAATCTAATTCTAATCAGCAAAAGATTCTTTGCACAAGAACAAATCGAGGGGATGTTTGCATGACAAAGCAAAATAATGGAAAATATTCCTGACAACCACAGTGAAAATGAAAGATGCCAATACAAATATATAATACTACAACAGACCATTTACGTAACCACGAAGTCTCTTGAAACACCGCTAATATTCCATTGCACAAAATGGCTTTTAGCTTAACTCATCTTATCTTGTTTACGATGTTTTAGCAACTTTTGCATATAGCTGTACAGAACTCAATATTCCATTGCATACAAGTAACAGCAGCAAAAAGATCTATCCACGGAATTGTAATCGTCAGGGGAAAGAATTGCTGGAGAAAATATGGGTGCTGCATTGCAGAAGTCTGTAGATAAACATAATATTATTTGATGGTTTTGCTAGGCTGAATGAATTAAATAAGACAAGAAGGGGAAGGCATTCCTGGGTTTGCACCCCCACCCTGATTATAAGGCCCGTTTGGATCCCTTGGAATTGAATCCATTGTATAAACTATAGTTGTGGAAAAAGAAATCCATAGATACGTTAAGTTGGAAAGATGAACCCATAGAATGAAGGAAAAAATGAGGGAATATATTGCAAATACATATTTATGTTCCATATAACAGTTATCTGTGGTTAGGATACTGTTAGTAGGGTAGCAATAATCCATCTATACTGTTGTGCTCATTCAACTAGAACATACATTTTCAATCTAAATAAGCCATAGCGACTCCTATACTGTTGTCTTCTGCGTACCTAAAAATGGCATTTTTGGCAAACCAACACCACTACTTTTATTTCATACTCTACTGCCCATTGCTGGTTAGAGCATCTCAACAGTTTCCAAAAAACCCTTCCCCATCCTTGGATTTTTAGAAAAAGGAAAAAATTCTTCTCCAACAGTTTGGCATCTTGATTTCCCATATTTGGGAAACTTCGCCAAATCCATCCCAAGCCGCTCAAATATACATGTGATACTTCATTTAGCGTATCCGTCATGGCCCACCCCCCTCCCCAACCCCCTCATGCCAACCAAGTTTGCGTCCAGGGGAGAGGTGTTCTTCCGACAACGCCCGGCCTAGGGTTCAGGGAGGTATGCCATGGATTCTCTCGTCCTCTCCCATTGACTAGGGTTTGTGGTTTGCCAGGGTTTTCATAGCTGTCACCTGGAACTACAGAAACAACGAACACTGCCGCCCGCCAATTATCCCCACAATGGCTGGGTGCACGGGTCATAAGAACTTCAAAACCTGCCTAAATGGGTTTAGACCATGTATCACTTGGATTTCAAAGAACAGCAAGTGATTGTTTTCGTTCTCTTGAATTCCTCCCTTCCTGTTATGGGCAAATAGCCTGAGACATTTACAAATCTGAACCACTGCATAACAGACCACCAGCAACTTCTGTAATAATAGATGCAAAAACATCTCTTGTGATTATTGATTATCAGAACCAATTTCAGAAAGATACATTTTTTTCATCAAAATGTATTGTGGAAGAACCTATGTGTGAATCAACCCAACCCTACCTAATCCCCAATTTCTTTAGAACGCGATATTTTCCCCATCAAATATGCTTATGTACGATCTAGCGTGCGCATTTCAAACAAAACATCCAGATGCGGCGAGTGATTTAGCATTTTAGCCACTGCAATATCCCCCAAAAAATCAACAGGATTCCTAAAAAAATCAACAGCACAAAACGAAACAACTCACACCAACATGGACCGCAGAGGGCAAGAAAGGATAGGGGAAAGAAGCCAAAGCTACACCGCATCTCAATCTACAAACGCGCGGTATCAGCGATCTGTGAGGAGGAGTGCGAGGGGTGCAGACCTGAGGGAGAGAGGGGGGGCGCCCGGGGTGGTCGACCCTGTCGTCATGCCCGGCGGCGAGGTGGCAGAAGGGCGCAGACGATAGAGGGGCGATGCGGGTCTTGAGAACAGGACGGGACGGGAGGTATCTGAATGCGAGGCAGCGAGGGGAGGGGCAGGCCAGGTCAGGTGCTGGCGTATTTGTATGGGCCTGGAGCCTACCTAAAATAATAATATAATAATAATTTTGTTGCCGGCGCTGCGCTCGACAGGGCGGGCCCGCTTGTCGGCGCCAACACCAGCGCCACAGCACCCTCGTGCTCACCCGCACTGCCCCGTGGACCCCGCCCGTCAGCGCACCGCACGCGCGCACACGGTCGAACCGCACCCGCTCGCCGCGCCAGCACGAAGCCGCCCGCTCTCACCGCCATGTGGACCCCGGTTGTCACCACCTACCCCTGGTCCACCTTTTGCCCCTTTCGGCAACGCGCGCGCCACCCGCAGATCGGACCCGCTGCTCCGCACCCGTTCCGTCCGCCCTCGCCCGCACCGGGCCGCTGCAACCATGGCAGAGACCCTGCCCTGCCCCCTTGCCGTTTCCCACTCGCCGGAATTCGAAATCGGGGGGCGTTGGGAGAACGCACGCAGCCCCCTCGCGGAGCCTCACAGTCCGTCTCGACCCCGTGGCGCCGTGTGATCGCCCCAACACCCCCCATCCGCCGTTCGATTGCCGTCCAGCCATGGCCGCCCTATAAAACTTCCAAACCGAAGCCCTAGGATTCCCCAACCAGTCCACTGCCGCCCTGGTGGCATCCCCGATCATAACCGCGCACCAGGGGAGAAGGGGAAAAGGAGAAAAGGAAGGAGGCGGGAAGGAGCTGCCGGAGCACCGCCGAGAGCTGCTGCCGCTGCCGCTGAACCGCAAGCCGTAGCCAGGAGGAGACGCCAGTACGGTGACTACTGACTACACCACCGTCCCCGGACCGCCTACATCACCTCGGACCACCGCAGCCTCGCCACACCGGCACCGCCACCGAAGCCACTCCGCCAGAAACCAAGGTGAGCCGCCAACCCCCGCTCGCCGCGATGACCGCCTCGGTAGAACTCGCCGCCGCGTTCCTCCCACCTGAGAGGGAGGCAAAACGTAGGTTTTAGCCTTTAGACTTGTTCGCTTGCTAGCTCGCACGAGCACGCCATGGCGAGGTCGCCCTAGCCACATTCCGGGCACCTCGCTTGACGAAGACTTGCCGTTGAACTCCACCTTGGACCGCCGGACCTAGCCGCCTAGCTTAACTTCAGAAAAGGCCCCGCCTTGCCTCGGTCCGTAAGGACCCATAGCCGTCGTCAGGGCGCCGCAGTGCTAGCCATGTTTAGAACGTCTGCCTGTATGGGTCATCTATCTTTAAAATTACCTTTGTCATGCCAAGTTCAGCTGCACGACACAGACTCCAGTGTGCAGCCAATGCCTCTGCATGCAGTGGGCTCAGCACCCTTTTGAATTTCCAGCACTTCCCTCTAGGAAGTCTCCTCTGCAGGGGGCAATGAAATTCCCTCCCTCCTTAATTGAAATCAGAGCATAAGGAGGAGGCATCACAATAATTTTAGAGGGCTGCCCAGATCCCTTCATTTTGGAGGTGAGAAGCCTCTTAAGAAAATTAGGCTACTTGGCGGAATTTGAGATTCCCACAACTTTTCCAAAGGATTCACTAGGTAGGACCGTAGGAGATGGGAAATGGATTCTATTGATTCTTCTTCTCCAACTTAAGTAAAGTTGTATTTACTTAACATATGTATGGATTCTTGTTTTACAACTATAATTTATACAATGGATTGAATTCAAAGGATCCAAGCGATTGCCTTATTATGTCAGGTGGGGGTTTTAACCCGGGGACTTGCTTTCCCCTTGTTGTCTTATTTAATTCATTCAGCCTAGCAAAAAACTGTCAAATAATATTCTGTTTATCCTACAGACTTCTGCAATCGGCACCCAAATCTTGTATTGCATATTTTCTTTGGTAGCCCATATTTTCTTATTGATTCTTTTCACTTTGATCGACATAATTCGGGGATAAATCTTTTGCCACTTTGTTACTTGTATGCAATGGAATATTGAGTTAAGCTATATGCAAAAAGTTGCTATAAACACTGTGCATCATAAGATAGGGGATTAAGCTAAAACCATTTTGTGCATTGGAATATTAGCAGGTTTCATTACCTTGTGTTCTGAGGAAATGGTCTATTGTAGTATTATATATTTGTATTGTGAGCTTTCATTTTCAGCATTTCTTGTAAATATTTTCCATTATTCTGCTTTGTCATTCAAACATCCCTCTCAAATTTGTTCTGTGTGGCATAATCTTTGCTTATTAGAGCTAGATTTTCTTTTATCTTTCTAGAAATAAAAAGAAAATAACAAAGACCCATTTTATTTGGCCAGGGAAAGCGGGGTTCTACCAAAAGATTCTATTGCCTTGTATGCGTGCAATGCTACAAGTGCTACAAATGGAGTGTGGTTCCAAAGAAGAATTTGAGACACTTCTGAGAACTTCACTAAGGATCCATGGTTTACTTGCGACGACCACCTTTGCTCTTGTGAAGTTGTTCTTGGACGACCTTTGAAGTATGGCGGCGACGCATCGGGTTTTGAACAAGCCCAACATACCAAAAACATTCAGCGAGGGGCCGAGGAGAGACTAGTGATTATGAGGGGAGTGACTACACCAAAATGGACACATATTTATGTCATGCCCAATGGGAATCGTGCAAGGTGTCGGTGATGTGGATAAGTTCACGGAGCAAATCCGGATACAAAAACCACATCTGCTTGATTTCAGTTTGCACCACCCAAGGTTGTTGAGGAGACTGTTTCTCACAACTCTACGGAAGGATTGCCGAGGGGCCAAGCGAGGGAGAAGGCAGAGGCGCAAAAGTGATTGATCTTTGAGGGCACAAAATTGATTGATACTCACGAGAAATTTTGTGCCCGTGCTATGTTTAGGTGATAGTGCGCTCAAGATCATGTCTCATCCTATCTAGTTGTCTATCTCGATTGAACTTAATGTGTAGTGGATTTGATTTGGCTCTGCATGCTCTGGCGCAGCCGGAACCTGTGTGTTAATTCCTGGGAATATCTAAGATGTTTAATAATTGCTGTAGAGTGTATACTCTTTTATAATCAGCTGCTTAGGCCTTAAGCTGTTCTTCCTTTATTTTTTGCTTCAGTTATCCAGTGCAGTATATCTGCATGGTGTTCTCGTTAGTTAGCAACATAATACATTATTGTTTATCCGATCAGGGTATTCCTACTATAGCCATTTGATTGCATCTCATTTCATATAGCATTTCCTGACATCTAGATTACTATGGACATAAAGTTTCAGCGGAATCATACATTTCGACCTACTGTTAGCTGCAGCTGCAACTGTTTCTAGTACTCCTCCATCTAAATTGTTAGTCATTTCAAGTATTTTGGACAGTCAAGCATTTCAAGTTTTTGACCAAATTTATAAGATAAAATAATAATATTTTCAAGAGAGTCATTTCAATAATACCTACCAATGTTGCTGTCAAAAAAAAAAAGAATACCTACCAATGATGAAAAAACAAAAAACTATGCTTCTTTGAAATAGTTTTAAATGGTACCTGTGCACACAAACATATATAAGGGCTTGTTTAGATGTTATATTGTATTCACCTCAATCCACCTGTGTTGGAAGGATTGGGGTGTAACTTAGTTCAAGTTTCATGTTGTAAAACACATGTTGATGGATGCTAAACCCGATTACATCCAAACAAGACCTAAGTGGACTTTTCCTCATAGAGGCCTCCATGTTTCATTTCGAGCCAAGTATCTTCGAAAATTGTAAGGATTATGAAAGGTTGAATTAGATATTTTTAAAAAACACTAAAAGGTCAAAAGAAATAGTAAATAAATTTTTAAATGCAGCCATTAACAGAATCTCTAAGAGGCTCTTCATCTCTTTCCCTAATTCTGAGAGAGAGATTTTGGAGGAAAATACCCTCTAGCGCCTTTTTTTTTTAATTGGATCTCCCAAATATGGTGTTTTAGAGGACAAAATTTAGAAAGATTTGTGGACATACACTTCGATTATAATCAGGATAGAATTTAGTCGGATCACTATAGGGATTGGCAGTTTGAGTCCTCCTTAGACAACCTTTTTTTGTATCCAACTGGGACCCCTAGTTAAAGCTCCTCGGTCCCATGCTTGATATAAAAAAGCGACCGAGGACACCTCTGTAAAATCATCATCAAACATACACCAATCAATCAAAAGCAGGCTAACGCCGACTAGGATGTAGAGGCTTTTACTTTCGATCAATGATCGAGGGCCCAAACTCCATATAAAAACCCGACTATCGACTCGCCAAAACCACAAGGTTTCAAGGGTTCTTCGAAGCCCGAGCGACTGCCGGGTAACCCGTGGCAAGCTATCGGTCGTGAAACACCGACAATAAGAAAAATAATTTAGATCAATTTGAGTTCAAAGACCTTTTAAATATCAAATTGTGGGGTTGCTATTCATAAAGATCTTCCTTCAAATCTTTCAAAGGGACAAATAGCTGCAATATTACTTAATAAACACATTAGTGCCTAATTTGGATGTCATCGATGCACCAAAAGGCACTACAAAGGCAATATATTTACACCTAAACAAAGGCAATAAAAATTAATGACATCACTTGGCAATTGATTTCCTTTATAGATGTTTGATCAATGTAGAAGGTAGCCACCGACAACACTTGATTGTAGTGTGATCGATACATCGTTGTTAATAATTACTTAACTGATATATATATCTTTGCCTCAGTTCTAATTTATAGGTCATTTTGGTTTTTTTAAATACATAATTTTTATTATGTATGTAGACATATATTATATCGAGGTGCATAGGAAAAGCTATGTACCTAGAAAATCAAAAACAACCTATGATTTGAGACAGACGTCATGTGCCAGGTTGGATACTGTTGACTGCAAATTGCAGATAGTGCTTGTTTTATTTTTTGCAACTGCTGGAACAACAAGGATTAATTGGTCGCGTGAGCCTTTGATCGGCGTTGCAATATGGTTCTCAAAATGTTAGGGAGATGTGGGGACTGAGGCATGTTGAATGGTCTCTAGCTTTTCTATAGTTTCCTGGCCAGAAACTGCTGGGTTTATGAATCATTTTGGAACATTTTACCGGTAAAGGCAAGAAGAAAACTCTTCCAGTGTACAAGAACAGGTTCATAAGCAAAATGTTCCTCTGGGAATTCAGTCATCATTGTTCGGGAACCTAGAATGAGCGTCTTGCACACACGCAGTTTGCAGATTTGCTAGTACATTGGTAATTTGCTATTGAGTAGTATATATACGCCAAATGCTCAAAACATGGGAGTGTTTCTTTGAATTGGATATTTCTTTGAAGCATTGACAAACCCCACTGCATGAATCATCAGTTCCAATCTGTGAGTCAAGTTGTTAATTAGCACGACTGCCATATGTATGCTTAGTTATTTTTGACTTTTTAGTGCAATCTGCAATGGTAGCTACCTTTTGCTTAAACCCACAACACACTATTTTTTATTTCAGTGATAACTTTGGATCAGCCAATTATTTGTGACTTATAACTTTGGCGCACAGTTAGGGAAACAACACTGAACACACGTTCTTAGGAACGATCACTTTTTCTTTTTTGATGGAACATAGGAACGATCACTTTAGACCAGGTGGTTCTGCTATTTATAGATCATTTCTTTTGCTTCTTGCAAATAAAAGAGCCTCAAGAAGCAAACCAGTCAATTGCATTCAGCAGTCAGAGTTCTAAAAAGAAATATCAGAGGCTTAATTTGAGGGAGGCCTCAATAGCCAATAGGTGTATGTGCACCAATGGCCTCAACAACGACATGCACACCTCACACACCAGAGAAAACCATAAACACACCAACAAAAAAAAACAAAAACCCTTGAAGCACATATATAACTGATAATAATCGATGTTCTTCAGAAGATCAAACAGAGTTTTTTTTTTAATCATAAACAGTTCAAAAGTTTTTTACATAACTGCAAAAAGAGGTAGAATTATAGCTTTTATGAGCACTGCTAGTAACAATCTTCACCGAGCATGGCTCTGTAATAATTATTATTAATCACCAGATGGAAGAACAGCAGGGATGACATATGCCAATGATGATGCACCCTCAGACAAATTCAAAAATGAGCTGCAGCTAGCCTAGCAATTGGAACATAATGCATAATAGACTACACAATCACTATGAAGAAAAAACAGTTAAACAAAAGTCACGCTACCGTTAAGATAAACTGGTGTGTAAAATAATTAGATATACTTCTTGGATTGGATCCTTCAAATTTTCAAGTATACAATACTGAAAGTTGCCTCTGTTCATTTTGAATGTTTCATGTTCTCCGTATCTAAATGCCCAAAATGGGACCTGTTTACAGACAGTTAGAAGCCAAACAATCAAACCATGGTTTGCTTTAAGATGAAGCAATGTCCACAGATTGCAAAAATTAACCTTCAAGTTAGGCCATACAATGGCTGTAAAACTCTGTAATAAATTTGGTCAGGGCTCCCCCCTCCCCTCTGGTCGAATACTGAACAGCGGGCGCCTGTTTATATCACATTCAAAATGCACCTCACATAAAAAAGCAGGTGCCCAATTAAAACACAAAATCACCTACAGTCATTAATAAAACAAAAAACTGGAAATGACATGTTTACATCTGTAAATGCTAGAGGCGGCTTGTATGCCCCTATGGCCTTAGATGAGGGTGTTGATTTCAATAAAACCTCAAAGGGGCATGTTCCATGATTTGATAAGGCCGTCCAAAATGGGATATCTAAACTTTCTCCACATCATCCCACGCTGTAGCCAAAATCTTATGTCATCTGTGTGATACGTCCTTCGTTCCAAATCGTAGCGGCTGTTCAGCTTGCTCTACTATCTGCCAGGGGTGTGAAACCAAAACAACAATGAGTAAGTTTTAGAACTTTTGCTTTGGGTGATTCTGGAGGGTTTTATTAACCAATTCATTTAAAATAAAATGTTTTAAGCCTTGCACCTTTGCATTTGTTGAACCGCTGATGAACCACAGGAGTTCTTCGACAACACCATGCCAAAAAATACCCTCATGTTGATAAAAGAATCTTGGGGAGAAAAGAGAAATTCTCTGTTTCAAACTTGTCATTCTTGGTATCAACTTCAGCCATTCCTTTCCATTTGAGTCATGAGTTTCTGCCAGTGGTTTTCTAACACGAAAAAGGTGGCAAATGAATGCCTAATGTTGCTCTCTACCACCGGGAAAGATGAATACCATGGCTGGAACACTGAGAAGTCAGTAGGTGGGATGAAAAGGATGTCACACTCAATGCTCGACTGAGTGTCGGGGCTAGATGGATGGCCTCACATGCATGCCCATTAAAATGCTTCCTACATAAAGATTTGGCAGATGGAGAATATAGCATTTAAACAAAATTGCATGGAATAGAGTGTACAATACGTTCTTCAACAAAAAAAAAAAAAAAGTTTCGATCGTGGGGACGGCGTCCCACGTCATTTAATTGGGGGATAGAAGGATGATCTTAATCTGGGATCGATGCAAAAAACGATCCGGTTGCCAATGAGGCCAGCAAGCACCTGATTTTTTTTATCCCCTAAGCCCCTGCAAATTCACCCCTATCTGCCCAGTTAAATGTGTGCCTGTGGCCTGACTGGATCCCCGTCAAAATGGGGAGCAATTGGAGCAATCACTACAACCAACTTCGACTACAAAAGGGTAATATCTTACCCTCAGTACCTGCCCAACAAAAAAAACTCTCGGTTCATAAGCAATATGGAGTTGATGCTAGCAGTTCTAATCAGACTTTCATGCTTCCATAGATAACAACATTTTCTACTGTTTGCAAAAATCAATGAACTGCCAGATCAGTATATTCAAACGACCAGGCAATGGCCTTGACTTTAACAGGAATGCTCTCCCATGTTTCCACTTCCCATTATAACCATTCTTCTTGGCAGGGTCAGATATAGCAAGTAGTTTGCCCCTTGAAGAACTTAAGGTCCCACCAAGAAGCTTCCATGGCAAGGCCCCCATCATTCTCAATGCCCATGTCACGAGTGGCAACATTCTAGAAAATCAGAGTTTAATACAAGGAACGGTATGCATATAAACAGGGTTTAAACTACAAAAGGCCCAGAGTTTAGTACAAGCGACTGTATGAATACAAGGAACTGAAACTACAAAAGAACCCAGAATTTTCGGGATTTTTAATACAAAGGCCCCAAAAATTTTCCAGTGTAGTTACATATCTGCACAATTTATTTTGTGACGCTTGATGAAATTATACAAACAGGATTTTCCAGAATTTTCTAGAAATTATGTAAACAGAACTGAAACTACAAAGGCCCCAAAATTTTCCAGAGCTTAATACAAAAGAATTGTATTCATAGAAACAGGATTTAAACTACAAAGCCCCAGTATTTCCCAGAGTTTAATACAGGCTGACTGTATGCATACTACATTTTCTAAACTCAACTAAAAATGAAAAAACAACGGTATAGAACCAGCATGATTCACAAGTCGGGGAAAAAAATCTACAAAAAAATGTATGCAGTAATTTTTCTCTAAAATTTGTTCAACAAAGTACAGTATGCAACCTCTCTTAGAGGCAAGAGCTGTATTTTGTTAGAACACAAAAAGCATATAAAAATTAAACTGCGTAAGTTTCGCAAGAGCAGTATATAGTATATACATTGCATGCATGTCGAGAAAACCTAGAGATGCATGATCCACCTCTGCCACTAACATCCGGATCCTGAACTAGAAATAACAAACAATACCATGGTTGATTACAATATTTCAGCAAATAAAAAACTAAAAAGCAAATGAACTGGTTAGAGAAATAGGAGAAAGCAAAGTGGCATGATATGAGGTCCTAAAATATTAAAACAATTGCTACTACATCCTCTATTTAAAATTACAAGGTTTATATCATTCCGTTATCGCAAAGCCTTTGACCAAAATTGTGACTATATTAATACATAATTTTTGTTTGCCCAGTAGAGATAGGATTACGTTTTTGGTAACTCTGTGGTTACCGTTCGCGTCTTATTTGTTTAAACTTTATTCTGCTTAATGGAAAACCTTTGATAACGTGGTCTCAAAAAAATTAATACATAATTTTTTACACAAAATTGACGTCATTAGATTTGTATTTTTTATAAAATAAGCCTTGTCATAATAGAGAAAAATAAGCATTGTGAAAAAAAACAGGATACAATCAGTTCAAGCAAGTGCACATAATTCAGATTTAACCTAAAATAAATTGGGACAAAGTAGGATTTTTAAAAGGGATGTGTTAATATACTGCATTTCCTTACACACGATCTGTGCCAGTATGAGCTTTGCATACACTCTAAGAGACATAGTATAGACCCTTTCAACGAAGCACTCAACAAGCTAAGTAGAACATAGCAAACAACTGGTACATAGGTTGGTGAGAACTTAATAATAGCAACAAATAGAACCAGTTGATGTCACCATAACATGCAGGAACAGGAAGAACAAAGTGATAGAACAAACCAGTTAAAACTTCGAAATCTCTAAAATGCAGGAATTGTTTACTGCTATGTAGGGGAACAGTCAGACTGTCATCAGAGTGAAAAGCAAGGAAAGCCTCAGATGATCCCTCAATTATACCAGCACAAGGGACAACAGCCGGTTAGGGGGGCCGGGAGTACGGAGGGATAGGGCCTCACCGGCGGCTGGAGATCCAGGGCTCGCCTGCGGCTGCGGCAGCCGGATAGGATGCGGACATTGCGGAGGACGGGGGTCAGGACGGCAGAGACCGTGTGCGAGAGAAGGAAGGCTTCGGAGGGTTGGGCCGCACCATCCATAGGGCTATATAAACAGCGGCCGGCTATATAACCCACCTCGTCTTCTTCGCCGCCGCAGCAACCACCGCCCCTCGTCTTCTTCTTCTTCGCCGCCGCCGCCGCCAAAGAAAAGGATGATCATCGAAACCATCGACTCTCATGCCGGCCTCCAAGCCCTGCAGGCAGGCCCGCCCCCTCCCCGATGGGCACACGTATGTGTATATTGTCTCTCTGGAGTCCGTGCGCATGCGCGCGAGTCGTATGTACTCGTCCGCTCGATGAAGGAGATGATGGAGAGTCCTGGGTATACCCCAGGAGGGATCTCCTCAGGGTCGTGGCAGCCATGGCGCTGGAGCTCCACAAGGTCGAGCATGATCTGCTACCCCCGCTCCTGGTTCAGGGGGTCAAGCTGGAAGGGGCGTCGTGGAATCCCTCCTACACCTGAAGAACTCAGCAATACGCTCTTACGTCTGGGGAAGGAGTTTAAAGAAGCCCTCGACAAAATGGGCGAATCGCTTGGGGAGGAGGAGGATGTGATCTCAGTCCGAGCCAAAGAGGTGGGCTTGCATGGCTAAGGATGCCGCTGTTCATCTACTGGAAGGTACTCGCACCATTGACTGGTTTCAGGAAGACGTGCCTCGTGCCTGCTCCAGTGGGGTCAACACTCTGTTAGCGACCCCGCCCCGGTTTGTTTTTCCCTGATTCTGATTCTGAGTATTAGCTGTTTCTTTTTTTTACCAGCTCGTGACTGTTGTGATGATATTTCTTAGGGGCATGGCTAACAGCTTAGATGGATACAACACCCTTTTATTTTGGATGAGTATTTCTTAGAACTGCTGAATGCAACATCCTTTATGTTTGAATGATATTAATAGATTTTTAATAATATGTATCTTGGTTGCTGTTTTCTAATTGTCTAGGGTCAGGTCTTAGGAACGATCACTTCGGGAACAGGTGGTTCCGCTGTTATATAGATCGTTTCTTTACGATGAATACACGAAGCCTCAGAAGCAAACCAGTCAATTGCATTCAGCAGAGTCCAGAGTTCTAAAAATATCAGCCTTCTTCGAGGCTAAATGTGAGGAAGGCCTCAATAGCCAAAAGGTGGTATGTGCAGCAATGGCCTCAACAACGACATGCACACCTCACACACAAAGAAAACCATAAACACACACCCAAAAAAAACAAAACAAAGAAAAAAAAAACCCTTGACACATCCATATAATTGATAATAATCCATGTTCTTCAGAAGAAGAGAGTTTTTTTTAGCATAAACAGTTCGAAAGTTTTACATAACTGCAAAAAGAGGTGGAATTGCTTAGCTTTCAGGCACTGCTAGTAACAATCTTCACCGAGCATGGCTCTGTAATAATATTATTAATCACCCAGATGCACCAACAGCAGGCGATCCGGTTGCCAATGAGGATGCACCCTCAGACAAGCACCTGAGCTGCAGCTAGCCTAGCAATGGAACCCTGCAGAAGGTATTTCATATAGAAAAACAGTTAAGATTCTGCTACCGTTAACATAACCGGTGTGTAAAAAGAGATATACTTCTTGGATTGGATCATGAGTTTTCAGTTGACCAACCTGAAAGGGGAGCAAGAAACATAATCCAGCCCAGCCTTGGCGAAGAAAGCAACTGATGAAGGCTCTCCACCATGTTCTCCACAAATGCCCACCTGTTTACCGACAGCACAAACAATCAAACCATGGTTTCTATGGAAAACGAAGCAATGTCCACAGGTCCCAAAACTAACCTTCAAGTTAGGCCCAGCTTGGCGACCCCTCTCTGTAGCAAACTTAACCAGTTCTCCCACTCCCTCTGGTCGAGAACCTGATAAGTTTATGGACATTCAAAAAGCGAGTTACATATAAGTTTTGACCAGAGCACACAAGTACACCAAAAAGTCAGGTGGATATGCAAGATCCCAAGACGACATGAGATGTGCTCACATTTGTAAATGATAGAAATACAAGTATGGCCTTAGATGAGAGGGGTGACAGAGTTTCAACAGTTACCTCAAAGGGGTCATGTTGGAGGATACCTGAGCCAGGTAAATGGGAATAAACTTTCCCACATCATCCCTGCTGTAGCCAAAAAGTCATCTGTGTGAGGTCGTTCGTTCCAAAAGAGAAGAATTCAGCCTGCTCTGCTTTATCTGCGAGGTTGTGAAACCAAAACAACAATGGTAAGATTTCAAATTACAATAGGAAAGTGCAGGTAAACTTGTTCACAAGCTTTGGGTGATTCTGAGGGTTTTATTACCAACCAATTCATTTTAAATACAATGTACAAAAGTCAATCTAAATAGTCATGTTTTTAAAATTTCTGAATAAAGGGGAGTAGTTGTTTTTCCTACCTGATCAGCCACTAGAGCTGCCCACCGAATTTCAATCATTGTTCAATTTTGTAGTTAATAGTTTTGCCCGTGCTGGCGAAAACTTTGTCAGCAATTTGACGGATAACATTCACTTGATGTCCCAATTCCTGGAAATATCAAATGTCAGTTTTCTGCAAAAAGGAAACTCAGGTCACTGTAACAAACTTAGAATATCGAAAATAAAGATGCGTGCCTGTGGTGTTCCAACAAGAGGAACCATGATCTCTGGGAAAACTTCAACACCCTGGTTGGACATTGCAATAGCAGCTTCAAAGATGGCACGGGCTTGCATTTCTGTTTAACTCCGGGTATGAGATGCCAAGCCTGAAAATTTTGGCAGTTCCATCATTAGTCAAGGATTTAAGGTATACATGAATGTACAATGAGTTTATTCTTTCTCAATATTTCACCAACAAGAAACCTGCTAAATACTCCATAGAAATGCAGCTATAAAGAACAGAGAGAACATACAATACAACCAAATGGATCAGTCAACGGGTAGAAACTGATTTTTCTGTGAATAGAATAGCAGAAGACCAACCTGCACCCACGGAAGCCAAGCATGGGGTTTACTTCTGCAAGCTTTTCAACTCGTTCAAGGGCCTCCCTCCTCATTGGCTCCCGTTTCAGCACATAGTTCACGCACAATTTCCCTCAACATTCCCTTCTGGAAGGAACTCGTGGAGGGGGTCAGAAGCCGAATGGTCACCGAAAGTCCTGAAACGCAAACATTGAAAGTTCAAACCAGTCCTGCACTTCAAAATACAGTCTGGACTCTGCAGTAGCTATCATTTATGTTTCAAAGCAATTTAGTAGTTTATTCTGATATCTGTTGTTTCTATGCAGCTCTCCTGCTTGTTTGAGAAAATATATAGTCAGTGTTTGCTCAACCGAGAGAAGGTTGCTTACTCCTGTTTTTTGTTCAGTAAAAACTAGTGCATCCAGTTCAATACGAGATTTGTAAATGAATGCATTGTGATTTTCACTTACCATCCATAGCACGGAAAATGCCCTCAAAGTCAGACCTCTGATAAGGCAAAAGACGATCTAGTGCCTGCTGCCTCAGTTCAACTGTGGGAGCCATAATCATCTGCCTTACAGCCTTAATCCTCTCATCTGAAGCAAAAACTGCCAAAGTACAAGGGAAAAAACCATGAAACTATTTTCCTTGTCTAGAACAAAGAAATTAAATAGAAAAAGTAAAATGTCCAGGTATATCCTAGCAAAATAGTTGGATGTAACTATAACAAAGTACTAAGTAGATACCATGTGCTCTGTCCGGCATAGTCAATTCCTTGTGCCCCATTGTTCCTTGCAGCCAGTGCATCCTCAGGGGTATCCGCATTAGCCAGAACCTAGAACATATGCACAAACAATTATTTGTAATGAAAACTGTGTGATGTGGTTGGCTAATAACCTTTTTTTACTGGTTTTGAACTTGAAAGTAAAAAAAATGTATGTTCTGACTAATAGTACATATTGGTAAATATTTCTGAGATTTTACCTTGAGCTTTCTAACTTCATCCACCCAGGACATGAAGGTTCCCCAAATCACCACTGAGGGCTGGTGGGGAAAGTGGCTGCTTTCCAAGGACCACTTCACCAGTTGATCCATTGAGCGATATCCACTCACCTTCGCTCAGCACATGTTCTCCAATCGTTACAGTCTAGATATAAAACATAGCAAAAGTAAGCATCTTTTTTAGCATGTTTTGTCTTGTGCATAACGAAGGATATGCGCAAACAAGAATCGAACTCACCTTCTCAGCATCATTTACACGGATGGCTACGAGCATCCTGTGAGACACAGCATTTTCCCCACCCACGAGCCACCACAGCAGCATGGGAAGTCATTCCACCTCTTTCTGTAAAAGTTCCAGCAGCTGCGTGCATGCCACCAACATCCTCAGGGCTGGTCTCCGCCCTTATCTACATACATATATATATTTCCAAAGGAAAAAAGTTAATCACTGAAGAAAGAAATGCTACGTACATGGAGCTGCAGTTTTCAAATACAGATCTTTCTTACACAGTGGATGATAAGGATTACTTACCAGGAATAGCAGCTTTCCCTTGGGCGTGCCATGCTTCAGCATCCTCAGCAGTAAACACAATCTGGCCAACAGCAGCACAGGAGACGCTGGCAGGCCCGTGGCAATAACCTTGGTCGCTTGTATGCCGCTGGGTTTCTCGAACTGAGGATGGAGAAGCTTCAGTCCAGGTGGCCTGGTTCTACCATCTTAATGGCTTGACGTTTGTCAACAAGACCTCGCTAACCATGTCCACAGCAATCTTGACGGCACCAGCGCCTGTACGTTTTCTGATCTGCACTGCAACATCCACAGCCTGTTCTCCTGAACGGTAAATTCGATGTCCTGCATCACACCCACATCAAAACCAAGTCAGCCTATTAGCTGTGTTCATAGCCAAAAAAGGATCTCAAAGGCACAAAAGCTAGAAGTAAAAATTTGTTACCAGATTGAGTGATTATTTAAAGGTGAAAACTAATGTAGTACGTACCTGCATGTCTTTGTAGTGGCTCTCCGCAGTATGTTGCAGTTCTCAACTAGCTCGTCGTAAGCCGGTGGCATGACGTCCTTCATGGCATCAAGATCCTCTGGGGTTCTTATTCCAGCAACCACATCCTCACCCTGAGCATTGACCAGGAACTCGCCATACAGCTTCTTCTCAGTGTTCGGATTCCTAGTGAAGAGCACGCCAGTACCAGAAGTGTTGCCCATGTTGCCAAACACCATGGACTGCACGTTCACGGCAGTGCCGACCAGGCCGGTGATCTGGTTAATGCCCGGCAATTCTTTGCCCTGGGACTCTCCCACGAGTTGAACACAGCCAGCACGGCCAACTCAAGCTGCTTCTTGCGGGGTCTAGACGCATGCACAAAGAGAACAGCTAGCTTCAGTGTCGATCGATCATGCATGAGATTTGTTGACTGATGCGTTCAGGTACGTACCTGAGGGAATGGCTCTCCCTTAGCTTCGATGTAGACCTCCTTGTACTGACCCACAAGCTCTTTGAGGTCAGCGGCAGTGAGGTCAGTGTCACTCTTGGCCCCCTTGACTTCCTTCATGTGCTCAAGCTTATGCTCGAACAGTGAGCAGGAATGTCAGGACCTGCCCGGTAAATAAACAAGACAGTATGTTAAGCAGCAGTTACTACATTGGAAAAACAAAATCTGATAAGAGCAATTTGAGCCATCGTTCTTTATTTCCTCAAAGTCTGACAAACCAAGAATACATGCCTTTGCTGTATACACTGAAACCATATTGGTCTGTTTAGTTCGTAGCGTAGCGTGAGCTTCAACACTGTGACAACGACCACTACTTTTAATTCTGCGCAGGAATATACGTTCATTTGTTGCCTACAAGGCTTGGTTCTTATCTGACCAAACTATGTTCACTTTTTTTTTTTCCTGAAAAAGTCTTCTTTTTACATCATCAATTTGAATTTGTATGACGAAAAAACATGTTGCTCAGGTCATGGAGCTGTTAAAAATAGTGTAGTTTTATGAAGTTGTTAAAAAAATGAATAGCATCCACAAATATTAATTAAATTGCCTTTTTTAAAAATTTGTTCATAAATTGTCCAGGAATTTGTACATGTTAGTATACTTTTAAAAAACTGACTACAACTGAAGAAAAAAAATTATGTAGACCAAAGCTCAAGTTTGCTAAAAATACTCTAGTATATACTGTATTTTTTAAAAAAAAACCAATACTCTAGTAGTATATAAATAAATAAACAACAAACATTCTTTCTTAGTCCAATCACTGTCTCCAACGCCAAAGGAGCCCCAGCACGTTCGTTTAATCCAAGGAAATCTCACATACGACGGCCTGGGAAACACCACGAAACAGACAAAACTCAGCCATGGTGGCAACCATGCAGGCCGGCTTGGTGAGCCACGCGCCACGCGCACGGCAGGTAGCGATCGATATCGGAGGGCCGGAACGGAATGGAATGAATATACCTCACGACGTTGCCGAACATGTCGAGGAGCGGCGGTACGGTCGTAGGCGAAGCGCTCGCCGCTCTTGGCGGCGAGTCCGGCGACCACCTCGTCGTTGGTGCCCCCGGTTGAGGACGGTGTCCATCATGCCGGGCATGGACACGGCGGCGCCAGGAGCGGACGGAGAGCAGGGCGGCTTCTGCGGGTCGCCAGCTTGGCGCCCATGCGCCCCTCCACGAACTGCGGGCCGTCGAGGGATCTCATTGGGAGCCCCGCCGGAGGACCGACCGGCGTCCTGGTACTGCTTGCACGCCTCGTCGACACCGTGAACCCCGGCGGCACCGACGGCCCGATGCTCGACATCTCCGCCGGGTTCGCGCCCTGCCGCCCAGAAGCTGATATCATGATCCAATCATGCGTCAGTACTTTCTGCTTGTATGTATGTATGCAAAACCATCATCAATCAATCAATCAAAAACAGATCGAGCTTCGATTCGATCTCACTCACCAGTTCCTTCATGGACTTATCGCCCTCGCTCTTGCCCTTGCCGAAGTAGAACACCCTCTGCGGGTGTTAACATTGAGAGGGCGCCGTTAGCACACCAAATTTCTAGCAGTGCTGATCACTTGATCAGTGACAAATACACAAGAACAGCCGCTGTGTGTGACTGATGAATGAAGCAGGCGGCCTCTATTTATAGCAGCAGAGCAGAGGCGGCAGCCGAGCGAGGTGATGTGACAGGGGCCCGACGTGCGTGCGCAGCACAGCAGCAGGCCAAAACTTGCAAGCATCGCAAATACTTTTTTTTTTTTTTTGACAGACCCAGTGGGCTGGCCAGGAGCCCCTCGTAAACAAATAGAGGATCCGGACGAGACGTTTGGGCACAAAAATCATTGAGCAAAAATCCATGTTCGGATGAGCTTTTACACGTATACTAGTAGCGTTTTGTTGTGTGCAGAGTTGGAAACGGTCTCTCAAGCAAGTGAATGCCCCAGATAATTAGAGCGTGCATATCCGGACGCCCGCGCCACCCACCAAGTTTGTAAAAAAGCCACCGCTCCCTTTACGGCTACAGTGCCCCTTTTATGTGTTTTTTTTTGTACAACAAAATGTTTGTGAAGCATTTTTTTTGTCATAATGGCTTTAGGTATTTCGTCGCAGGACCTTGGCACACCAAAAACTACTAGTACTACTATTTGATGATGCTTTTCAAAAATTGAAGTGAGCAGTAAATGGGCTGCCAACTACGACCCAACGCCCGCGCTCGTCATCATAGTCCCCTGAATGCAAGAAACCGCACCCCGCCGTGTCACGTGTCCATGCGTGCGTGCGTGACGCATCATACATCAACAAGGAAAACAAAACTGAAAGCTGAATCGATCATGGTGCTCGCCCCAGCGTCCAGGCGCCGCTTACTCACGCTGTCGTGTCAACTTACGCACGCACACATGTGTATGTACGCGCTCTGTTTCACAAGGACGACGAGCTGACGAACCCCTGCTTGATTTGCTGGAGTTCACTCGATCTGATCTTACTACTCGCATGAATGTTTTCAGTCTGAATTTCTCGCGCTCGATCTAGTCCTCTAGATAGGTCATGTGCATCACTTAAGAAGTTCATCATCTCTAAGTGGAATCTTGCAAATAGCCAAGCCAAGCTACGAATGGAATTGTTGCCACCAGCTACTCAAGGTGTGTGTGAACGGCTGCATATTGTTCTTTTTATCGAGCATTGCTTGCATAGGGGTACTTTTGATTTTGGCTACCAAGATAAGGCCGGATCGGAGTCGGGATCGAGTCCCCGCCCGTCAAGCACGCCGGCAAAGCCATGGCCCTTGCATGATGGCGCCGCGCAAGCGCAGCGGATAGCGTTGTTCGATCGTCGTGTCAGGATGGGTCGCGGTTGCGTCCGCGCTAGACGGATATCGCAGCTAGCGGTTCAGCTACAGTACACGATCGACCCTGATCTCAGCAAGGATTTTCCCCCTTTTTATTTAAATTATCGTCTATTCGCACCAGGAGCATTCGTGCAATAATCCGATCGTTTTTCTGACTGTGTGAAGACGAGCCGACGTCACTAGACTGCGCGTGGTCACGCTCACGCACGCCGCGACAACCAAGGGACGGGCCTGGCGGCCAGCGGCACGGCACGCTTCCACAAAACCCGCGGGCGTCCGCCTGGTATCCCGTTCCCGTCACGGCGTTCGCCCGAGAACGAAGCAGAGCACCGTGCGTGCGTGCATCCATGTGCCGGCCGGAAACCACAGGGGAGATCAGGAGATCTGCGAGCGAGCGCACGGATGGCTGTCGTTTGCAGGGAGGGCTGAACATGCATGGTGGAGTGGGAGCGAATTCAGTGGAGACTGCACCAAGACGTGACTGACGCCGTCGATTCAGTGGAGAGCGTCAGTGTGGTGTTGGTGGTACGCCGTTCGGAGCCTTCCTTCCTATCAGTGAATGAGGTGGACCGCTAGCTAGCTACGTATGACAACGGAAAAACGGAGTTTGTCCGTTGAAAAATTCAGAAGCTTGATCGCTAGGTGATAATTCTTACCCAGTGAAAAACTATATTTTTTTGACAAGACAGTGAAAAACTATATATTTTTTTTTTGAGAATGACACAAGATAGCGGTCGCCACACAACCTTCCTGCTTACGCCATTACCCCTACGCAAAACGTGTTCTATGTTGTAATAAAAATGGACGGGCTACTCAAAATGAGATTCTCCCCGGTTGACAAAGGCATATTTTTAAACATTATCCGATGCCTTAGGGTTTATCTGGATTTGTATTGCCACCCGAGCAATAATGCAATTACATCCCGCGTACAGTTGTCTAATAATTTCTAACAAGATATTTGCATCTAATGATAATCCTTAATCCTAGAATCAGCCCCCTCCCCCTCTTCCCATAAAAAATGGGATGAACATCTCCAATAGTCTCTCTTAAACAAACTCAACAGATTCTCCACATCACGTGCACAAATCCTAGAGAGAGTCCCTCGCTCTTCATCTTTGGTTAGTGAGAAATCCACAATAGAGAATGTTTGTATATTATTTGAGACTAAGGGCATGTTTGAATGGAGGTATTCGTAATAGGGTGACCTTAAAAGTCTCCCAAAGAAGTGAGGCCCAATTGGGGCCCAAAATTAGTCCACTTTCCCTTATACCTATTTGGTTATTTAGGGAATAAATGAGACTAAAAATTAGTACTGGGCCTCAGGAACCAAAACAGCAGGCCTGCTTCAAAGAAGGTGTAGGATTTTTTTTTTTCTCTCACTAAAATCTCAATGTGTATGAATGAATGGGAAGGATATAAAAGTTGTAAAAGTGCTTCTTGAGTTTAAGCTCCTATGGCCTTATATATACAGGTCCCTATGTACAAAACAGCAGGATCCCTTACATGACCTCATCGCAAAACACATAAGTGAAGAAGTTGAAACTTTGCAACTCCTGGGAGACAATCACTGGACATAACTGAGACAAGACAACCGTAGAAAATTTATATATACGAACAGGGAGTACCTTTCATCGGCATATGCCTGCCACCAGCTGTTGCTAGTAATTTAATTAAATGGCTGCTACTATTTGGAGCCAGAATTTGCCCCCTGATTATTGTCGGCGGTAGAATTGTGTGTGGGGAGTGAAGATGCCATTGTGCGCGTCATTGGCACGAACGGGCAAAGAAAATGCGCCGTATAACATGTCCCTAGTCCACTTGATTGTGCCAAATTGAGTGAACCTTGCTGAGCCAAAAGTCCCCGTGATTTCTTCTTGGATTTAGCCGCATAGATAGGCCGGGGAAAAGGAAATGGGTACTTCCTATTCTTGTTTTTGCTGCGTCATCACAAGAGAGAGCGAGGCCACTTGCCGGATGGTCGAGCGATCCTACCGTGGTAATCAACTTGCTAAGTTCATCTGATCTGATGGCGCTCAGTGTATCATTGCGTGGATTTACATGCTAGATTCGTTGTCATTTCTTGGTGTATGCGGATGTACTGAGCCAGGGAAAAATGCTTGCACGTGACCAGGTTGGAGTTGAGGCATGATGGAATTGTGCTCGTCTGTTTTGGCGAAAACCATGGGCATGGACTTCTATATACAGTACAGGGGAAAACGTACTGCCCAGCCAGTTTATCCCATTCTTAAATCTTACCCAAGGTCAATTAGTATCGCACAAAATAGACGGCGTCACTCTATTGTCTTGTTCTAATAAAGGTTCCAAAGCGAAAGGGCCACTTGTCAGATGATACAAGGCAGTCTGATGGTACTAGGGTTTAAATCCTGGTATGTGCGTGTGGATTGTGTGTGACCTATTGTACCCTCTTAAAAGTTCCAAAGCATGGAATGGTTCGACAGTGTTGATTGAACATGAACCATCATTGCTCTCCATTTGTAGCTAGCAAGATATTCGAATAGATGATTCTATATTTTGATATCTAATCGCACAAAAAATATATGTGTGCGTGTATCAGTCAATCGGATGTGGAACCAAGGAAGAAAAAGGATTAAAAGGACATAGTTTTCCAATACAAATGTATGAGAGAGAAGAAAAGTATAAAGAGTGATTGGTGTTTTGGAAATAGTCCAAAACTCCGATGCAGAATTATCTACTATCTTTAATTTAAGAACAAGACTGTGAAAGCGGTTGGATAACCCAACAAATATATTCCTAACTTTTTAGCCACTTAGAAAACTCATTAACCTACTAATTTACTCTTTTTACAACTATTGAGATTTTGAGTTGAGAAAAACCTCACTTCACATTTTGTCATGATTGGGCCCCTCACTGAAACCAGGTTAGGTTGGGCCCACTGAGAAAATAAAAAAAATGCACTCATGCTAGATTTTGGATTAGCCTAATTTGTTTGATGCCTGTTTTCCTGACCCAAAACACCTCCAACAGCTTGAATGGGCCTACCTTATGGGTCCCTTTTGTGACAGCTTATACCGCCCTCGTGTCGAAGCGACGGGTGCTTCACACGCGCCCGCACGCAGCCGCCCGCCTCATCACCTGGTCCCGTCTCGCGGCCCGTGGCTCCGGACGCATCGAAGCCTCTGGCTCCAGGCAATTCGGGCGACACCGAGGAGAGAGCCTGATCCAGCTCCCGCGACGACTGGGCTGTGCCGCGCGAGTGGCTGCCAGCTTTGCGCAGCATGGATACCGGTACGTCTCGTCAGCAAGCATTGGACGCATGTGCATGAATTCGTGGATACAGCATTTTGTACAAAACTCCTGATACGCAGCAGATAGCGCTGTCGCCAGTTTTAAATATATAAGTACAAAATGATTTTCATATTAAAATTCTAAAACTTTCTAGTAGCTTTATGTGCTAAATTTTGCCAATGATTGAAAATCTTGTATCAGTGATGTCTTGCTCATGTTTTCCATATTTCGATTTTGTCACCACTCCAACACCCCAGGCTATCATATCCATTATATATATTCTCAAAATCTAGTAGTCGAATACACACACTACTACTAATTCATTTTGCATGAAGTCTGGCAAATCTTAACCGTGATGTTTTTAAACCGCCACGGTTAATGTTCATTTAACCATGACGGTTTTACAAAAAAGACCATCATGGAAAATGTCCGTTTTCGTGGCGGTCCGGTATAAAAGTCGCCATGGTTAATATGTCCGAGCCCACTCACGAAGCCCAATCGCCCGGACCTTGGAAATAGAATATAAGAGCTCTGTTGATGAGCCGCCAGTCCGCATCCACCGCCGTGGACGCCTCGGCATCTGGGCGGATCCACCGGGCCGAGGCAAGCACACAGACAGAGGCTCCCACCAGCGCCGAGATCGCGCGCTCGCGCCACCCACGCCGCGACAGCCGCCGCCGGCTAGTCTCGCCGAAGAGAGGAGGCGGACGCAGATCCAAAGAGAAACCTCTAGCCTTGCGCCACCATGGCCGGTGAGAGAGGAGAGGGCGCCATCAGGTAGAGCGCAGTCGCCTCGCGCATGTTGGGTGGGTGGCTGGCTCTAAGGAGAAGAGAGTGAGCGAGAGAAGATGAGTGGGTTTAGGGTCTTCCACTTCTTCACCTTGGCCACGGCGAGCCCCTCCGAGTTAATGATTATTAAATCTCAATAATAAATAGGCAAAATTTCTTCCTTTATTTTTTTTATTTTGTCTCCCTTTTTTGTTGCCCACCTTTTGTTGCTTTTTTCGGCTGATATGTGTCCGTGTTTTCCAGCCTCTTGTTTTCGCTTGACTCTCGTTCCGACTGTGCTTGGAGCTTGGCTTTAGTTTGGTATTTTGTCCTCTTTCCATTGTTTTTAGTTTGGTGTTTTTCTTCTTTTTCGTCGTTTCTCCATTCCGACTTGGCCTTTTA
>JADLZK010012665.1:0-263621 GCA_015847255.1 Hyparrhenia diplandra | reverse complement strand
GTGAATCAGTAAGATAGCTTTATAGCCAGAAGTGACAATAGCCTAATAAATTCACAGATCGTCATGCGTAGAGTTCTGACCAATATCGTTGGTAAATAAATACCGTCTTTCGACCTTCGCGTGTTGACGAACAAAATATATTACATTCTGTTTCAGAATTTTGAACAGTACCAATGGCTGCAAGGCACGTTGAGTCAGGAGATTTATATAAAGAAAAAGAACAGGGCCAAACTTGTGGTGGTACCTACGCAGGAATTTCAGTTCCATCTAGTTTACTGTCTGCAGCAAATGTTGTAATGGCACATCCAGGCATTTTATGGCAGCTGGTTCAGAAACGACTTTTTCTCTGCCTTCTTCCTGCAGATCTTGGATGATCAGACTCTTTAAGGTTCGAAACGCCTCCTTCCTGTTGCAAATACTGACTTTCCGCGATCCAGATTAAATCGTATCTATGCAGTTCTTGTTCTACCTCTTCATCAATGCATTGACTGTCACGTATTGGAGATTCCCATCTGTTTCATTTATCTTAATTTCACTGCTACTAGAGACCGAGAGATTTGGCATTACCAAGAGATTTTTCACTTCGCGCGCACGTCATTTGTGTCTTTAGGCAACATGGAAGCAAGGTTTTCTTTCATTGGTAGCTCCAGATCGACCTTAGCGAACCATTGGTGCTTGAGCCGCGGCAGCTGCCGTCAGCCTCTTGTCGGGGTTGCATGTGAGCAGGTGCCACTGAGCACCCCAAATCCTTCCATGGACAGCTTCGTCTCGGGGAACAGATCGCGCAGGAGGTTGTGACCCTGCATGTCCAGCTTCCCGCGCTGAAACATCACCTCGGTGGCGAATGGCGTCGCGGAGAACCAAGGCCACGTGGTGTCGTCAGGGCACGCCGAGCACATCAAGATGGCGCAGAGCTGTCCGTCATTGGATCCCTGCAACAAAGCGCCCCCGCCATTGTTGACGAGCGCCCGCCATGACGCAGCCAAGGACCAGGCATCGACCTTCTCGTCGTAGTCGGGCTTCCAGCAGCATCTCCGGTGTCGGCACGAGCACTGGCGACGGCGCACGCCACAGTCGTCACCGTCCCTCCTTTCCTGCAGAATGCCTAGTGTGTAGACAGTCACGGCAGACCTTGGTCTGCCTTCCTCCATGTCCACGGTCCACCGACGGAGCCCGGTGCGCGGTGAACCATGTCCACCCGCCATTGCCAGAGCACAGAGCTGAGCAGATGCTGGAAAGTCGCATTCGCTCCATCGCCACGGAAAGCGCCGGTGGTGGCAACTCCGCGCACGACGGCAGGTGGTTCGGTTGGCATTACGGGAACGATGGTGGCAACCCGCGCGCACGACGGGGTGAAGAGCGCGCAGGGGTGAAAAGTGTTCGTTCGTTCGAGATCGAGTAAACGTTCATCAAAATGGATTTGCGGTTGTGAACAGACGTGATGAGTGAAACGCAGTCGGAGTCGGAGACATCCCGATGTTGTGAATTGGCTGCGGATTGCTTGAATTTTACGCGTTTTTTGCAAGTCGACCGGCGGTCGGGATCCATGAAATCTTATAAGTAGCGCACATTTCCTCGCGCATTATCGATCCATCGCCGCCACCGACGTTACCTCGTCCACCTTCTTCTCCCCGCCTAGGGCACGCATCGCAATCCCCGCCGCCGTCGCCCTGCTTAGCTCGTGATGGCTGCCTGCGTAGGAGCCCGCCGCCGCCGCAGCAAAGACCGGCCTGGAAGAGGAAGCGCACGCCGTCGGGAGCACGGAGCAGTACGAGTTCGACGAGAGAGCAGCCGCCCGGCGCAGGTTCCTTCGGCGCCGTCTTCAAGGCGCGCCACCGCGTCACGGGCCAGGTCGTCGCCATGAAGCGTCACAGCCCGCCTGAGGACGGCCACGCTTCGGTGCTCCGAGAGGCTCGCTTCCTCGACGACGCGAGCTGCGGCGGCGCTAACTCGTTGTCGTCGGCTTCCGCGGCGTCGTCCGCGATCCCGTCACCTCGAAGATGTGCCCCGTCATGGAGTGCGCGTCCACCAGCCTCCACGACCCTCCTCCGCAACCGCCCCCGCCGAAGCCCGTCGCTACCCGAGGCCACCGTGCGCGCCGCCATGTGGCAGCTGCTTACGTGCGCCAAGAAGATGCATCGACGCCCACATCAATCCACCGCGACATCGCTTCCCAGAACATCCTCGTCGACGAGGACCAGAGCACCGTGAAGATGTGCGACTTTGGGCTGGCCATATCCACCGACGAGCGTCCCCCATATGAGCAGGCTGGCATCGCTGTGGTACAAGGCGCCTCGAGAGATGCTGCTGGACAAGCCTGACTACGACACCAAGGTCGACGTCTGGTCGCTGGCTGCGTCATGGCAGAGCTCCTCAACAAAGGCAGGCCTCTGTTCCAGGGATCCCACGACGACGGACAGCTCTGCGCCATCTTCAATGTGCTCGGCGTGCCTGACGACAGCACGTGGCCGTGGTTCTCGTCGACGTCATTCGCCACCGACGTGATGCCGAAGCTGAAGCTGAACACGCAGCGGCGCCAACCAGCTGGGCAATCTGTTCCCGGAGACGAAGCTGTCCGCGGAAGGATTTCAGGTGCTTTGTGGCCTGCTCGCATGCAACCCTGACAAGAGGCTGACGGCAGCCGCCGCGCTGGGAGCACCCATGGTTTGCCAAGGTCGACGCTCTGGAGATACCAAAGAAGCTGAAGCCTGCGTCTGCGTTGCCTACGACGCACAAACGACAGAGGTTGCGCCGTGGTGTGTGCGTGTGACTTAGATTAGTTCCCTTTGATCCTGCTTCTATCATGTAAAATTAGTATGTTGCTGTTATGAACAGATCGAGCGTAAGCTCTTGTAATGTAATGTAATGTTATGAGCACTGTGATGATGTAAAATTACATTATTTCAATTGATGAAACATTTTTGTTCTCCTTTTGAATGAATTTCAATTGATGAATCTTTTTGTTGTCCTTTTGAATTAATTTGATTGGTCTTGCTGTAAGCCTGTAACCATCCCACGGTGAGCTAAGGCAACAAGAAGGAGCCAGCCAAAAAGTTGAAAAAGAGTTGGGTCATCCAAGACCGCGGGAAGAACCAGAGACAAGAAATTTTTAGAGGAAGGTCAGGAGGAGCCTGAACAAACTGAATTTAGTCAGGTTGTGTTTCCTGATGAAGACACGGGAGGCTGGACCAATTTGGTGCTGTTACAGGAATTGGGGACATTGGAAGTTGGAACAGGATCATGTGGCAATACGCCTGGTGATTTTTTTTAAAAAAATTATTTCTTTCGTAATTTACAAATAATATTGTAGGAATCTGGAAGTTTCAAAAATATACCAAGTCGCTTTCTGATGAACGAAGATTGGCCCCTTGTTTATGATGTTGGAGTTTAGAGGATGTTTGGTTTAGGAAATGCAGTTCAAGTTAGGGACCTTTTGGTTTGAAAATGTAGTCCATCATCTTTTAATTCCTCGTTTTGTTTTTGTATGATTTGTGAAACAAAATGAGGCAATACATCAGTATCACATTCAGTTATTCCCCACAAGTTTAAGCGATAGACTTACCATCTCATCTGACGTAAGATCATTTAAAAAAAACATTAAATTGACCTGTATTGCCCAGAAAACTTTAATCAAAGCCATATTTTCTTTGTTTATCTGACTATAAGCCGTATGTGATCGTATGTCCATGGAGATATTCATTTTTCAGACCATTGTGGATTTGCCTTCGTATTCCACTCCAACAATGGCCGTTAACTACTAGCTGGTACTCGGTATCCTGCAACACTGTTACTCTGTGCAAGTACATATTCAAGCAGCAATAACGTGAATTTACTCAGTACCAAGCTGGAGTCAGCCAATAATGTACATCTTTTTCCGTAACACAATACAAACCAACAGATATACATCGTCCGAAACAAACATCAACGGGGCACAAGAAACCGAAAATCATCCAGTGTCCTCATTTTAACCAGAATCTCACTTACGAAGGAATGGAGCTAGCAAAATCTACCTGAAGTATGAAACAGTATCTGCATACGCAGGTATGGCAACACGCAACATATTATGCCATGTTGAGTTGTTTCCTCAGGCTGAAGGGATTGACCAAACAAATAAAAAACTAACAGAAATTTCTGACAGCACAACTGGTGTCTACTCAAAACTATCATTTCTCTTGTAGAACTTTGTAAAACACTGAAGAATATGGATCTGTATTGGGGCCAGAGACGTATAAAATGTTGGATGTGCTAGACAAACCAGCAAGCCAAGAATGCGGATTCTATCAAGACAAGCAAGAATAGGCGCAAAAACAAGGAACCTACCAACAACCTTACATAGAGAGAGGCAACAACAGTCTTCTCTCTCGTTTCTTAGCCAGCTTTCTTTGCCTCAAAATATACAGGCCGGCAGGGAGAAGAATACCGAGTGAGATAATAATAGCACTAAGCCAAAAAGTGCCTGAAGTATAGCGTCATGTACGAAGATATTATCAGAAAAACAACACAGCAAGCCCCATGATATAGCTCCGATAACGTCACGCCTGCAGAATGTGAAAGCAGATACATGTTAAGGTCATTGAAGAAGCAGGTGTAAATGTGCAATCTGCCATGAGTAACAACTAGTTGAGTGAAGAAATAGTTTTCCTTCCATCAGTATTGCATGATATGTTAAGAGAACTATCAGCTTCCAAAACTGACATGAAACATTAAAAGCAAGGTTTAGCATTGCCACCCAGAATCATAAAAAAAAGTGCATGCTGTATAACTTAGGAAGAGACAATATGCTCTTTAGAGTGATGTGGTTAAAAAATGCAGTGGCAAATTTATCAACCAGGGATAAAAACCCACCAGTGCTGTAGTGCTACATTCAGGCAAAATTATGAGATGCAGAAACCAGCACAGTTTGAATCTGAGTACACATTCATTTGCAAAGAGCTGGTCACTGATTATGCATCAAGTGGCAGAAGGTGGAATTGACAATTCCGTGAGGTATGGAGTGTATGGACATGTCAAGTGCCTATAGTCCCCCCCGAGGTTAACATCACAAATCTGGATAGAGAAATCACAGCAAGATCTGCAAGATAATCACTAGCACAAATCCACAACCACTGTTCTAAGAAAGGTCAATAGCCACCGCGCCCTTCCACAACTATATTGATCATTACTATCTACACTACGAACTAACAATGCGTGCACGAAGCCAAACAGAATTCAATCGCAATACTGACATTACCTACAACGAATGCAACTCGACCCACTGAAGTTGCGACACAAAACCTAACCAGAGAGCACGGTAGTACCAAATCTAGCACCACGCTAGTCCAGGCCCGCGAGATCTGAGCACACTGCGACTACCCCATTAGCACGGACGGACTAGGCAAGAGTTTCCGGTCGGGGTTTCAGGGGAATGGAGGCGGGCCGGGGGATTTACTTGTGCTGGGATCGGATCTGGTAGTCGCGCGCAGCTGCTCCATTCAGCTTCGACCGGGTTATCATCGCAGATACCCCGGCAGAAAGCCGCCGGCGCCGACGACTTCGCCACCACCGCCGGCCTGCTGCTGGTCCTCCTCTTTCTGACGGCGTCTCCCCGGTTCTTCCACACCCTGCTGGATCTCCGCGGCCGCCCGATTTGGTGGCGTCGGGGCTCGGCTCGATTTGGTGGGCTGCTGCAGGTGGATTTCGCAGCGCCGCGGTGGCGCGGTGGGTTGGGCTGGGGGGACTCGGGGTTGTGGAAGGGAAACGGGGAAAAGTCGTCCAGAGGACGCGACTAGGCCACGAGGGGACAGACGATCACAATTCACAAAAAACAAATTTCGCTCCGGTCTTACTACGGCTTGAAAAACTTACAAAATCAGCTTTGCCCAAGCTGATCAGAACAGATCCCTGTCCAGTTTATAAGCGTACCAAGATTCAAAGTCCATAACATTTCCTCTTTAATTTAATCAGCAATTTTTAAGTTTGAACTATTACTCGCAAAAAAAAAAAAAAATTGAACTACATTGCCTTACACCCATGGCGGCCGAAGTTACATGATCAAGAGAGGAGGGGGAGGTAAGAATTACATCAAATGGAATGTGCTCCAAAAAGCTTACAAGGAGGGGGTTTTTTTTGGAAAATCCTGCAGCGTCACAACTCGATGGCGGATTTACATGTCGCAATCAAACGGTTCTTGCTTGAGTCCAACCGCCAGAAGACCATTGCCGGTGTTTCCAAAGTTCCCGGCAAAGGAGGAGGATGAGACTTAAGCACGCCACAAGCACTATACCGACCCGACGGAGCATTGGTGTACCAAAGGGTGTAACTCTAGCAATGTTTTTTTGAATTGAACAGGGTCTCCCCTTTTTTTCATTAAATGAAAGAATGTTTATGTACATAATTTACAGAGCTTCCAGGCTCAAAGAGAAAAAGAACCAAAAAAGTTACATATAGCTATCTCTCCCGTTACTGAGTTTCAAACTTCTAGATGGTTTGGCTTTGATACAAACCAAGCCAATTTCTTCTTTTGAACATGTGTTTCCATCTAGTGAGGTTTCTCTGCCCATTGTCAAACACTGATGCTTCTCATCTTCCATATAACCCAACAAGCTGTGATGACAATTTCTCTTGAAAATCACATTATTAAAGTTGCTTCTTGTTTGAATCATCATATCTAGAGGCTGAGGGCAAAGTCCTGGGTGGATAGGGATCGAAGTTCCAACAATCCAAACTAAAAGGGCACCAAAAGAAAAGATGAAAACAAGTTTCTTCAATACCTTGGCTGCACGTAAAACAAGAGTAGTCTGGTAGGGTTCTGTTTTTTCTCTTTAAAAGATTTCTTATGTTCAGTCTATCTCTGAAGGAGCCAAAAGAAGAACTTATGGTTGCCCATATTGCTAGCACCCATAGCCATTTTAGCCATTTTTAGAAGTGGAGAACATTGGTTTGAACCTAACAAGAGGGAATACACTTTCTTACTGTTGTATTTTTTGATTGCCCCACTTATGGGTCCACACATCTTGCAACTCCTCATCCCAGTCACCACTTTCCAAAAAGTCAATTAACTCTTGAAGTTAATTTGCAGCTAACTGTGGGAGAGGCATAGGACTGAAAATTCTTTCCATTTCACCATTCAAGAAGAATTTGACCGAGCACTTTGGTTTACTTGCAAAGGAGAACAGTTGGGGTATTTGTGCATAAGCTCTTGATCTACCCATATGTCTCGACCAAAACATCACATAATTTCCTTTTATTGGGTTTATAGGCGAGTGAAGGTCTTATAGGAGCTGAAAAAGTTTCATAATATCTTTCCACCAAAAGGTCCTTTTGTAACTCGACAATGTTGCCGCTTCCCACCCAACTTTATTTCATAAGCTCACATCAAAAGGGCATACAGAGATTATATGATCCAATCCTCCTCGCTACCACCGATTGCACAACTCACAGATATCATGTCCACGATCCTCTTCACCAGGAGATTGGCTTTTCGCATTGAATCTCGTTTTGCACAAGTAACCAAGCAAAGAACCTCACCCCCTGGTGGCACAAAATTGTCCAAAAGGCGAAGGCGAAGAATAGAGATTTTTATCCCTCGAGCGATGCGGCTCAGAAACAAGGCTTGTGGACAAAAGATATGGTATGTAAATATAGATGGAGTTATTTATATTTCAATTTTTGTAGGTCGAAGAATTATATAGTTGCACTACATATATGTTAAATATTCAGTTACAAAAAGCGCATTTTTAAAGCTAGTTTTAACGTTTACCTCTCGTGCCTCGTTTTACTACTACTAGAGCTACCGGGCCATATCATGCCCATGAGCCCAACTCGCCCAAGAACATGCCATGTGTACGCTTTCGCCGATTGACATATACCCTGGAGGCTCGGCGTCCTGCACGTGCCGCGCTGACTTGCGAACGGATGCCGCCGGGATTGCATTGCCTCCGGATCCCCGTAATCTACACACGCACGTTACTATACGATACGGACCGTATAATAATCTTGAGAAGTCGTTTGAGAGAGGCAAGCAAAGGCAACGTGGTAAAATCCATGCGCCAAAGCAAGGGACAGCGTTCGTTCGTTCTCTCTGGGTGCCCCGCTGCTGGCCTGCCGGGGAAGTCAGCTTCGATTCGGTTCTTGGCGTGCTCACCTTTGGAGCTCGATCGAGCTCGATAGACCAGCATCGCGTCTTTTGTCTACTTGTTGATTCCTGTCCTCTTCTTGTCTTTCAAGCTACTGACAGACAACATGATGTACTCATTTGCGACATCTTGGAGTTCCTATATACAAAAATAATAATCAAAGTGCATCCTAGCTGTTGTGTTTGATGCTCGTGTACTTGTTTCTGTTGGTAAAGATTTGTTCGATCGCGGACAGGGAAGGAAGGATTGGAAAAGCGCGCGGCCACGAAGACGACGAACCTGATCCAAAGTGATTAGACGGTTGATGCTCAACGAACAAAAGCGGCCGGACTTATACAGCATCTACCAATCGATGGGCCGGATGGCAGCTGTGTTCCATTTAGGCGCGCAGCTACTCTACTCACTCTGTGCGAGCTTGGAAGCCACGCGCATAGCCAGCCCATGGATAACACGAAACCACTTTGTTCCTTGGAAAGGCAACATCCAATGCGCGGCAGTTCAGTACAGTACAGTACAGACTAGGAGTATCATCGTACTCGTACGTATAGTACGAAAGAAATTAAAGCCACAAAGCCATTGGTGCGGCCGTGCCCGTGCGTTTGTCCCTACGCCATGACATGATCAATAGTCCAGCCCGGACCCGGACGGCCTCAACCAAAACAGTTAGTTACCCCACGCACAGTGTAGAAATAGAAAGAGAAAAAATGGAACATTGCATGGAGGCTCTGTGGAACGCGGGTGGACGACCGTACCGCGTCCGCGGGCGCGTTCGTAACGGCTCTCTCCCGCCCGCCCGTTCATCATCGTCCTCTGCCTCTGCGAGCCTTGTCGGGCGGAGGTGGGTGGGGAGCGCCCACCGCAGACCGCCGTCGTTTCCAGGGTCCAGCGACCCGACCGCCGTCCACGCGCCACGGCCCACGCACGTGGCCACAGCTCAGCGCGCGTCCTCTCCTCGCACAGCCAAGCCTCCGTCCGGCACACGTACACCAGACCCCCGATGCCTTCCTTACACTGGGCTGAGCTAGCCCGTGTCCGACGGCCGCACGCCACGGTGGGACCTTCGTTCTATCGCCATACCATAGACGCCTACTACTGCAGTGGGTGGGTAGGCATTCATCTCGTCATCTGGCCGGCGGGCTCGTCAAGCTCGCGTCACACGTTTTAACGGCTCCACTCTAATCTAATCCTAACACACACTGCCTGAGGCTGTGCTGTGCTCAGCTCACACCTGGCCTTGCCTCGCTCCTTCTGCTCCAGTGCAGCTCGTCCCTTTCCCCCCAAATCTTCTTCCATCCAATCCAATCCCTTTCTTCCGGGCTGGGCTCTGACAGGTGACGAATCCCATGGCCATGGGCGCCGTGGCGAGGAAGAAGCCCCGCCGCCGCCACAGCTCTGCTGCCACTCTGGCTCGTCTGCCTCCTCTGCGCGTCGAGTGAGTAGCAGCAATCTCGTTCTTTTCCCCTTTCTGCGCGCGCCAGCAGCAGCGATCTCGATCGCGAGTCCCGAGAAGTGCACGGAAAGTTGGCAAGGATGCCAAGGAAATCCATCCGGACTTTACCCGTAAAGTTCTTCTGGAACTGGCAATGGATTTCATCTCTTTTTCTGCCCTGGATTGCGTTGCGTTGCGTCGGGGGCAGGATTATCCTATCCTGCGTATATTTATCGGCTGGCAGTGGCAGCTTTAGTTTCGTGTCATTCATTGTTTGCCCCACAATGCACCGTGTGCAGATCAAGCAGGAGCGCAGCCGTACATCGGCGTCAACTACGGCGAGGTGGCGGACAACCTGCCGTCCCCAGACGAGACGGTGAAGCTGCTCAAGTCGACGTCCATCTCCAAGGTGCGTCTCTACGGCGTGGACGCGGGTCTGATCCGGGCGCTGGCCGGGTCCGGGATCTCGGTCGTGGTCGGCGTGGCGAACGGCGACATCCCGTCGCTGGCCGCGGACCCTGCCGCGGCGTCGCGGTGGCTGGCCGCCAACGCTGCCCGTTCGTGCCGGCGACGACCATCTCCGCCGTGGCCGTCGGCAACGAGGTGCTGGAGTCCGGGGACGCGTCCCCTGGCCGCGGCGCTGGTCCCGGCCATGCAGAACCTCCCGCGCCGCCGCCGTGGCCGCGGGCGACGGCGCGGCGGGGATCAGGTTCTCCACCGTCAACACCATGGGCGTGATGGCGCAGTCAGACCCGCCGTCCACGGGCGCGTTCCACCCGGACGTGGCGCCGCAGCTGCAGCAGATCCTGGCGTTCTCAGCCGGACCGGCGCGCCCTTCATGATCAACCCGTACCCGTGGTTCGCGTACCAGTCGGACCCGCGGCCGGAGACGCTGGCCTTCTGCCTGTTCCAGCCCAACGCCGGCCGCGTCGACGGCGGGTCCAAGATCAGGTACACCAACATGTTCGACGCGCAGCTGGACGCCGTCAAAGTCGGGGCTGGTGCGCGCCGGGTACGGGAGCGTGGACATCGTGGTGGCCGAGACCGGTGGCCGACAAAGGGCGACGCCGGAGAGCCTCCGGAGCCACGGCGGAGAACGCCAGGGCGTACGTGTCGAACCTGGTGTCCCACCTGCGGTCCGGCGCCGGCACGCCGCTGATGCCGGGGAAGTCGGTGGAGACGTACCTGTTCGCGCTCTACGACGAGGACCTCAAGCCCGGGCCCACGTCGGAGCGCTCGTTCGGGCTGTACCACACGGACCTCACCATGGCGTACGACGCCGGGCTCACCTCCTCATCCTCCTCCACGCCGGCGGCCGGGGAGGGGCGGCGGCGCAGCCCAAGCAGAGCGGCGGGTGGTGCGTGGCGCGGGACGGCGCCTCGGACGCGGAGCTGCAGACGGACCTGGACTACGCGTGCTCGCAGGTGGGCGTGGACTGCGGCGCCATCCAGCCCGGCGGCGCGTGCTTCGAGCCCAACACGGTGCGCGCGCACGCCGCGTACGCCATGAACCAGCTGTACCAGGCCGCCGGGCGGCACCCGTGGAACTGCGACTTCGGGCGTCCGCCACGCTCACCTCCGAAAACCCAAGTACGTTACGTGTGCCTTTCTCTGTCTCCCTTCCAACATCTCTCTTTGCTCGGGAATTTTGTTCATCTAATGGAATCATGGCCCGCGCATCCTCGTGCTCTTGGTAATCGTCACGGGCGTAAGCCGTCGCTGCTCGAACGCTAGAGTACGTCAGGCCGCCGACATGGCCTGCTCTGTTGGGCTTTGTCCATGCAGATTTTGCGGCGTTCATTGCCCGACCATGACAATGGTGACATGACATGTGCATGATGGAATCAGCTTTCCATCATCCACTGTCCATGTGCTGACAGTTCGCACACGCACAGCGTCTGCACTAGTCCACTCTGCAGTGACTAGAAATGTTCGCGGCGTTGCCGCTTGTGGCCATTAGGACGTGATATTTTACACTGTAAATAAGTATTTGTTGTGAATTGAATTCAAGAATTGTTAATATTGTATACAACATAGGCTTTTTTTTTACAGTGTAAATCTTTATAATATACTTAGATAAGGTTTTTTTAATGTCATGGTTTGTACCATGTTGTTGTAGTTGTTATATATTTTGGAGGGTTCATCATGATGAAGGTATTATTTTATTTTTATTTTTTTTAAATGGAACTATTATATCGTTTTATTTTATGATGGGTAATAATGGACAGTGTGTTGGGTTAGGTGTTTGGATAAGTATTGAGGTTAGCTATGTGTCGGTGTAACTATCTGAATGTAGTGGAACTATCACCTTTTTCTTTTGAGCAAAAAGGGTTAAAAGTATTTATTTAGGAGGGAGAAGCATAAATATATTTACCCCTAAGAAACATAGGTAAAAATGTTCGGTTAAAACTTTGTACTGAAACATGTTTTGTTATGGATCCACTGCATAGATTTATTTATAAGGATTTCGAAATAATTTTATTTTTATTTTATGATTTTCCTATGATTTACTATGTATTTTCAAAGTTTCATAAAATTTGATCATAAAAGAAAAAGATTTGTAGAAAAGGAAACCTTCTTTTTGACCTGTTTTCGGCCCATTAAGGCCCATTTAGCAGGAAAGCCGGCCCAACTAAGAAGGCAGGCAGGCCTGCACTTCAGGATTTCAGCAAAAGTCGAGGTCTTTTTTACAAAAACAATTGAGAGAGGAGGATGGACTGCGGGTTATATTTCGCCAGAGTTCAAGGGCTTTTTTGCAAAATGGCCGGAAATCGCCCGGCCGAGGGACGCTAGCGACGTGGCACGCTGGCTGCCCTCCTTTTGGTGCCCAATTCGTATGGTAAGAGATGGTGGCCACCCTCCCCCTGCGCTGCGGACCCTTTCTGTCGTGTTCCGCTCTTCGCTGGGAAAAAAAATTGCTAGTCCATGCGTGATCAGCGTGATCACAGAGTAAAACAGCGTGACACCCAAGTTTGTTTCGCTAGTCGCATGTACGACTCATCATCTCTCGGGTACTCCATCTCTGTGCTTGCTTGCTGTTGGGCTGCCGATTTTGTTACCAAGTCAGTACGTGTACCGTCAGCAATCGTTTTCTTGCCGGAGAATTTGTTATCTTTCTAGATCCCCTTTTTGCCAGAAAATCTAACTCGTTTCTCTCCTACGACCCCTGCAGGCTACGGCGCGCGCGTGTACACCGGGGAGGCCAATAATGCATGCACGCGGCACGGCGGTGCTGACCCCGTCCACGTGGCACATGATTATTTTTGCGAGTAGTACGTACCATGCATGATGGATTGCCGAGTGAAAAAAAGGTTGGGCCTATACAGAAACAGAAGGCTACAGCAAGGGCTCTGGACGAACGAACCGAATAAAGCTACACGAATAATTGTGGTTGTTGCCGTGGTGTTGTGTGCATGGATTGCGAATATGCGATCCATGGAATGGAGGCGAAGCATCCTCTTGTCAGGAGAAGTCTCCTTTCCGCTGCCCCTGCCTGCCTGTCTTTGGATAGAGGCTGGGGCTATGAATCTGTGAATGTGATTGTGACTTCGTGTAAAAAGAACTCTTTAGATGTTGTCAGTGTCGCCGCCGTAAGCTTCGTGTACGTAGTGCGTGCAAAATGTCAAGTAGAATGAGATTGTTTGTATCTACTATCTATATATTTTTTTAAAAAAAATAATCTTGATAATTCAGCTTTCAGCATGCGATGAGGCGCCATTATATCATCATGTTACGAATGGGAAAAGGAGGTTTCTGCTGTCAACGTGCTCCGTCAACGTCAAATCTTCGATCGATGACGGCGGTGGCGGGTGGAATTCGTTCATTAGTGGGGTGGACCCACCTTATCGACCCTTTCTGTGTCGCGCGCCCCCGTCGCAGCTACACGTACGAACACGAACAACACGGCTGCCATCATCTTTTTTGAAAAATCGACGACGGGCTCGATTTTGAACGGACCATTTGGCGAAAAAGCTTGACCAGAGCACGATACGCATCCTGTTTCAGCAAACTCCGCAAAAGGAGAAGAGCCCCGGTAGCAAAAGGAAAAAGCTTGGGTAGAAGCCGAGGACTAGTAGCCAGCACTACAACAGATGAGGTCAGGTCGGAGGAGTAGCACATGGATGAATGAAGTCCTTGATTCACACAAAAAAATGCTTTGTTCACAAGCATTTGTTTGAGAATGGATGCCTAGAAAAAAGGCAAAAAGTGTATATAAGGCGTAATAGTCAAAATCATCCCTCAACTATACCGTTGGGCTCAATTTGGTCCCTCAACTATAAAAGCGTCCAATTTAGTCCCCTGAACCATCCAGCTCCATTCCAATTTGGTCCCTTAACTATGGAAAGCGTCGATTCGGTCGGCGAACTATCTGTCACATTCGTCCCTGGCGCACAGACCGAGAAGAAAAGGGACGAGTAGGTTCTTGTAGCAATTCTATACTTTAGTCCGTTTTAAATAAATTTCAAAATCATATAACAACAAAAATTTTCAAAAATAGAAGTTGCTCAACTTTTTCAAGATCTCCAACTTTGCTTTTGGAACCATCTTTAAATTCAAATATTTTTGAAAAATAGGGTTTTGAAATTTAAGTTTGAAATTAGGCTTTATAAAATAATTAATTCACAAATGAAGTGGTACTTTTTATTATGGTGTTTGGTTGATAATTAGTCACTAATTAAATACCCAATTTGTGAATTAATTATTTTATAATCCCCATTTCAAATTAAAATTTGAAAACCCTATTTTTGAAAATATTTGAAATTTAAAGGTGGTTCCAAAAGCAAAGATGGAGATCTTGGAAAGTCGAGTAACTTTTATTTCAAAAGATTTTCATGTTGTTATATGTTTATGAAAGTAATTTTGAAAATGGAGGAAAATATGGAACTGCTAATATACGTGCACCCAAATCCTTTTTCTTCTCCTCGGCGTCATTTGGATCGAGGACGAATGTGGGCCGATTAGGATAGTTCGAAGACCGAATTGGTCGTCTTCCATAGTTTAGGGACCAAATTGAGCCGAAAGCAAAGATAGTTCACGCGGACTAAATTGGGATTTTTATAGTTGAGGGACCAAATTGAGCCCAAGATCATAGTTCAAGGACGATTATGCCTGTTACGCCTTTATATAACTATCGTTATGAACCAACCAAACACAGGTCAAAATGAGATAGTCTTGTCCTGTCTCATTTTGTCCCACGAACACTGTTTTAGACCCACAATGAGAAGGCACAATAAGATAGTGGAGAAATATAGAGCACTGTAAAGATAAACGGGACAACGTTGTGAAAAAAAGTGTATTTCAATGATTTTCCACGGACATGCCAAGACATTGGTGTGCATGCTAGATAGCTGTAGGTAACTGAACCCGATGAGATTCTATAAATTCTTAAATTTTTCTTAACCTTCACTGTATCTCGTTGATTGCTAGATTTACCCTTGCTCGTAGTAATGATTCGAGTTTTAGCTTTCAAATGGCGAGCTATAGAATTTTACTGGTTGTCTTCTACACCTACTAATATCATTTCTATTGTAGCCGTTGTAACTCTTTGCAGAAATAACTATAGCGTTGCTATATTAGTAGTACGTCGTTTAAAACACATGTTACAATGCATTGTAGGGATTATTAAGCCCTGAAAGAAAAAGATCAGTACTACTGTACATTCAAAGAAATGAGCTTCCTTTTTCTTAAAAAAGAGTGCAATCAGCTTCCAACTGCTTACCAAGAATGTTAACTCGCGAATTATACGACTCAACGGTCACTGCGGCTCAGCACTTCAGTACCATGCCATAATCCCCCACACCAGCCGGGCCCACAACCCGGTGGCGGGACCCAGATGTCATGCGCTGTACGGGCGAGCAACTCGCCCCAATTCTTCCCCAAAAGGCAAAACCCAACGCGTCCCCAACAACTCACACAGTCACACACTGCCCCAACCTCTCCCCACCTCCACTTTGTCAGTTTCCCGTCGTCGCCGCCACCGCCGCCGCCTTTCATCCTCCTACTCCCACAGCCGCCTCCGTTCGGGGCTCCCCGTACCATACCCACAGGCATTAGAATTTCCGCTCCATGCGTGGATCCTCGTAGATCCCCACCCGCGTGCACTCGAATCCCGAGGCTAGCGGGCCGCGGGCGGCACCCATGGCGTCCGTGGCGGAGCTCAAGGAGAAGCACGCAGCCGCGACGGCGTCGGTCAACTCCTGCGCGAGCGCCTCCGCCAGCGCCGGGAGACGCTCCTCGACACGGACGGTGAGCCCCCCCCTCTCTCTCACACCCCCGCTCCTCGTCGGGAACCCCTCTCGTGGGGGTTCGGGGAATTCGCGGGCATTTGCTGATTGCTCTGTGTGCGCGCGACCGCGCGGTGCAGTGGCGAGGTACTCCAAGTCGCAGGGGAGGGCGCCGGTGAGCTTCAACCCGACGGATCTGGTCTGCTGCCGCACGCTGCAGGGCCATAGCGGAAAGGTTGTTGACTTTGGTCTCTCACCTCCATTTCGGCGCAACTTTTTGTGACTTTTCCCGGTTGCTCGTGTGCAATTGAGCGTGTGAGATGGGTGGGATTTCTTTTTTTTTGCTTGTACGATTGTGGAATTTGGAACTTGGAGTCGGTAGTGATAGCAATTCCTACCTGCGATATTGTTCGTCGTGAGTAATAAGTAATAACTGGTCAATAGGATCGCCTCCACGGTTGTAACATCCCGCCTTCGCCTTCCGAGAGGTTTATCTAACATGCTAGGGCCGCTAGGTATCTTCCGTCAGTCCCGGTGATCAACCCGCAGGAATCCCTCGGCCTCGGCAGTTCCCCGTGTGATACAATCCCGCGGGAGATCCACGCTTGTTTTTCCCTAACGCCTTTCGAACCACTTAACAAGTTAAAGACCTCGACCGACTAGAGCCGGTGCCACATGTGACACCCCGCTTTCCAAAGCCGCACCGCACGACCCTTCCGAGGGGCGTGCAGCGGCGTACATACCACCCTCGCTTACACTTTCGTCCCCGCCGTGTAAAAGGGTTAACCCGGCGGTGATATGGTTTGTAGACAAAGGCTTATAAGTTGACTCCACCCTTGCTAAACTAGCAAGGTGGTACTAAATATAACGCCAAGCAGCCCCATACTGTGCCACATCCTTGTGGGCCGTGTTACAAACACCCCCCCAAAGGACTTCGGCGTCCTCGTCGGCGCCAACTAACCAAGACCTCCCCTCTTGGCACACGCACCGCGCGCCCGGTCTTGCACATGTGCCATGCCGTGCACTCCAGAGCTACACGCCGCAATGAACCCCATGTCCGAACATCCGCCCGCACGCCGCGTGGGCCGCGAAGGTCGGCTCGATACCACCGTAACATCCCGCCTTCGCCTTCCAGAGGTTTATCTAACATGCTAGGGCCGCTAGGTATCTTAAAGTCGACCGGGGTGATCAACCCGCGGGAATCCTCGGTCCGCCGCGATTCCCGTGTGATACAATCCCGCGGGGAGATCCACGGCTGTTTTTCCCCTAACGCCTTTCGGTAACCACTTAACAAGTTAAAGACCTCGGCCGACTAGAGCCCGGTGCCACATGTGACACCCTCACAGCCAAAGCCGCACCGCCGCGCCCTTCCGAGGGCGTGCACGCGACACACATACCACCCCCGCTTACACTTTCGCCCTCGCTTCGTGTAAAAGGGTTAACCCGAAGGTGATATGGTTTGTAGACAAAGGCTTATAAGTTGACTCCACCCTTGCTAAACTAGCAAGGTGGTACTAAATATGTCTTAGCCCTTACTGGGCCACATCCTTATTGGGCCGGGTGTTACACCTGTAACATCCCGCCTTAGCCTTCCGAGAGGTTTATCTAACATGCTAGGGCCGCTAGGTATCTTCCGTCGGTCCGGGTGATCAACCCGAGGAATCCTCGGTTCGGCGTTCCCGTGTGATACAATCCCGCAGGAGATCCACAGCCTGTTTTTCCCCTAACGCCTTTCGGTAACCACTTAACAAGTTAAAGACCTCGACCCGACTAGAGCCGATTGCCACATGTGACACCCCGCTTTCCAAAGCCGCACCGCACGCCCCTTCCGAGGGGTGCACGCCAAGTATTGGCATACCACCACAGCTACACTTTCGTCCCGCTTGTAAAAGGGTTAACCCGAAGGTGATATGGTTTGTAGACAAAGGCTTATAAGTTGACTCCACCCTTGCTAAACTAGCAAGGTGGTACTAAATATGTCTTGTAGCCCCATTACGGGCCACATCCTTATTGGGCCGGGTGTTACAAACACCCCCCTCAAAGGACTCGGCGTCCTCGTCGGCGCCAACTTAACAAGACCTCCCCTCTTGGCACGCACCCGTGCGCCCCAGTCTTGCGGCACATGTGCCATGCCGTGCACTCCGCAGCTACACGCAATGAACCCCATGTCCGAACATCTGGCCCGCACGCGCCTCGCGTGGCCGCGAAGGTCGGCTCTGATACCACCTGTAACATCCCGCCTTCGCCTTCCAGAGGTTTATCTAACATGCTAGGGCCGCTAGGTATCTTCCGTCGGTCCGGGTGATCAACCCGCGGGAATCTCGATCTCGGCGGTTCGCGTGTGATACAATCCCGCGGGGAGATCCACGGCTGTTTTTCCCCTAACGCCTTTTCGGTAACCACTTAACAAGTTAAAGACCTCTCGACCGACTAGAGCCAGTGCCACATGTGACACCCCGCTTTCCAAAAGCCGCACCGCACAGCCCTTCCGAGGGGCGTGCACGCACATACCACCACCCTCGCTACACTTTCGTCCTCGCCGCGTAAAAGGGTTAACCCGAAGGTGATATGGTTTGTAGACAAAGGCTTATAAGTTGACTCCACCCTTGCTAAACTAGCAAGGTGGTACTAAATATGTCTTGGCGCAGCCCCCCTTTGGGCCACATCCTTATTGGGCCGGGTGTTACAACGGTGCGTGCTTGTTGACCTGGATGACGTTTTGTGCCTCCTGGACTCCTTGTGGTATCCTTGCCTTGGGCCTCAACTTCCTTTGGATAATTTCCAAAGATTTTTCCTAATTACCAGGATCTACCACCATTCAGGTTTTGTCTTGTAAAATTTATATCATCAGATTCATCCAGCAAGCAAGGCTTACTCTACCAAGTTATAAAACTGTTATGGGCGTTTTCGCAGTATTTAGCCACAAAATGGTTCTTAACTATACTGATTTGGCATTAGATCCGTAATTAGATAAGCCTTACCTTGACAGAATGTGTGGTAAGGTTAAAATGGACTGCAATTTGGTCTATGAGAAGTAAACATTTGTCAACAACTGGAATGGGTCCATCAGACCATCAGTATGTAAGTTTGGTCCTGTATGATTTTAGTTTCTTCTAGCAGGCCAGGTTAATCTTACCGTTTAACAACAGAATTTTGGGTACTTTGCACTACGTACGCACAGCTGGCTCTGGTTACAGTCAGTAACACTATGTCCCTAATCAGATAATATTATCCTCAGGCAGAATGCATCTTTATGTTGAATCGAAGTGCGAATCTGAATTTTGATAACCGTAGGTTGCTATAATAAGATCTAAAAACATTAGTGAACAGTGAGGACACTTCATATCCATTCGCTCCATAGCCCTCAGGACCAAAAAGGCCAACTCTAGTACTTAACCATGAGCTATAGTACTTAATCATCATTCAATTGAAGTCACTGTTGCCACTGTAAGTAGTGAACTGGTGATAGCCAGAGCTCTTCCATAGGAAAGGTTCCCTTTTTGGCTTGTTACAAAAAATATATAGTGCAACATATTTCACGTAGCGCATTCATATGATCACTATATCGCCTACTTGTTTCTGGTTGAAAACCAATTGTAGTTGCAGCATGGGATGTGAATAAACCGGTAGCTTTCATTTATCAGAGTGATAAGTTTGCTTTTTACCAATTGTGGTTGCATGTACATTCCGTTGCAGAGATACTGTAGCACCACATGAACCTGTCACTGAAAAGTCTGAAATATTATTCGATAATTGGTGGCTAGAGGTAGTGAGGTACACGTAAATAGTTCTGTAGTCTGTTGGGTTTATCCCTGTAGAGTTACTATATGAGGGAAGAGGGATAATGTTTACTTAAAATTAGGGATTATTTCTAGGGGTCAAGTCATCACTGGAAAAGGAAATCATTCTTTCTCTTCATAAGCAAACTAGCAAGGATCAGGTCTCCATATCTAATGCTATATCAACCCACTATTTTTTGTGGCAGCCTTTGTTTGTCCTGGCTTCGATGCCGCTTCTAAAAAGAGCTTCCAGATTTATTGCCATAAAACTAGAATAGAACACCTCATGATGCCAAAATTATGAAAAATTTTGGAGCCATGAAGTTCCAACTGTTCTAAGAATAGAACACCTCATGTGATTATTTGGGTTTTGTGGTAGTTCTTGGGAATCCAGCACTTCAGCTTCCTTTGTAGGATACTACTTGCAAAATTGCTACATGAAATGGTTTAGTGGTGTCCTATTAACTCCTAAGTCATCACAGGTATATTCTCTGGATTGGACCCCTGAAAAGAATTGGATAGTCAGTGCCTCTCAAGATGGAAGGTTAATTGTGTGGAATGCATTGACAAGCCAGAAAACGCATGCCATAAAGCTGCATTGCCCATGGGTGATGACGTGTGCTTTTGCACCCAATGGCCAATCTGTTGCCTGTGGTGGTCTTGATAGCGCTGCGCTCTATTTTCAATCTCAACTCTCAAGCAGACAGAGATGGGAACATGCCAGTATCAAGAATTCTTACTGGACACAAGGGCTATGTTTCATCATGCCAATATGTCCCAGATCAGGAAACTTCGCCTTATTACTAGCTCCGGTGATCAGACATGTGTTCTTTGGGATGTTACTACTGGACAGAGGATATCAATATTTGGAGGTGAATTTCCATCAGGGCATACAGCTGATGTTCAAAGGTAATTGTCTGTTCTTTGAGGACTGCATATTTTATTTTCATGTGTAATGCTGCTAATTTCTCTCCTCAAAGTTAATGGGTACCTTCTCACATACATTTTTAACATAGGCTGCATGACGAGGTTGCTAGCTTTATCAATATGTCAATGTTATTATTCATGTGGAGTTGAATAAAGTTTACATACATAGGCTACATAAATGACTGCTTTGTATTTGTCTGCTGCTACAGTTGGACAATGAAAGCTTACTTTTTAGCACTGACTGTAATTTTAGTAATAACAAGTAGTCCTTCCATTCCAAAATGTTGGTTATTTTAGTTCGTCATAAGTCAAACTTCTATTTACTAAGTTTATTGATTATTGAAAATGGACCAACATCTACAACATCAGATTAGTTTCAATGATCCACCATGAGATATGTCATGGCAGTGCATATTGTGTGGGCATGTGCGCCGCGTGTTTGTTGGAATGGAGTTGGAGTACTAAGATCTTCACGTGGTAGCACAGTAGGCATTTGGGTAACACTCTTGCCTAAGGTTGCTGATATTACATCACTTATTCTGGTTCTGGATGCAATTGCCCTAGTACAATTACACACTACTTACCAACTAGTCTAACCTATGGATATGTGCCAAATGCGTTGTCTTTGCAGCCAACACATGATCATCAAAGTAATATAAATGTTGCTGTTTACAATGTTAACTGAAAGTGCTGGTTCAGTCTAAACTCTTTTTGTGTACTTGTTTGGTTTTGAGTTCTCTGATGTTTCCCTTTCTTGTTCAGTGTGTCCATCAACTCATCAAATACGAATATGTTTGTCTCTGGCTCATGTGATACAACTGTGAGGCTGTGGGATATCAGAATTGCAAGTCGAGCTGTTCGAACCTACCATGGACATGAGGGCGACGTTAACAGTGTGAAGTTTTTTCCTGATGGCCATAGGTTTGGTACTGGCTCAGATGATGGCACATGTAGATTATTTGATATGAGAACAGGGCATCAACTTCAGGTGTACAGTAGGGAGCCTGATAGAAATGATAATGAACAACCTACTGTTACATCTATTGCATTTTCAATATCAGGAAGGCTACTTTTTGCTGGTTACTCTCGAATGGTGACTGTTATGTGTGGGACACGCTTCTTGCTGAGGTTTGCATTTTTTACCATTTGCCATGGAATGAATACAGCTTATTTTATATTACAAAGAAAAATTAGTGCCCATAATTGACAAATTACTGTTACACTTTTACTGTTTCACCACTGTCCAGTCATTCTTATATATGACATAATTGATTACAGTTCACTTTTGTGAGCCACATAAATTCATAGTTAGGCAATGTTCAGCAAGCAGTTAACACTAGTGATAAAATCTTATGTTAGATAAGCATAACTCCATTCCCACTCAGTAGCAACATAAGCTGCAAATGTGATTATTAAGTGAAATTTAGCCACAGGGGAAAGCAATGTAATATGATGAACTAATTGCCTAATTTTCCCTTTGAAAATGCTCCTCAGCAACTATCACAATTACATGAATTGATGTTTGCACTGGCCCAGGACCATTAATAAGTAGCCTAGCTTCTGTTCCTTCCATATTAGTCCACACATCATCAACCTGGATAGGTCATGCTTACAAATTTTGAGGATGCTGTTGCAGATCACCTTCAATTGTATCAAGAGATTCCTAGTTAGTGCTATAGGCCAAGAGGTTTAGAATGTTGGTTTTGAATTGGGCCAACTTAATCGATAATTGTATACCTGCATTTAAAAAAGCATATCCGAGTTCAAGTTATTGTGAATGCTTGCGGTCAACTCCGCATTTTTTTTGTCTGTTTCTCATTATTTTTGTTTATGCTACCTTCTCTTGTTAATTTTTGTTGAAATTTTGCAGGTGGTACTTAATTTGGGAAACCTGCAAAACTCCCATGATGGTCGTATAAGTTGCCTTGGGATGTCATCTGATGGGAGTGCATTGTGTACAGGAAGTTGGGACAAAAATTTGAAGGTAAGAACACTCAAGACAGATAGTTTTCATTGACTGTTTCCTCAGTTTTGTTGAACTTTTATGCCTTGGACACTAAAAAGTTCTACTGTAACTGTAGTAGTAGTTGTACTACGTGCATACTCACCTTATGCTATTTGTTAAACCCCTATTTAAAGTGAATGCCTTTCATTAGAGTACAGCGTGATTAAATCTTGGTATTGATAATGAATACTCTTTTGGATTGAAATACCAGTACTTCTTAGTTCTTGATGCCTAGGATGGAATAATGGATTATGCTCTTCTTTTTTCCGCACTCAACACATATTCTATCGCTAACCCTGAGAATTCCCAGATAAAAAATTAGTTTAGTGCAAATTTCAGTACTTCTGACATCGGTTGCCAATTGGTAAAAATTTACAGATTTGGGCCTTCAGTGGACACCGGAAGATAGTTTGAAGGCCAACATTTGTCCCCATGTTGTATGTTCCCTGTCGCTCCTTAACAACAGACAATGGTGATCGGTGATCAACTCGACTTGTCCTGGGAATCCCTTTGTTGTTTTTGTAGTATAGAATCTTGTGCACTAGGCCCTATGTTTGATGGAAAAAAGTGCAATTTGTCTCAGGGCTACATCTTGTTGAGTTAGTAACTGTTTATACTGTTACCAGAATATGTGTAACGTGTGATCTGCCTTTTCTTGGTACAACCATTTTACTTTTCAGATTTAGAGAAGTAGCATGTATATTCCGGAATCAATTTATCATACCAGTTTGCCCATTTGCCGAATTAGGAACATTAGCCTCCCGTGGCGTACTATGTATTCTGTGTTTGTTGGTGTGACTTATTTCTGCATTGCGTTGAATCACTGCTAGTATCCCCACAGACTTTCATCTTGGTTTTACTTTGGGAGGGAGGGATTATATCCAAAGCTATGTGTATTCATTTCTATTGGATATTCTTATTTAAATTTGTATCAAAGTACTTGACCTTGTCACTTCTTAATGCACCACTCTCTTCTCATGATACAAATTTTCTTTTCCCAATACGTCTCCTATATCTATTTCAAATCTCTCCTTGTTTTCTATACATCGCATTTTTTTCACCCATTCTTAATCCCGTATATAAACCCAAAACATTTTACTCGCCGAATGGCTCTTGTATGTATGGCTGCTGTTGTATGTACAGTATGGCGTTGCTTGGTCGTGCAATCTCCGAGGAAAAAGCGAACGGATTTTGCGGCAACGAAGAAAAAGTTTGTTGGTACTCCTAGTCCTAGGTACCTGGTGGGTGGTGGCATTAAAATGGGTGGCAGGCCGCAGACCGCATCGGAGACCGAGACCGAGACCGAGCGAACCGGCTGAGGAAAATTTCGAGCGAGCAGACGATGGCGGGAAAGTTTGGCGCCATCTCCCGCGCCACCGCCTGCCTATTTAGCCCCGGCCCCCGCAATCTCTTCCTCTACTCAACCCCAAGAAGAAGCCTCTGCACCTCAGCCATGGCCGCTACCAACGGCTCCGCCGCCGCTGCCGCCACCGACTCTGTCCAGGAGCCTATCGTCGCCCCCGCCGAGTCTGTCCAGGAGCCTCCCCAGAAGATCACCAAGATCTCCCCACTGCTCAAGGTGAAGAAGCTCTCCGACAAGGCCGTCCTTCCGTCCCGCGGCTCCGCCCTCGCCGCCGGCTACGACCTCTCGAGGTACACCCTTCATCTCCGCCCCTAAATACCCAGGAAATCCTCCAGTGGCGCGCGGATCTGTTGACGGTCCTGTTTCTTTGGTTGTTTGTTTGTCAGTGCGGTGGAGACGGTGGTGCCGGCCCGTGGCAAGGGCTAGTGGCGACCGACCTCTGCTTCACCATCCCCACGGAACCTACGCGCGCATCGGTGAGCGACATCTCTTCTTTCCCTTCGTTGCTCCGTTTCTTGTTCGGCCGTTCCGCCCCGCGGGTGTTTGACGAAATGTTTGGCCGGGTTCTGGTCGCGTTGCAGCGCCGAGGTCGGGACTGGCGCTGAAGCACTCCATCGACGTGGGTGCCGGCGTGATCGACGCGGACTACCGTGGCCCCGTGGGGGTCATCCTCTTCAACCACTCGGACACCGACTTCGCCGTGAAGCCCGGCGACAGGATCGCGCAGATGATCATCGAGGTGATCGCGACGCCTGAGGTCGCGGAGGTGGAGGACCTCGACGCCACCGTCCGTGGCGAGGGAGGGTTCGGATCCACCGGCGTCTGAAGATCCATCCATCCTTGACGGCTCCTCCTCCCATCAGGACTCAGGAAGGAGGGGATTGGGTGTCTAGATTAGGATGGTAAGGGGGATGCAACCTTGGTGTCTTTTGTTGGCTGCAAGAACTCGTGATGTTCAAAGTCCCACCCACTATTGGCTATCCTGCTACTAGTAGTAAGATTAGTACGTCGTCGAAGTTTAGGTCGCGTAGTTGGCTGAAATGCTGAATGCGGGTATTGTCGAGAACTAGAGTTGATTCTGTGATCTTATTGTGCACCAACTGTGTTAAATCATTTCTGGAGATCCATCGAATTGCATCCATCTATGTCGTTTCGAATCTGAAAGGATAAATTAACTGGATTTTGACTGCTTCCGCGGTTTAACTGCCCGCAGAACTGCAGAATGCATCCTTATGTTGGGAATTTGGGGTCAGACCATATCCCCAGGCAAATTGAGGCATACTGAGACTAGATTGCAACATCACATATTCACATCACGGATACAGTTTTAAGGTTGGCGCCAGTCCTGCACGATCACGAAGTAACACAGACCTGAGTTCTTGCCATGTGCGCCGGTCTGCATTTCAGTATTAGCTTGAAAGAATGGCCTTTACGAACTAGTGGCATTCACTCTGTTCTCGATAAGAACGATACTTAAATCTTTGTGCAATCTGCAAGCAGGTGAACCTGAACCCATCGTTTGCTTCCCAGTGGTGTTCATCAAATATATGTGATGCTCTCTCTGGCTCAATAGAGCCACTAATAAACATTGAAAGGAAGACTCGGATCCTTGCGTCAAACCCTAGAACACTTGACAGGCCATAAGATTCAGGGCTTCTAAACCAAACTGAAAAGCATCTGAAGCAATTAGATAACACTGACTGTTGCATAGTAAACGCAAGAAACAAATACTACACGTCAACACCTACAATACTTCACCCATGCATCAAGGTGGATTCCTAATTTCCTCTCTGCGGCAAAGGCGGGCCTATGAGGGTTTATCAGGAGCCGTCGACCCCAATAAAATTTCTAAATCCTTTAATAATAAATTACCACCGATCATAAGGAGTGTCCAGGAGCACCAATCATTCGGCAGATTACATATCGCAATTTAGTCACTCGTCCACCACAAGGGTTACCTCGTTGTGATCATCGTAGAAACCACTGTGATTAAGCTATAATCCTAAAATTTGTGATGACTCCCTGCATAGTTTGATTTGGATTAAAAAAAAACTGTAATATGTAATATTTACTTGACTTAGGACATATGTCAAGTCTCTTTCTCACTAACAGGCTGTGCAAAAGCCCAAGGAGGCCGCGGCTACGAGAACACATGTACTAGTAGTCTTTTTTTCATCAGAATGGTATTCATTTTTGTTTTTCACTTGCGACTGAGCCACATCGGCTCATCATGTGGTGTAAAATTTCTATTTTCTTTACCCTCCCTTTCATTTCACCACTTCCTTTTTCTCTTTTTATGAGAATAAGGAATCGTTGGGTATAAATAAACACAGGACAAACGGCAAAATGACAAGAAAGGAAAAAGGGATATTTACCCCCACGGTAAACCGTCGAGATTATCATGCATTAGGTGTTTCATAAGTATCGGCAATTCCTATAAATTGAACTCCTGTACCACCTCTGGGAGACAAGTATGTTAGTTCAGTATACAAGCTAAAGGGTGAGGATGATCAAGAAGGGGAAGTGGTCAAAGGAGGAGGATGATCTGATCATAAACCATATTCAGAGGCATGGGAGCATTGGTCGCAGCTGGCAGGCCTTAGCCAACAGTTTAGGTTCGTATGCGTACTGCTCATTCATCTCTGTTTGCTAGCATTGTGTTTATGATCGTTGTAATGTATGCATGATCGTTGTAATGCTTTGTATTCAAACTCTGACTTCCCTTAATGAAATACGTGCTAAGTGCACGCTTTCGAAAAAAGCTAAAATAAATTGCTTTTTCAATGGCGCTCTGCAGGGCTGAGGCGGTGCGGCCGGAGCTGCCGTTCCAGGTGGCTGAACTACCTCCGGCCGGGGCTGAAGCACGGCAATTTCACGCTGACCGAGGAGAGGATCATCTGCAAGATGTACAGCAAGTGGGGAAGCTGGTAAGTCTCGCATGAACCCATTCTCCATGTCCACTGCAAGTCCAAGTAGTAGTGCATCTGACAACACGAATTGCTATGATCATTTTCACAAGTTTTAACCCATTCGGCAACAACTGCAGTCTTTTACTCACTGATTTCATATCAGTTAATTACTCACTAGATTAGAAATGTAGTGCAAAGAATTGCAGCACTATCACTGACATGCTGCAAATTTCTTGGCGTGGTGTGTTCACCCAACAGCTGGTCCGTCATCGCCGCGCAGCTTCCCGGGAGGACCGACCTCGCCATCAAGAACTACTGGAACGGCACGCTCAAGAAGAAGTACCAGCTCTCAGCGGCGAGAACCGGCACCAGGCGCCGCCGGACCTGCCCGGCCGGCAGCACGTCGTCCGACGCCGCCGGGGTTCCAGCGCGGGCCTGCAGCTAGTTGCCTACTGCAGCGAGGAGAGCTCCACGGCTGGGTCCTCCATCCCTGTCGGCGGCGGCCAAGAACCGATCGCAGCGGTAACAGTTAGTGGACCGGTTGTGGGGATCGAGCAGAAGCTAGCCATGGCGAGCCGACTGCCTCTGGAGAAGACGCTGCCGCTGCCGCTGCCGCCACCACCGGCCGGTGATCAGATTGGAGAGAGGCCGATGGACATCGTCTGCGCTCCCCTGTCTGTGGTCCCTCTGAACTTCATGGAACCGGAGCTGCTGACTTGCATCTACGACGAGTTCGATGACACTGATAGTTTCTTGTCGTGGTTTGATCATCACTGATCTGATGATAGCATCATAGGTCAATGACTAGTTCAGAGATTACAGATAGCACTGGTAGGATTACCTGTAGGATTGTCAATCTGTCATGTGTGGTGTACTTGTGTGTTCTGTTTCTATTGTCTTCGTGCGTTACCCTGGAATTAACACTCTCTGTTGTTTAGGGCTAACGAAGGCTGTAGTTGTGGGTTGATCTGGTAACAGTACTTTTCTTCGTTTTTGAACACTGCACAAGTTTCTTCAGGCACGTTCATCTTTACTGAATAAGAATTTGGGGATCAATCTTTTATGCAAATGGCTCATTGCCTTTTCTTGTGCTTTTAGAGAGGAAAAAAAACTGTTCTGAATTCATCAAAGTTGCCAATCTCTGCAATTTGCGACAGGAATCAATCTACTTCCAGTTTTGAATTAAAAAGTACTATGCTATGCATATCCGACATATTTTCCTTATAGACAAGAAAAATAACACCGTGTCTCTGCCTTTCAATATGCCAATGGACTTTTCCTTTGTCTCTGTGTCTCTGTGGAAGAAAACATGCAGTTGCTTAGAAAGGCGATAATGTGTTGAAAATGGCATAAATATGCATCTCAGGACATTCAAAGAGTTTTTTTCTGTCATCACCTGCAGTCTACTTGACAGGAGTACTTGAGAAGGTCAGGATGGTCCTCTGTCTGGCCACTGAAATTTGCAAAGCAAGCGAGACATATTTGTTCAGAAACAGTATATATAATTTGACGAGGATTTCTTTTATTTTGTTTTCTCAATAGAAATTTGGACATGGCTCCGTGAAGCATTTAATTTAATTTATTTACATATTTTGGAACCTGGCAGTTTTCTTTTGAGAAATCATGAATCAACAAAGCCAAGGTTCGTGAGTACCATTTTGAGAGTGAAAAGGATAAGGTAGAAAAACGACATTCTGAAAGACATATTGGAAACACCTAGTATTTCACATGCATCAATCTTCAGTGATGAAGTGAGGTAAGAGTGATGCAACAGATTCAGACTAATATATACTAGTACATGGTTTCTGATGAGCTTAGATGCCTTACTGGATACTAATTCGGTAAAAAAAAACAATGCATTTTCCATATTCAAAGAATGTAACTGAAAAGTCCAGGGAATGTAGCTCAAAAGGACAATAAGGAAACAAGTACAACTTCGAGCCTAACAATTACATTACTTCTGTTTAACTGGGTCACGTTGTTCAATGGATCATTGAGCGGATAAGAGACTGAAATTACCGGTAAGCGGCAGGCTAATGTTGCACGAATGCCTAGTACATGAGCCCTTGGTCTCTGAAACGCCTAGTATTCTGAATGTCAACATTTTCAAGTGACAGATAGGTTACAGGTCTGATAATGGCAACATTTTTTAAGCCGAACCAACAATCATATATTCTGAATGCAATGGGTTTGTACGTCAGTCAGTACCTTTGAGAATGTAGCAACATGTGGCTTGGTAGTCCTACCTCCTGTAAGAATTGGAATGGCTCCAATAAGGCGAAGGAAGCAGTAGGACAACAAAGTGATACAGACCAGGAGGAATTCCGATGGCAACCTTTGTGGTTGTGCCGGGCAGGCTTGGACGCTGTTCACCAGCATCCTTGGCAGCCCACCTTCAAACAATATATCACTTCAGAACCAGCAAGAACTGAAAAAGGTCCAGTCAAGCAAGTCAACATAGCACATGGGTCTGGGCTACTGAAACAGCAGTAGTAGTAGTACCACTAGATTTCATCAGCCGAAAACAAACCAAAAATTAGAAACAAAAAGCAGGTCATCAATCGATTATTTTGCATCAGAACAAGTGTGAAAAAATCATCACTGTTCAGAACTTCAGAGTTCATTCAGTTGCTGCATTTCATCTGCCTCTGCAGCTTTCGTTAGTACTGTACATACCACATGGCATTATTCTTCTGTACACAGTAACATCTCCATCTTCCTGAAATCACATGTTATGATTTTTCACTTCATTACTCGGTTTGTCTCCTGCTAAAGAACAAGAGATCTGGCATTACCAAAATCCAGAGACATCTAGGTGCCTCAGCGCTCACCGTGATGGTTACATCAAGGTGAATCAAATTCATTGAAGGACAACCAAAAACGATTCATCAATTGGGGAAATTCATTCAAAAGGACAACAGAAAATGATTCATCAATTGAAATAATGCAGTTTTACATCATCACAGGCTCACAGCATTACATTACAGGAGCTTAAGCTCGATCTGTTCATAACAGCTACAGACTAATTTTACATGTCAAGCTGGATCAAGGGAATTAAATCTAAGTCACACGCACACAACACGACGCAACCTCTGTCGTTTGTGTGGCGTAGGCAACGCAGACGCAGGCTTCAACTTCTTTGGGATCTCCAGAGCGTCGACCTTGGCAAACCATGGGTGCTCCAGCGCGGCGCCTGCCGTCAGCCTCTTGTCGGGGTTGCACGTGAGCAGGCCACTGAGCACCTCGAATCCTTCCGTGGACAGCTTCGTTTCCGGGAACAGATCGCGCAGGACGTTGTAGCGCTGCATGTCCAGCTCCGGCACCACGACGGTGGCGAATGCCGTCGACGAGAACCACGGCCACGTGCTGTCGTCAGGCACGCCGAGCACATCGAAGATGGCGCAGAGCTGTCCGTCGTCGAGGGATCCTTGGAACAGAGGCCTGCCGTTGTTGACGAGCTCCGCCATGACGCAGCCTAACGACCAGACGTCGACCTTGGTGTCGTAGTCAGGCTTGTCCAGCAGCATCTCGGGCGCCTTGTACCACAGCGTGCCGGCCTGCTCATACGGGGACGCTCGTCGGTGGATATGGCCAGCCCAAAGTCGCACATCTTGACGATGCTCTGGTCCTCGTCGACGAGGATGTTCTGGGGCTTGATGTCGCGGTGGATGATGTGGGCGTCGTGCATCTTCTTGGCGCCTGTAAGCAGCTGCCACATGGCGGCGCGTACGGTGGCCTCGGGCAGCGGCGGGCTTCGGCGGGGCGGTTGCGGAGGAGGTCGTGGAGGCTGGTGGCCGCGCACTCCATGACGAGGCACATGTTCCAGGTGACGGGATCGCGGACGACGCCGCGGAAGCCGACGACGAACGGGTTGGCGCCGCCGCAGCTCGCGTCCTCGAGGAAGCGCGCCTCGCGGAGCACCGTAGTGTGGTCGCCCTCGGGCGGGCTGTGGCGCTTCATGGCCACGGCCTGGCCCGTGACGCGGTGGCGCGCCTTGAAGACGGCGCCGTAGGAACCTGCGCCGAGGCGGCTGGACTCGTCGAACTCGTACTGCTCCGTGCTCCCGACGGCGATGCGCTTCCTCTTCAGCCCGGTCTTTGCTGCTACGGCGGCGGGCTCTACGCAGGCAGCCATCACGAGCTAAGCAGGGCGACGGCGGCGGTGGATTGCGATGCGTGCCCTAGGCAGGGGACGTGCGAGGCGAGGAGAAGAGGTGGACGACGAACGTCGGTGGCGGCGCTGGAACGATAATGCGCGAGGAAATGTGCTTGCTACTTATAAGATTTCGTGGATCCGAGTGCCGGTCGACAAGCACGAACGCGTAAATGCCAAGCAATCCGGAACCAATTCACAACATCGGGATGTCTCCGACTCCGACTGCGTTTCACTGATCTGTTCCACATGAACACAACATCCAGAACCAATGCACGTCGTTCTGCCACACGATCTGGCCGAACAGCGCCGTCTCTGCTGCGCCATGCGCGCTCGCGATTGGCGTCCGGTACTTGTTCCTGAACACGACGGTGTAGTTCTTCTTCTCGTACGGCTCGCCGCCGAACTCGAGCGTAGCCGGCGTCACGGTCACCTCCACCAGCTGGCGCGGCGCCACCACCTTCACGGCGTAGGTCTCGGGCCCCTCCGACACCTTGGTCACGGTGCGAGTCAGCACGCGGACGTGGGTGCCGTTGCTCAGGTCCGCGACGAACGACGGGTAGTTGAGGCCGCCGACGCCGCCGGGGAGCGTCCTCGTGCAGCCGGCGAAGCCCGGCACGAACATCCGGACCTGCGCCGCGGTGTAGTTGAGCGTGCACAGGAAGTCGACGTAGTCTCGCTCCGCGACGTCGTAGACCAGGCCCGGGTCGAGCGCCTGCTGCGGACGCACGAGGCCGGCACCGCCCGCCAACGGCGTCGCGCCGTCGCCGGCGCCACCACTGCGGCCGTTGTCCGCGATGGGCCCGCCGTAGCTGTCGATCGTCGTCGCGGTCATCATCAGCGCCGAACGGATCATGGCCGGCGTCCAGTCAGGGTGCCTGTGCATCAGCAGAGCCGCGACGCCAACGACGTGCGGGCACGACATGGAGGTGCCCGACACGATGTTGAACAGTGCGCGCCTCGGGTCCTCCTCGGCGCGCGTCAGCGGCGACTCGACGGGCCAGGCAGCGAGGATGTTGGTGCCTGGCGCGATCACGTCCGGCTTCAGGATCTCACGGACGACCTGGTTGGGGCCCCGCGACGAGAAGACACCATCGGCGCCGGGTTCTCGCCGGTGACTGTGCGGCAGGTGAAGCGGAACGATGCCACCGGGTAAGGCTCCGAGCGGGCGTACGCCGCCAGCTTGTCGGCTTCATCGGCGCCGAGGACGACAGCGGGAAAGGTGAACGCCTGGGCTACGAGCCCATCCACGCGCCAGTCGTGGGTGGCGACGGAGACTAGCCCGCTGCCGCCGGCCCTCTGCACCGCAACGCCAAGTGATGGAGCACCGAGATCGCCGGCGCACACGACGATCTTGCCCATGATCGTGTCCGGCACAAGGTCCTTGGCTGTGCAGGCGCTGGGCAACAGCCGGACGAAGTCTGTGCGGTTGGCCGTGACGGCGTAGAGAGACTGGCCGGTCAGAACCTGGCCGTTCCCGAGCGTGAGACGCTCGCGGGGAACACCCGGTCCATGGTGGCGGCGCCGACCGTCGTGATCCACGGCGCCACGTTGCTCAGCGAGGCTGCGTCCGGGCCGGAGTTGCCGGCCGAGCAGGCGACGAAGACGCCCGCGCGCACGGCCCCAAACAAGGCGATGGACATGGGTTCCTTGTAGAAGTCGCCGTCCTGAGTCCCAAGGGACAAGGACAGGATGTCGACGCCGTCTTTCACAGCGGCGTCGACCGCCGCGGCGATGCCCGACATAGTGCAGTAGCCCATCGGCTCGCACGCCTTGTACATGGCCACCCTCGCCTTGGGAGCCACTCCCCTCGCGGTCCCTCTCGCGAACGCGAAGAAGTTGGCGCCGGGAACCTCGGAGCCGGCGGCCGTCGATGCCACGTGCGTGCCGTGCCCGGCCTTGTCCCTCGGGGACTGGAAATCGTGCGCCTCGTTTCTTGCCGGCAACACTTCCGTGTGCGTGCCGACGCCGGCGGTGAAGGTCCTGGCGCCAACCAGCTTGTTGTTGCACATGCTGGCGTTGAACCGCTCGCCGTTGACGCACCGGCCCTTCCAGCTCGGCCGGACGGAGGTGAGCCCGCTGTCGCTGAAGCTGGCGCTCTCCGGCCAGATGCCGCTGTCGACGAAGCCAATGATGACCCCGTCGCCGAAGTTCGTGTCCGGCCAGATGCCAGAGTCCATGTCGAGGCCGAGGAAGGCCGGGGACCTGGTAGTGTGCAGACGCACCACCTTGTCCTGAACACGCCGGTCACGCCCGGAGTGCTCGACAGGCGCCGGGCCTCGTCGGCGGTGAGCTCGGCTGCGAAGCCGTGCATCACGGTGTCGTACACGTACAAGAAGCGGGTGAGTTGGCGGCCGGGGAGAGGGAGGCCACCATGGAGGTGTACCAGTGCTCGAGGGTGGTGAAGTTGGACGGCTTGGCGACGTGGTCGGCGTAAACGATGTAGGCGCTGGAATGCTGGGGATTGTGCTCCTGACGGCCGCCTCCGCTCTGACTGCTCGACGTCGGGATGGCTACTGAGTGAGCGAGCAGCGCAAGCAGAAGCCAAAGGGTCAGGTGATACTGCGGACTGAGTGTCATGGACGAGGAGGACGCCATTGGTGATGTGGTAGAGGCTCTAGGGATGCCTGGTTGTTTATATACCCGCGTTAAGGCCAATTGGCATAACTTTGCCAGTGAGGTGATGACTAACGAGCTATGAGCAGGGTGCGGCAATTGTTGCCTTTTTTTTACATGGTGTTTTTTTGAACACCATACGGCAAGCTTTATTGATTGTGCAGAACAGTTACATCTCGAGCTACAATACCCAAAATGAGTTCTGGGGTTTCATCAATCCAAGCACATGAGTTACGAGAAATAAAAGCTTGCCTAGCTAAATCATGAGTAGCCATGTTAGCTTCCCTAAGGATGGCAAATGATCGGGTTCGGGCGGGTAATCCGCGGGTTTGGGTTTGGGTATGCTTTTTCACCCATATTTTTTTCGGGTTTGGGTTCGGGTTCGGGTTTTGGGTCTAGTATTCCACCCGTGGATATCCAATGGATACCCGAAATAAATCATTTGAATTAAAAACTATGTTTTATAATATGTTAATAATAATTTGTTTACTTAAATTATTAAATTTATTCAAAGTTGACTCATGAAAATATTTATTATTTGTTGTCTCTTGTTTATACATGTGAATATGTGTATATATATCCGCGGATAATCCGCTGGGTAACTGGGATTTTGGGTATCCACTGGGGTTTCGGGTATCCGGTCGGGTTTCGGGTACCCGCGGGTTTTTGGGTTTGGTGTTGGATTTCCACCCGAATCGGTTTTGGGTTTGGGTTCGGGTTTCGATTTCGGGTTTCGGGTTTGGGTGCACGGAGACTCCACCCGATCCGAACCTGACCCGTTGCCATCCTTAAGCTTCCCGTCAACATGAACAATTGATATATCATTAAAATCTTGCCGTAAACCCATGCATTCATCATATATCGGCGGCCAGCGGCGGTTCCTGAAAAGCCTCCATCCCGGGATTGTTGATGCCACTTCGTGAGCAATCAGTTTACACAATTACTTTGCTTACACCAACACTTTGAGCCAGGATCAAGCCATCACGTGAATCGCCGAATGGGCGCCAATCACATGATTTATAAATCGGGTTGAAGCAGCCACAACTCCTCCAGTGCTATCTCGATCACCACACCAGTACTTCCACATTGTTGTTGTACATCAAACGACGCATCAATATTCATTGCCAAGAACCCTTCCTTTGGGCGATTCCACCCTTGCCCGGCTCTTACCACTTTATACATGGTGTTTGTTGAAGTTTAATGTTGTACACTTACAATGAGAGCTCGGCAAGGTGACCCTCATCACCGATGTTGTTCGTCTTAGTCATGGAAGTGCTAAACCACTTGTTTGGATGGGCCGAGCGTAATGGCTTCCTGGACTTCGTGACCGGGCTACTCTGACTCCAAGAGTTAGCCTCTATGCAGATGATCTTGTCCTCTTTGTTACTCCGGACGAGAGGAGCTTGTGTGCGGTGAAGGCAGTTCGAGGTCTTTGCTTTGGCTTCGGTTTGTTTGCAAATCTGACAAGAGTGTGGCCACAACTATGCACCGTCATCGACATTGACACGCCAGAGGGTGCATGACATTCTGTCCCCGCCGGTTCGAAGTCGTTCCTTTATCCTTACCCGGGCATTCCGCTTTTACGTATAAGCTGAAGCGCTCGGAGGAGCAATTTTAATCGACAAGGTCGCCTAGAGAATCTCGGGCTAGAAGGGTAGTTTGTTGAAAACGGCGGAAGGACAGCTTTTGGCCAAGGCTACTCTATCGGCCATTCGTACACACGGCAATTGCTCTTTGCTTGTCTTTGTGGGCGGTGGGTGTCATCGACAAGCTTCGTCGGGCGTTCATATGGGCGGGGCTGACTCGCCTCAGCGGCAAGTGTCGAGTTGCTTGGCCACCGCGGTGCCGTCCCCACGAGTTAGGCGGCCTCGGTATCCCGACCTTCGCAGGTCGGTGTCGCCGTGTCCGCTGGATCCGGGCGGACAGACCGGCCGAAGCCGACCGACAACCACCGAAATGGCGACGCCGGCTCTATTCAAGGCAGCAACAACCATCTCGTTGGCAACGGCGAAGTCTACTTATTTCTAGACAGTTGGTGGTTAGATGGGTAGTCCATTCAGGAGCTTGGGTCACGGTGGCCATGGCCCCGCTTGGGAACGCGTGGGTGACTCACATCTTTGCTGCCACCACCGTTCCATTCCTGATTCAGTTCTCCAAGCTCGTGACTTGTTGGAGAATGCCGAGCTCTCGGTGCAACCGACACGCTCGGTTGGAACCTTACCCCCAGATCGACAAGGTACTCGGCGGATCGCTTATGGAGCAATGTTCCTTGGCTCATCGGCGATGTTTGGGGCCAAAAACATTTGGAAGACGAGTGCTCCACCGCGCGTCCGATTCTTTTTTTATCGGTTGGTCTTACACGGAGATGTTGGACAGGTGACAGCGCTATCGACATGGTCTCGCAACAATCAAATTCTTGTGTCTTTTTATGATCAGTGCCGGAAAACCCTCGATCACATTGTCCTTGGCTGCTCATACAGCCGAGAGGTATGGGACATATGTCTCTCCGGTTACATTTGCCGGGCTTTGTGGTCATACAGGAGCAAAACATCTTTGAATGGTGGCTCGCGAGCACGGAAACGATTTCCTAAAGACTTGCGCGCAGGGGTTTTGATTCACTTCTATTCCTTGTCGGATGGATGCTTTGAAAGGAACGCAACGCCGAACCTTTGACGCGGTGCAAGTGCAGCCACGCATGCTGGCCGATCGAATGCTCGGGGAGGCCAGGGCGTGGTCGGCGGCCGGATACAGGAAGTTGAATTGCCTGTTAGCTAGAGTGTGAGGACTAGTCGCTTGTTTTAGTCGCAAAGTTCATAAAAATGTAATATTTGGATGTAAGATCCAGTAGAAATAGGTTGGTCGAAGTCGGTAACGGTGTTGCCGGGGCCGATCTTGTTGTTCCAAACTCTTTCTGCTTAATGAAATATGTATCGACGGCGTGTGCTCTTGAAAAAAAAAAAAGAGAAAGAGAGAGTGCCAGCACTTGTTCGTGTCTGTTCGATCAAACAGTTCGACTGCGTTTGGTACCAACCATAACCCAGTGCTTCTGTGTTGGTATTAAGCTACTCAAAAAATGATTTTAGAGGATAGTCCTTTTGATTAAGAGAGACGGTAAAAAAAAAAAAGATTTCTCTATCTCCCAAAATACATATCGATTTTCAGAGATGGTCAACCCATTTTACTGTGAAACATGATAAACTAAAAGTATTTTTTGGGTAAACATCGTGATTGGTAGGCAAGAAATTTTGGCCAAACCATATGAATTATTAGAATTTATATGGTATAGTTCCCCTAAGCCCATATACATAGAAATTCTAATAAATCTCAACAGTCCAATGGCTATGTTCTTTAATGGACTTTAATGTTTAAGCCCATAAGTAGATTTAATATTTAAGCCCATAAATAGAGGTAGAAGACGCAACTTCAATTATTACCATACTGCTAGTTGTTATGGATGCACATGTTCACCTCCCTATATATGTGCACCAATTTTTCTAGATAAAACACACAATATTACAATATATTAATTAATTAATTAATATAATTGAACTTACGTTGGGAGTTTCCTAGTCCTAATAGAAGATGCGCGGCAGGCCGTAGTGCTGCGCCTATATGCACCGGCGGCGACAGCAGGTCCTTGAAAACCTTACCCTCAATCTTGAATTGAGAGAGAATGAGTTAGGTGTTTTTTTTGGAAAGCTAAGGCTATGTTGAACGTTGTCTCCGCCGCCAACAAGCTCATCACATCTTCAACGGGAACGTTCCTCCACCACTCATCGACAACTTTGTACCATCATCAACAATAGCGTCTCCACCACCTGTCTCCCTCTACAGTCGAAAGGTACGCACCCTCTGATCTCCAATATCACTTTGTTCATGTTAATTTGGCTAGTATGCAAACAATGGTCATATTGGTATCTATGTTCATGTTGTATGAGCCATGCTTACACTAGTTTTTATGTTCATGTTGTCTAATCTCACTGGTATACGAGCTAGTATATGATATTATCATGGTTTATATTCTCGTTTTAACATGAAAATTGCTTAGTTATTCATCAGAGTTTTGGGTCAAATAAAGTATAATTCCTGACTTGTACTGATGAGAAGTTTTTTACTCAACGATTTTACGTTGTGATAAATTTTTCATAAATTCGACACGCACATTCCTAACATATTGAGCATACATCTTAATATAATAATGAAAAATCGAACAAGTGTTCCTCCCCCATGACACTGTACCCACATCGCGTAGCTTAAAAATTCCGCACTTGCTAAAGCTACTCTTAATTTCTGTCCACGCTAGCACAATAAATATACATGGATATGTTCCTTGCTTGTTTTGGATTTTTTTTTTCTTCTAGAGAAACAAACCTCCTATATCGATATTCCAAGATGTGTACAACTAACCAATTATAAACGTCAGTTCAGATGGAAGCTGACCCTGTACCTTCGTTCTTAGTTTGATGTACTAGTCACTAGTGCGAGAAGAATTCTCCAAAAATTTTCTTAGTTCTTTTTATCATCTCATATTCTCATGTACAACTTACCAACTAAATGTCAGTTCCCTGTCCTCAGCTCTGTCTCCTGACGCCGCTTCTCTGAATTAATTTCTACTCTTATGAAAAATTACACGTATAGCTTTGGCATGACATCTAAATAAGGTGGATGCCAACTCTTACGAAGAGAAAGAGTTTCTTAGTTGGATGGGGTACTGGAGTAGCAACTAGATAAGGTGGATGCCAACTCTTACGAAGAGAAGTAGTTATTCTTAGTTGGATGGGGTACTGGAGTAGCAACTCTGAAGATAAAAACATCTCGGTTTAGAAAGGCATGCACATGGTGGCACTTGCATCCATCCAGCCATCTAGGAAAGTTGCCATATTCTGTTGTGATCTGCAGTAGCAGGGGTTTAATGTGTACAGTAGCGTGCTAATCTTCACAAGTAAATTGAGGAAAGAGTTGCAAGTTGTTCTTGATAAGGAGGTATGGGTTCCTGCTAGTCCTTTAGAGGAGATATGCTTTAGAGGAGATATGGGCAGACCGTCTCATCCTTCGTGGCACTTTTAGCGTACATAACACGCCGGTCCTTTGCCGTGTCAGCGTGGCACGCCTTAACTTTAGAGAAATGATATAGAGCGTCCGATGGTTTTACGAGCATATTACAACCGGATTTTACATCGTGGCACTTCCATCCATCCAACCATCTAGGAAAGTGGCCATATTTTGTTGTGATCTCTGCACTAGCAGGGTGCACTAGCAGGGTCAGTAGCGTGCTAATCTTAAGTAAATTGAGGAAAGACTAGCACGGACGCGTAAATGCCAAGCAATCCGCAGCCAATTCACAACATCGGGATGTCTCCGACTCCGACTGCGTGTCACTCATCACGTCTGTTCCACATGAACACAACAGGGCTCCTCACCGTATGGACGTCGTTCTGCCACACGATCTGGCCGAACAGCGCCGTCTCTGCTGCGCCATGCGCGCTCGGCGTCCTGTACTTGTTCCCTGAACACGACCGTGTACTTCTTCTCGTACGGCTCGCCGCCGAAATCGAGCGTAGCCGGCGTCACGGTCACCTCCACCAGCTGGCGCGGCGCCAGAACCTTCACGGTGTAGGTCTCGGGACCCTCCGACACCTTGGTCACGGTGCGCGTCAGCACGCGGACGTCGGTGCCGTTGCTCAGGTCCGCGACGAACGACGGGTAGTTGAGGCCGCCCACGCCGCCGGGGGAGCGTCCTCGTGCAGCCGGCGAAGCCCGGCACGAACATCCGGACATGCGCCGCGGTGTAGTTGAGCGTGCACAGGAAGTCGACGTAGTCTCGCCCGCGACGTCGTAGACCAGGCCCGGCTCCAGCGCCTGCTGCGGATGCACGAGGCCGGCACCGGCCGCGAACGGCGTCGCGCCGTCGCCGGCGCCACCTCTGCGGCCGTTGTCCGCGATGGGCCCGCCGTAGCTGTCGATCGTCGTCGCGGTCGTCATCAGCGCCGAACGGATCATGGCCGGCGTCCAGTCAGGGTGCCTGTGCTTCAGCAGAGCCGCGACGCCGGCGACGTGCGGGCACGACATGGAGGTGCCCGACACGATGTTGAAGAGTGCGCGCCTCGGGTCCGCCTCGGCGCGCGTCAGCGGCGACTCGACGGGCCAGGCGGCGAGGATGTTGGTGCCTGGCGCGATCACGTCCGGCTTCAGGATCTCACGGACGACCTGGTTGGGGCCCCGCGATGAGAAGGACGACACCATCGGCGCCGGGTTCTCGCCGGTGACTGTGCGGCAGGTGAAGCGGAACGATGCCACCGGGTAAGGCTCCGAGCGGGCGTACGCCGCCAGCTTGTCGGCTTCATCGGCGCCGAGGACGACAGCAGGAAAGGTGAACGCCTGGGCTACGAGCCCATCCACGCGCCAGTCGTGGGTGGCGACGGAGACTAGCCCGCTGCCGCAACGCCAAGTGATGGAGCACCGAGATCGCCGGCGCACACGACGATCTTGCCCATGATCCTGTCCGGCACCAGGTCCTTGGCTGTGCAGGCGCTGGGCAACAGCGGGACGAAGCCTGTGCGGTTGGCCGTGACGGCGTAGAGAGACTGGCCGGTCAGAACCTGGCCGTTCCCGAGCCTGGCGCTCGCTGGGAACACCCGGTCCATGGTGGCGGCTCCGACCGTCGTGATCCACGGCGCCACGTTGCTCAGCGAGGCTGCGTCCGGGCCGGAGTTGCCGGCCGAGCAGACGACGAAGACGCCCGCGCGCACGGCCGCAAACAAGGCGATGGACATGGGTTCCTTGTAGAAGTCGCCGTCGTGACTCCCCAAGGGACAAGGACAGGATGTCGACGCCGTCTTTCACAGCGGCGTCGACCGCCGCGGCGATGCCCGACATACTGCAGTAGCCCATCGGCTCGCACGCCTTGTACATGGCCACCATCGCCTTGGGGAGCAACTCCCCTCGCGGTCCCGCTCGCGAACGCGAAGAAGTTGGCGCCAGGAACCTCGGAGCCGGCGGCCGTCGATGCCACGTGCGTGCCGTGCCCGGCCTTGTCCCTCGGGGACTGGAAATCGTGCGCCTCGTTTCTTGCCGGCAACCCTTCTGTGCGCGTGCCGACGCCGGCGGTCAAGGTCCTGGCGCCCACTAGCTTATTGTTGCACATGCTGGCGTTGAACGGCTCGCCGTCGACGCACCGGCCCTTCCAGCTCGGCCGGACGGGGGTGAGCCCGATGTCGTTGAAGCTGGCGCTCTCCGGCCAGATGCCGCTGTCGACGAAGCCAATGATGACCCCATCGCCGAAGTTCGTGTCTGGCCAGATGCCAGAGTCCTTATCGAGGCCGAGGAAGGCCGGGGACCTGGTAGTGTGCAGATGCACCACCTTGTCCTTGAACACGCCGGTGATGCCCGGAGTGCTCGACAGGCGACGGGCCTCGTCGACGGTGAGCTCGGCGGCGAAGCCGTGCATCACGGTGTCGTACACGTACAAGAAGCGGGTGGAGTTGGCGGCCGGGGAGAGGGAGGCCACCATGGAGGTGTACCAGTGCTTGAGGGTGGTGAAGATGGACGGCTTGGCGACGTGGTCGGCGTAAACGATGTAGGCGCTGGAATGCTGGGGATTGTGCTCATGACGGCCCCCTCCGCTCTGACTGCTCGACGGCGGGATGGCTACTGAGTGAGCGAGCAGCGCAAGCAGAAGCCAAAGGGTCAGGTGATGCTGCGGACTGAGTGTCATGGACGAGGAGGACGCCATTGTTGATGTGGTAGAGGCTCTAGGGATGCCTGGTTGTTTATATACCCGCGTGAAGGCTAATTGGCATAACTTGCCAGTGAGGTGATGACTAACGAGCTACGAGCAGGGTGCGCCATTCGTTGCCCTTTTTTTTATACATGGTGTTTGTTGCAGTTTAATGTTGTACACTTACAATGAGAGTGCCAGCACTTGTTTGTGTCTGTTCGATATAACAGTTCGACTGCGTTTGGTACCCACCATAGGTCCATAAGAGCAACTTCAGTGGGGCTCCTGCTTAGGCTTCTACCCTAAAATTTAAGGTTTTTGACAAAAAAATAAACTCAAATGGTGACTCTTATTTTTCATGTCACCTCAAATTATAATCCCAAGACCCTAGATCTAGCAAGCCCCTATTCCACTCTCCTTTGTGGGACCCACAACTTTTTCCTCTCTCTCCCGTCGTCGCGCACGGTCCACCGCCCGACGTCCCCATCGTCCGCCAGGCGCTCGCCCTCCGCGAGCTCGGAACGGAGCAGGACTGGAATGGAGTCACCGTCGGCGGAGTTCACGGCCACACCGCGGATGCCGGTGGCGCTGGGAAGAACGACGCGCCGCCCGCCCCTGCCGTGCCCGCGCGCTCCCTACTTGCGCCCGCCGCGCTCGCGCCGCCCGCGGCCATGCCCGCCGGAGCCGTGGCTGCTCGTCCATGTCCAGCGAGGTGCCCGAGTACTAGTCCATCTACGCTATGAAGCTAGCCGCGCCGGGCCTCCCCGCCGCCGCCCGCTAGCGGCGCGCTGCCCGTCGCCCCCCCACCCTGGCCAGCCGCGTCCGCTGGCCCGCATGCTCTTGCTCAGCCGGCGGCGAGGGGGACAGTCTGGTAGGTCGCCGTGGACCCGTTGAGTGTCCGCCACGGGTCTCCCCCGACGAATCCTCCTCCTCTTGCTCCCCATGGCGGCGCGCCACCGGACGAGCCGGGACCCGCCCGTCTTCTGGGGTAGGCTGATGTGCAGGACAGGTCGTCGAGCAACGCCGCCTCCATCGCTTGTCGGTGACACTCGGGGCCAGCGCGCTGAAGTCCGGAGCCGACGACGGATCTTGATGACGAAGCTGGGCGTTAGCCCGTCCTCCCTCCGCGGAAGGCCATCTCGGCTTTTTTTTTTTGTTGACAAAGGGTCCCATTAGATTTAGGGTCTTCACCCACTGAGTTTGATGTGAATTTAGGCCCCTATTTTTTTTAACTTGGCATGCAAATAAACATTTGAGGACTTAATTTGAGGTCCTCCACTTGAGTTGCTCTAAGCCGGTGGTTCTGTGTTGGTATTAAGCTACTCTAAAAATGATTTTAGAAGATAGTCCTTTTGATTAAGAGAGACGACGGTAAAAAAAAAATTTCTCTCTCTCCCAAAATACATATCGATTTTCAGACATGGTCAACCCATTTTACTGTGAAACATGATAAACTACAGTATTTTTTTTGGTAAACATCGTGATTGGTAGGCAAGAAATTCCGACCAAACCATATGAATTATTATAATTTATATGGTATAGTTCCCCTAGGCCCATACATAGAAATTCTAATAAATCTCAATAGTCCAATGGCTATGTTCTTTGATGGACTTTAATGTTTAAGCCCATAAGTAGATTTAATGTTTAAGCCCATAAGTAGAGGTAGAAGATGCAACATCAATTATTACCAAACTGCTAGTTGTTATGGATGCACATGTTCGCCTTCCTATATATGTGTACCAATTTTTCTAAATAAAACACATTGAACTTACGTTGGCAGTTTCCTAGTCCTAATAGAACCAGCGATGCGCGGCAGTCCTGACCGCCTATGTGCACTGACAACCTTGAATCGAGAGAGAATGAGTAAGGCGGTTCTTTTTTTTTTTTTTTTTTTTTTTTTTTTGAAAGCTCTCTTCACACCATTGCTCCCAACTTCGGCTCATCTCTTCCAAAACTTTGTATGTACCATCATCAACAATAGCGTCTCAACCACCTGTCTCCCTCTACAGTCTAAAGGTATCTCTTTGTTCATTTTAATTTGGCTAGTATGCAAACAATGGTCATATTGGTATCCATGTTCATGTTGTATGGGCCATGCTTACACTTTATGTCATGTTGTCTAATCTCACTGGTATACGAGCTACTCTTATACTAGTATATGATATTATCATGATTTATATTCTTGTTTTAACATGAAAATTGCTTAGTTGTTCATTAGAGTTTTGGGTCAAATAAAGTATCATTCCTGACTTGTACTGATGAGAAGTTTTTTACTCAACGATTTTACGCTAAATATTACATAATTTTAGGTGGCCGAAGTGCGCCATGTGATAATTTTTTTCATAAATTCGACACGCACATTCCTAACATATTGAGCATACATCTTAATATAATAATGAAAAATCGAACAAGTGTTCCTCCCCACGACACTGTGCCCACACCGCGTAGCTTAAAATTCCACACATGCTAAAACTACTCTTAATTTCTGTCCACGCTAGCACAATAGATCTACATGGAAATGTTCCTTGTTTGTTTTGGAAAAAAACTTTTTTTTTCTAGAGAAACAAACCTCCTATATCGATATTCCAAGATGTGTACAACTTACCAATTAAATGTCAGTTCAGATGGAAGCTGACTCTGTGTACCTTCATTCTTAGTTTGATGTACTAGTCACTTTCTCTAAAATTTTGCTTAGTTTTTTTTTTCATCTCATATTCAAACAATTAAATGTCAGTTCCCTCTCCTCCGAATTGTCCTCAGCTCTGTCCCCTGACGCGCTTCTCTGAATTAATTTCTACTCTTACGAAAAATTACGTATAGCTTTGGCATGACATCTAAATCAGGTGGATGCCAACTCTTACGAAGAGAAGTTATTCTTAGTTGGATGGGGTACTGGAGTACTCTGAAGATAAAAATATTTCGGTTTAGAAAGGCATGCACATGGTGGCACTTGCATCCATCCAACCATCTAGGAAAGTGGTCATATTCTGTTGTGATCTCTACAGTAGCAGGATCCAATGTGTACAGTAGCGTGCTAATCTTCACAAGTAAATGAGGAAAGAGTTACAAGTTTTTCATGATAGGGAGGTATGGGTTTCTGCTAGTCCTTTAGAGGAGACATGGGCAAACCGTCTCATCCCTCGGTTTAGAAAGGCATGCACATGGTGTCACTTGCATCCATCCAGCCATCTATGAAAGTGGCCATATTCTGTTATGATCTCTACAGTAGCAGGGTCCAATGTGTATAGTAGCGTGCTAATCTTCACAAGTAAATTGAGAAAAGAGTTACAAGGTTTTCATGATAGGGAGGTATGGGTTTCTGCTCCTCCTTTAGAGGAGACATGGGCAAACCGTCTCATCCCTCGGTTTAAAAAGGCATGCACATGGTGGCACTTGCATCCATCCAGCCATCTAGGAAAGTGGCCATATTCTGTTGTGGTCTCTACAATAGCAGGGTCCAATGTGTATAGTAGCGTGCTAATCTTCACACGTAAATTGAGGAAAGAGTTACAAGTTTTTCATGATAGGGAGGTATGGGTTCCTACTAGTCCTTTAGAGGAGACATGGGCAAACCGTCTCATCCTTCGTGGCACTTTTAGCGTACAAAACACGTCGGTCCTTTGCCGTGTCAGTGCGGCAAACCTTACCTTTAGAGAAATGCTATAGAGCATCCGGTTGTTTTACGAGCCTATAACAACCGGATTTTACATGGTGGCACTTGCATCCATCCAACCATTAGGAAAGTGGCCATATTCTGTTGTGATGTCTGCACTAGGGTCTAATGTGTACAGTAGCGTGCTAATCTTCACAAGTAAATTGAGGAAAGAGTTGCAAGTTGTCCATGATAGGGAGGTATGGGTTCCTGCTAGTCCTCTAGAAGAGACTTGGGCGAACCATCTCATCCTTCGTGGCACTCTTAGTGTACAAATCACGTCGGACCTTTGGCGTGTCAGCGCGGCAAGCGTTACCTTTAGAGAAATGTTATAGAGCATCCGGTTGTTTTACAAGCCTGTAACAACCGCTTGGACCCTATGAAAAATTTGTTTGTTTGCAAGTGCTAAAACAACCGGTTATTTGACAGATCCTACCTTTTATTTGGCACAAGCACAGGGACTGTCTAAGCACAACTTTGGGATATCTTTTGCTTGTTTTCTTTGTTCACTTGTGACATAATAAAATATATTTTGTAGGTACCATTTTCATAAAAGGTTTTATGATTTTATAACCAATTAAAGCATTAGAGGAGAGATAGTAATACTAAGCAATTGCATTGCAGTTGTATATGTGCTTATGTGCAATTCTTCTGTCGGCTCAAGCAAGGCCAAATACGCATATCTTGTCGAGATTCTAGACATGGCACAACCCTCACATTCATTGTATTTACATGGTACAAAATTTCCCATGCCATGCCAACGTTGTGCCATATCTTAGCTCTACAGTGTCTCCACAACTCAGGAGCCAGTCAGATTGAAGCCGAAACTTTCAGTCCATTTACAACTTATGGGATTTGAAGTCGACTCTATTAAATTAAACTTTCTAGATACTTGTTGAGGTTCGATCAGTTGTTGCTGCCTTGGCTCACGGGTTTACCAATGGAGAGACGATGGAACCCAAAATGGTGCTGGATTCCTGGATTCCTTGGCTCCTGCTGTTTACCAAGCTTATTTCGAACAGTGAAAGGGTAGAGGAGCTGGAGCCACCCCTGCGACTACGACCCAACCCAACCAAATGAGGGAACCCGAACCGAAATGTGCATGATTCGATTACGAGTGTGGTTGGTTCTCTGGCGATATTTCGATTACGAGTGTGGTTGGTTCTCTGGCGATATTTCGATTACGAGTGTGGTTGGTTCTCTGGCGATATTTGCCTATTTGGGTGGGTAATAAACCTTTCTCTGCACTGCAGCAAGGCCCTTTCAAATCAGGCGTTGTTGACCAGTGACCACACCGAAGCGAAGCCCTGCCTGATGCCGTGAGTACGTGCGCCATGTGGTGACCCACGACGAGTTCCGCAACCTCCCGCACAGAGAAAACAGCGAAAACAGCTCCGGCTCCTGGTTTCCTGCACCTCGCTACCCCTTTCGTGCGCAAAGGCGAACGCTGGCTTGGACGGCGCAGCAAAGCTTGCCGTTTGTCCGTGGTCTGTGGAGCATGACGAGGACGTCTTGCATGCAACGTCGGTCCGGCCAGGTTCTCCTGCAGGCATAGCCCAAGGCGGATGCATAAGCACGTCTGGTTCAAAGCATGCGTCACAGCGTCAGTGTTCCGCCTTCCGGTAAGGATCATCAGGACCACGTACAGGAATCCGAAGCTGCAGGCGTCTAGCTTGACTGAGACTCTGAGAGGAGCCCGGCCCCCTGTGATGTATCTTCTGCGAGACGTACAAGAAATCATCAACATGGACGACTTGAGAGATCCTCCAACTGGGCCAGGTAGTACTATTACAGTGTCCTGGCGACCGGAGTCGTCCTGTTGTTGCCGTTGATGAGCCATGCCAGACCGAAATCAGAGATCTTTCGGTTCATGTGGGCATCCACAGAAGGATGGATGGATGTTGCTGGCCTCGAGCATGTGGATTATTTCACCGGGTCATTTCTACAATTTTGTACCAAAGAGAAAGGTGTCCAAGCTTCGATTGGGCAGGTAATCGTAGACAAGCAGCTTCTCCTGTTCCTTCAAACGAACACCGTAAAGCTTTGCAAGATTGTTGTGCCCAAGCTTGGCGACTATTAGTAGCTCGTTCTTTCAGCTGCTTCAGGCCTTGCGCTGGAGCTTTGTCCTCCAGTCTCTTTATAGCGATTTGCCGTCCACCGGGCAAGTTGTAGGAGTTGGGTCACTTCTTGGGGAAATGAGATTGTTGGATTTTAATAATTCAGTACGGTTGCGTTTAGGCTTAGAGCAAGTATTATAGAAGGCTGTAAGTCGGCTAAATGATGACGTGGAGGAGAGAGGAGGAGAAGCGGTTGTAAGCTTACAGTACCGCTTGGACACAGGAACCAAGAAACTTTGTGAGACGCATAACCGGGCCCATTATTAAATGCTGAAGACTTAACCACCATGCAGGTGGGCTGAGAAGTAGGTCAGAAGTATCCTTACCGCCAAAAAGCCGGGTGTATTATAATACTTGCTCTTAGGGGCCGAGACAAGAACGATCAATGTGGATAAGGAGAGCCGCTGAAGGTGCTACCAATGTTGTACCTTCATGTGGCTTCTATCTGTAGGCACTGCTAGCGGGTTTAAACCCGCCCCAAACCATATTTTAAAAACCTGAACTACCACCCCCCCGCCCCACCCGTCGGCCCAATGCCCCAACCTGCCCCAACCCGAAGTCAATGACGAAGATGATATATGACTTATGCCCGATCTATGACCATAGAGCCCCAACCCGCTTGTGTCGCCAACCCAACCCGCCCTAACCCGTTTCACGGTGTCACCCGTGTCCACCCATCCAATAGTACCCGTATTAAAACCCGCCCCAAAATACCCGTTCAACCCCCCCCATTAGCGGGCCTGTCTATCTGGGCTTATTTGGCAATGGCTACTGCTACAGAGAGGACAATAATGCAAAACAAGGTCAAGGGATCAACCAAAAGAAAAGGTTATGTGTCTCTTTGAAATTTGCTTATGGTATACCTAGTTCTTGTTACATCTCTGTGATTCGTTATTGTTCTGTGATTAAAGCCCCTTTGATTCTCTTGTGTTTGTATACCGAACAACAAATTGATGCTATTGGTAAGATTTGACAGTCCAGGACATTGACAATTGCACATTACTTCGTATATGCATTGTTTGAGGCATTTTTATCTCCCTTTTGGCAGAGAAAACATGTGGTGTAAACCAAATCTTAGATGCAAAACCATTTCAAAAAGAGATTTTTGTGTTCTTGCCCCTACTTTGGTGATCTTGCCCTCATTTCATTAATTTCATGATTTTACCCTTGTTTTGACCCCTGGTCAACGCGGTTTTTTATACTGTTTTGATCGTTGACTAGGGATAAAATCACATTTGATTTGCTTTGGTAGTAAAGGACAAAAATCATAAAGTTAAAAAAATGAGGGCAAAATCACGTAGTCACTTCAAAGTAGAGGTAGAAACGCTTAAGCCCCTTTCAAAACCATGAGACAAAAAAACATACTTTAATAATTCAAAAGGAAAATTAAAACTTGGGGCATCGCATACACGAACCCAAAAGTGACCACGAGGCGCCGCAACCCTACCCCCGCCACCCTCCTGTTCTCTCGCCTTGCCGTCGTCGAGCAAGGTCACCGGAGACCTGTGAGGATGGCGGTGGCGGAGCACTCGCGGCTGGTCCCCATCGGGGTAGCACTCGTGCATGTCCCGCCATTCATGGAGAAAATATAGCGGTGACGACGACATGGTCACTCTGATCGGTGCCACGAAGACAGATCCATCTATCTCCCTCGCCTACACGCTCATCATGTTGTTCCTTGATCTGCCCTCCCTACCTCACAACATTTGAGATTTGGACACGTTGCGGGGCGGCACGCCATGCCATCACCGCAGAGCTTGTGGTGGTCTCCCTCGCCTACACGCTCGCGGTGCTTCTTCTCGATCCACCCCCCTCGTGTCACGGAAGGAGGCCCCCGCGCCCACCGGCTAGGCCAGGCGGCAGCCAGATGGCGGGGGCCATGGCCGGAGATCCACGCTCGCCGTCTAGGCCAACGAGGTGGATGGGGCAGCGGCTAAAGCCGAATGCTTAAGCCCCATCCTTTGTGGATATAGAGGCTGAATTAATGAAAATCTATTATTATCTTACTCACATGTGAAAATTGATATGTAAACTCAAACTACAAGAATCCATACGAAAGCCACAAATTTGATATGCATATACACTCATTTTAAATTCTTGGGTTTTGTAGTATAGCATAAACTATGTACTAAAAAAAAAAATACTTTACAATTTAAAATGGAGGGACTAGGTAGTACTATTCAAGAGATTACCCCTATACTTCTTCGTCTACATTTTTTTAGAAAAAAGCTAGCTATAATTGTTATTGAACCAGAAGACTCAACATAATCGCTCACAAGGCACCCAAAGTCTTGCAAACTCATGATAGTGGAAGACAACGACAAGTCGGATGGACCGGTGGTGTACTGAATATAGAGTGGGACCTAGCCTATACAAGCTAAAACATCTTCTTTGTGGGACATTTTTTTGAACTGCACACAGAACGACATACATAAAGGGATGGAGGGAGTAGAAAATGCAGAATTCACCTAGATCCCAACTCATTCCTAGGCTACCTATATCATGAGCCACAACATTACATGTTCTAGGGATTAAAAAACATCATTACACATGAAATTCTCTTGTAGGAGATCACAGATGTCCCTAAGTAACATCCCACAAGTAGCGAGATCCAAAGTTTAGCAAGTGTTTTTGCTGTCAAAGAGCAAAACAATAATAATATGAGTATAACCAGAATTTTTTTTTCAGAACCAACTGTTTTTGTGTAATACAATTATCATAGTGCCTTGGACCTTGCTTTCGACTTTTATCTTTGTTTTTTCAAATATGTGGAAATTGATAACATTTAATGGTTGTTTTAAGGGAGATAAAGAGTGAAGGTTAGGTTTCATAGTTGTTTTAAACAAACAATTCGTAAATTTAGACAAGGGGGTTTCCTAGCTATCATAAAGCGAGTTCAAAAGTTTCTCCCGCCACGAAAAACTTAACCAGGTTTCAAGACTTATGACAACATTATCAAGCATCAACACATCGGAACTCAGACGAATCGCGAGTGGTTAAGCCCTCCTCCAAAGGTTGAGACTCGAGTATTGGTAACCCCGATTGTCGCCAACCTATCCTTGGAGGTTAAATTGCTCTTTTCTCCAATTCGGGATCGCTTGCTCCATCTTTTCCCAGTTGATCCAAATGAACAAAGGCTTCCACCTTCTCGAGTCTTGGCAATCCACAATATCAAATCCTTCATACCTAACCAAACTCTTCCCGAAAAGCGATTTGGTTATGAAGTTTCCAAATACACCATAAAGAGGTTGGAAATACCTGGCGGTTATCATAATGAAACCACAAGGTTCTTACCACATAACAATTAAAAAAATAGTTGGTGAATAGTTCTCAGCTCAGCCTGAGAAAATGCAAGTCTTGTCATCTACATGTCTTCTCTTAGGGTCTGCGTTTGGATGTAGACATTGGGGCTTGGGAATTGGAATTTGAATTGTATAGCCTCAAATACCTGTGTTTGGATGTCCTAGACTTTGTAATTGGAAACAAACATCAATACCCAACCGTATTCGCTGCTACTACGGTGCCTTGCCCACAATATGAAGCCTCCACCCTCCGTATTGAGTGCAATTGGAGCCCGCCACTACACGCTCCACCCGTCCTGACCCTTCCTTTGCGGCTAGACGACGCTCCACCTGCCCACCCAAAGACCCCCACACATAGGAGCTTTGCTCGGCTATGGTGTTCGCTGGAGCAGAAGGGAGGGTTGTGGGATCGTCGAGTCGGGGGGGCACCACCACCGGGAGGAAGTTGCGGCGCCGACCCCAGGCTTGGCCGTGCGTCGACCGTTGAGCTGGACCTCGCCACGGTTGAAGGTGCTTCAAGCCTCCTCCTCCTCCTTCACTCACTACGCCTCCCTCCCCGTCTTCCATGGGTCCGGTGGTGCCCGCCAGTCAACGTCTCTGTCCCCGATGCCTCCCTCCCCTTCTTCCCCAAAAGCGGTGGAGAGGAGAAGAGGGGTCAATTCTATGCACTTCCAAACAAGTAGATTTGGTATTGTGAGTCATTTCCAATACAGGGACTGATTTGGTATTGGTACCAATTCGATGCCGAATAACTTTAATATCTACATCCAAATAGACCCTTAGCTAGATTGTCCCTAGTGAGTTATATGTTCTTGGACAGAGCAGAGAGAAAGATCTAGACTCGGGTGGAATCTTAAGTTTCCACATAGCCTAGACATGTGCGGGTTTAATTCCATGATGGTTTACGACAACATATAAAGATTGTACAGAGCATCTTCCAGTGGAGATAAAACTCCAAATAATTTGGTCATTCTCATCATTGAGAGCAATCTCCTCAGCTATGTTAACTAGATCAAACCACAAATTCATTAAAGAATCAAAAACCGATCTGGTGAAGGACAGCATGAGGGTTTCACCATCACACACCTGGCTAATAGACTTACCATGTTGTTCATATATAATGTATAAAGGCCAATATTGTGTTCATGAGTTACCCATCTAATGGTCCTCCCAAAATCTTATCTTTTTCCTATTTCCCACTTTCCACATAATGCCCATTTGAGCAACTTTCAAAGCCCAAGTCACCCCTTGTTAAAAGGGAGACAGATGGTTACCGAGAGGGCTATAGATGTGAGGTTTATTAGTTTTGTACTTATAATAAGAAATCTGGGCCCAAATGGCATTGCTATTTAATTCATACCTAAATATCCAAGAGCTTAACAAGGTTATATTCAAGTTTCTAAGGTCGGGGATACCAAGACCACCCAACTCCTTCTTTTGGGCAACTAACTACTAGTGTCCAAGGTGATATTTGTGTCTATCCTCAGTATTGTTCCATAGGAACTGTCCCGTATGGGTATTAATCATCTCAATAGCCCATTTTGGGAACTTTATCATAGACAAGAGGTAGATAGGAATGCTTGCCATTCATGCTTTAAGCAAAGTTAGGCGACCAGCATAAGATAAAATCCTACCCTTCCACCCCCGCAATACTCTTGATAATCTTCTCTATGATTGGTTGCGAGATCGCCTTCGTCAAGTTTGAGTAGTGCAAAGGTACACACAAGTAGTTGAGGGGGAATTCAACTTTTTTGTGACAAAAGTTTTTTGAAAGTTCATTCACCCTATCTTCATCCACCCCCATGGTCAACATATCACCTTTTTCATAATTGATTTTCATACCAATCATTTTCTCATAAATGATTAGTATCCATTTGAGTTTGTTTTCTTTCTCAAAATCATTTTCTAAAGAAAGCACGGTATCATCTGCATATTGCAAACTGGTAATCCCTCCACAACATTTGGCAACAAAAAGCTAGAGATCAAACAATTTGTAAATTTTTCACGAACTTGGCTTATATTGGTTTTCTTACGGGCCATAGTTTACAATAGTTTTCTTAGCTCAAGGCTGAATCTAACGTGCCCTAAGGATGCCCTAAGTATCTTTTTGGGAGTTTTTCAATGAATCTACACATGTATGATATTTTTGTTTCACCTAGTCTCACGCAGATAACCAATCGCCGTCATGGCCGCCACACCCTGCACGCTCCACATGGCCTCCGTCCCTCCTCCCGCTTCTCCGTCCCACTTGCCGGGCCACGCCCATGCGTTGAGGATCATGAACTACCTCTCAGAACAACAGCGGCTCCTACGCCTTCAACTCCACCTACCACTCCAACGTCGTCGCGCTCCTACCGTGTGTTTGGTTGAGTGTTGGCCGGGTTGGGTTGGATCCAACCCGTTTTTTGGGTTGGGTTGAACCCGTCTCGATGTTTGGTTACACCTTCGATTTTGGGGACGGAGTGAACCCATCCCATGTTTGGTTGGAGTAATCGACATTCATTTTGGACGCCAAGATAACACCGGTAGTTTGGTGTTTTTGCATTAGGACCGCTCAACTATTTAGAAATTAGTGAAGCCTAAATTAGCAAATCTTTCTCTCTAGGTTTTTTACATCGAACCCCGGTGAAACCAAATTGAATTTTGATACTCTTTCCTCTCCCTTCAGACGTGCGAGAGCGATGGGCGGCGGATCCCGCTCGGGCGCTCGGCTCCCGCCGCACTGCCGCCGGACCTGCTCGGCCCCCTCCGCCCCGAAGCTGCTCGGCCCCTCCACCGCAGGGCGAGATCCACTGCCGCTACGGCGAGATCCGCCGAGCCTCTGCCTCCCGCGGACGAGATCCACCGCGTCTGGCGCGCTGGCCCCAGCTTTTGTCGCGCCCACTTCCTCCGGTGCCGCGGGGCGAGCTCGCCGCCGCCGCCGCCCGCGAGGGCCGCGCAACCCAGCTCCACCGCGTCGCCGCCTCCTCGAGCGCGGGCGAAGTTGGAGGCAGCCGCTTCACGGGACGACGAGCAAGGACAGAGAGACGGAGGACGCCAGCGCCGACGGAACCCACCGGGTTCGCGCCGTCCCGCCACTTTTCCCGAGGATGGAACAAACCCGCATCTCGGCGAATATTCGCCTCGAGCGAACCCATCCCTCCCCCTTCCATCCAAACAACCGCGAGGACGGGGTCCGCTCCGACCCACTAGGTTGGCTCTCCAACCAAACACACGGCTAGGGTCCCCGTCCGCCCAACGCCTTTGATCTGAGTGTCTCGGGCCCTGGATCTCATGCGAAGCTAGGCCGGTGTTGACACTTGTTATCATACAAATTTATTAATTAAATAAACATGAGAAAGGGGTATAAATCATAATAACAACCTAGAATAGGGTGTCACTAACATATTTCCACCCGTTTCGGTAAAGTTGTGAATTGCGGGGGACTAAACAGAAAACACCAGAATTCGCGAGCCGCACGACTACGCGACGTAACACAATCCAACTCCGAGAAAGACCCTAGAAAGCTCCGGACTAATCCCGACGTGATCAAGACTTAACACCCAAGAAATAGGAGTCCAGAAGGTTCGAGAAGGCACCAGTCCGCGAGACCCACGAAGTGGGCCCCCTGCTGGGCCGCTCGGCCTGTTATTTGGGCCGAGCGGCCTCCCCCCTCCGCCACGTCAGCCCTGATTCTGGAAGGTTCTCCAACCGCCTCTAAGACGCAATCTAATCCGCTCGTTTAATGTCGGTTTGATCCGAGGGCGACGGTGGGAGTACGAGATGAATCTAGGTCAAACCCTGGCACCTCCTCCCGACTATATAAGCAAGCCCCCAGGTCCCTGGTTTCAATCATCTCAGATCATCTTCTCATTAGTTATCGACAGAGCGTAAACTAGGGTTTCATATTAGAAGAGAGAGAGGTCCCTCTAGTTGTCTAGTTCATCTAGTTCTAGTTCTAGTTTTAGATCTAGTTCTTCTAGTTCAACTAGTTGTAAGATTAAGGAGAGAGGCAAGGAGAAAAGTCGGAGATCCGGACCTGTCGGATCTTCATCAACATTGTACATCTACAAAGAACTAGTTCGTTCTTCAAATCTCCGTGTTCTTTATTTATTAATTCTAAGTTCTCTATTTATTTACTTTTATTTAGCATTTACTTTAAGTTTATTTATTAGATTCCCGCTTGTATCAAGTGCTCTAGTTTTTGCAACGCTAGAGTAGTAATCTTTAGATTAGGCGTGGTGCTTAGTCTAGCGGTTACCTGGAATTGCACCCAATCCTACGGATAGTTTGTGGTAGCCCCAGGTAGTGACAGTCCTGACGGCCGACGTACTCCACCACGTTCGGATTGGTGTTTGTAGGACCGTAGTTGGAGCTTCCTAGCCCCCTTCTCATCCCTTTCCGCGGCTAGTGTTCTGATGTCCCAATATAAATAAACCCGAAAGTATCTCAGATTCCTAGATCAATTAGAGACCTTAGAAACAATCTCTCTCTCCCAACATCATTATATTTTTCTTAGGACGTTCTAAACTCTTTCTAGTACACTTCACGTTCCCCGTGGAAATCGATACTCTGGAATACTCCCGGGTGAAAGCTACATCGGTATCCGTGCGCTTGCGGATTTTCTGTTTGCGTTAATAAATACCAACAAGCTTTCTGGCGCCGTTGCCGGGGAACGGTAGCTGTGCTAGTTTAGAACCAAGTTCGCCCATTTATCTTTTTTTCTCTTTTCGCACCTTTTCCATACCACTACCATTATGGATTACACTCCTATCTATAAATTTTCCGCTCCAAAGGGTGAATTGATAGAGCCACCACAATCAGCACATCCTATTCTTACGGATGGCTATGAGATTCGCCCTGCTTTTATAGCTATGGTTCGGGAGCAAACTTTCTCTGGAAAAGAAGACGAAAATCCATATGTGCACATCCGAGAATTTGAGCAACTATGTTCATGCTTGAATATTCCTGGCATGAAACATGAGACCCTAAAATGGAAATTATTTTCGTTCTCTCTTTCTGAGAGAGCGAAACAATGGTATGCTCATAATTCCAGAAGTGTGAACGGGAATTGGGAGGAACTTCGAGACAAATTTTGTCTTGCTTTCTTCCCTATTTCTCAGATCATTACTCTTCGTCTTGAAATTCTTAATTTTAAACAAAAAGAGAAAGAAACTATAGGAGCAGCTTGGGCAAGATTTTCAAGTTTAATCTTATCTGGCCCAGATTTATCTTTGCCTGACCAAGTCCTTTTACAACACTTTCATTATGGCCTTAGCAAAGAAGCAGCCCTGTTCCTCGATACATCTTCTGGAGGATCATTTTCACATAAGACCGTTAGTGAGGGAAAAGCTATCCTTGACAAAATTCTTGAAAATACCCCATACACTGGCGTCTACGATGAATTCCCCAAAGAAGAAGTCGAGCCAAGCCCCGAACCATTAGAGGAGGAACATGCAGCCGAATTTCCAATTGACTCATCTAGTAATTTGGTTGTTGAGAAACCTTCTGAAAAGGGAACACAAACCCAACTAGAGGATGATGAACCATCTCCTCTAGAATTTCCTTTGGAATTCGAGGAAGATATCTTTGAAGATTATGGAAATACCTCGAATTTTCCTATTCAAGCGAGACCTCTAGAAAAGACCACTCAACCTGATCCACAGGAAGAAACGGTTAGCATAGAACATATCAAAAGCCTTTCAGCAATTATGAGTTATGAATGGTTGACCGATGCGGAGTTATCACCCGAGGTAGCTCGAATCACCTCCCCTTCAACCATTCTCTTATGCCAAATTAGAGGGTCCGCTAGAGAAGTCCACTACAATCCTTCCGTCGGGATAAACATTATTTCAAAAGAGCTAGCCGATGCTCTTTATCCCGACACGCCCTTAACTCCATCTCAAAAACTTTTACAAGGCCCATCGATTTATTCTTGAATGCCATGGAGTTTTAAGGGCGGTTCCTGCTCGAATCAACAACTTGGAGATATGTCTAGATTTTCACATTTATGACATCTCGGAGGTTCCTCTCTTGATTGGCGGACCAATCATGAGGATTCTACAGAAAAGCCACTACGAGGTCATTTAGACTTCAAAGTTGGAAACTCCACTATGACTATTCCTCTTGCCCGATCTACAAACACAATGGTGGAACCCAAACCTGAGCAAGACCCTATTGAGGAGGTCTTAATGGCGTCTTTTAGAAGAAATGGCCCAACCATCCTCCGACATCGAACACTTCATTGAAGAAGAGGACGAGTTTGCGTAACCCATTGAGTTAGACCAAAATGAGAAACCTCCACCTCCTTCAATAGAGTTGAAACCTCTTCCTCCCGGTTTGAAATATGTCTTCCTACACAATAATCGACAAACCCCAAGTAATCATTAGTGATAAACTTTCAAACGAAGAAACACAAAAAAACATATCACTTGTTCTTGAAAGACATATATCAGCTATAGGCTACTCCCTCGAAGACCTCAAAGGCATTAGTCCTGCTCTCTCGCACTCACCGCATCCCTATTGATCTTAATTGCACACCTTCAAGGGAGCCACAACGCTGTACTTAACAAAGCTATGCGAGACGTTGTTAAGAAAGAGGTCCTTAAGCTCCTACACGCCGGGATTATTTATCCCGTGCCACATAGCGAGTGGGTTAGTCCCGTCCCAAGTAGTACCAAAGAAGGGAGGAATGACGGTGGTTAGGAATGATAAGAATGAACTCATCCCTCAACGAATTATCACCGGGGTGGCGTATGTGCATTGATTACAGAAAACTCAACAAGGCTACAAAGAAAGATCACTTCCCGTTACCCTTTATTGATGAAATGTTGGAACGGCTTGCAAAGCACTCTTTCTTTTGTTTCCTTGACGGTTATTCTGGGTATCATCAAATCCCAATCCACCCTGATGACCAAAGTAAGACCACTTTTACATGCCCGTATGGAACTTACGCATACCGACGAATGTCGCTCGGGTTATGCAATGCTCCGGCTTCCTTCCAACGGTGCATGATGTCTATTTTCTCTCGATATGATTGAGAAAATCGTTGAAGTGTTCATGGATGATTTCACCGTCTATGGAAAAACCTTCGACGATTGCTTGGAGAACTTAGATAAAGTCTTACAACGGTGTGAAGAAAATTCCTTAGTTCTGAACTGGGAGAAATGTCATTTTATGGTTCGGGAAGGAATAGTGCTAGGACACAAGGTGTCTGAACGTGGTATAGAGGTGGATAGAGCAAAGATTGAAGTTATTGAACAACTCCCACCTCCCACGAATGTGAAAGAAATCCGCAGACTTTCTAGGACATGCGGGGGTTCTACAGGCGCTTTATCAAAGATTTTTCTCAAATCGCTAGACCCCTGACTAGTCTCTTAGCTAAAGATACACCTTTCATCTTTACCGATGAGTGCCATGAATCTTTTCAAATCCTTAAGAAGGCACTCATTTCAGCTCCAATCATTCAACCACCTGATTGGAATATTCCTTTTGAGATAATGTGTGATGCTAGCGACTTTGCGGTTGGTGCCGCTTTTAGGCCAAACCAAGGATAAGAAGCATTATGCCATATCCTACGCTAGCAAAACCTTGTCTCGGACCGCAGCTCAATTATGCCACAACCGAAAAAGGAGCTATTGGTCGTTGTCTTTGCTATAGACAAGTTTAGATCTTACTTAGTGGGGGCAAAGGTAATTGTTTATACAGATCATGCCGCTCTTAAGTACCTCCTCACTAAGAAAGATGCTAAGCCTCGCTAATTCGATGGATTCTTCTACTCCAAGAGTTTGATATTGAAATCCGAGATAAAAAGGGAGTAGAGAATTCAGTAGCCGACCACTTGTCTAGGCTACAATACAAGGAAAAAACATGACCTACCCATAAATGACTACCTAAGGGATGACACTTTGCTCAAGATAACACACTCGATCCATGGTATGCGCGTATCGTGAACTTTATAGTCACGGGCTATGTCCCACACCTCGTGCGCACAAAAGAAAGTTAATCCATGAAAGCCGCTGGCACCTATGGGATGAGCCATACCTTTTTCGAGTTTGCGCCCGATGGATTGTTGAGAAGATGTGTCCTTATGGCCGAGGCAATTCAAATTATGGAAAGATGTCATGCTTCGCCATATGGAGGACATTATGGAGCATTCCCACACATGCCAAGATATGGCAAAGTGGTTTTTCCGCCAACGATGTATGCGGATACAAAGGAGTTTGTCGAGATGCCATCGATGCCAAAAACATGGAAACATTAATGCACGAGATGCAATGCCTCTCACAAACAATCTCCAAATTGAACTCTTTGATGTTTGGGGATTGATTTTATGGGGCCATTCCCTAATTAAGAATTGTGAATACATCTTGGTAGTCAGAGACTATGTATCCAAATGGGTAGAAGCACTACCATGTCGAACAAATGATTCCAAACATGCCAAGAAAATGTTCCATGAAATCATATTTCCACGTTTTTTGGTACACCACGGATGGTCATAAGCGATGGAGGTCCCCACTTCATCGATAAAACCTTTCGAAAGTACCTAGCGGACCATGGAATTCGTCACAACATCGCTACTCCTTACCATCCCCAAACTAGCGGTCAAGCGGAAACATCTAATAAACAAATCAAAAATATTCTACAAAAGACCGTAGATGAAATGGGGAAGGCATGGAAGGACAAGCTTCCGTGATGCACTTTGGGCTTACCGAACTGCATTCAAAACACCGATAGGCATGTCACCCTATCAACTCGTATATGGAAAAACATGCCACTTGCCCGTTGAATTAGAGTTCAAGGCTCATTGGGCAATCAAGAAATGGAACATGGATCTCCACCTAGCTGGCAAGAATCGTCTAATGCAACTCTCTGAGCTAGAGGAATGGAGAGAAAAAGCCTATCACAATTCTAAGATTTATAAAGAGAGAACAAAAAAGATGGCATGATAAGAGAATTAAGCACAAGGAGTTTAAGCCCGGAGACAAAGTCCTACTATTCAATTCAAGGGTTAAGCTCTTTGGACATGGTAAGTTGCGAAGTAAGTGGGATGGACCATATAATGTCGTCGACACTTCAACACATGGAGCCATCACCATCCAAGATGATTTAGGTAACACATTTAAGATAAATGGTCATCGGTTGAAAGTCTTTTTAGAACCTGAAAAGTTAGAAGAAATTGACTTGATTGAATTCTTTCAAGTCAATGATCCACTCTAAAAGAGCTTCTATTTTTTTTTTTTTAAAAAAAAAACTAGGCAACAAAGGCTTAAGTAGCCAACCGCTAACGCTTAACCTTGTTCCACAAGTTTTGTTGTCTATTTGAGTTTAGCAGGATTTGGAGCACCTGAAAAGAGTAAGACACGACGGTGGGAGGCGTATGACCACTTGATCGAGCACAATCTTAATCGTCAACATCATCAATGCCCTATCAAGGAAGGTCAACACCACCACTACTTGTCTACCTCACTCGCCATCACCACTGACTATGTCAACAATCGGCTTGGGGGAGAGCACCCCAGCTATCACGATAAGTATCACTATCCTATCTATTTTAATATTAGCTAGTTATTTATGTTTGCCTTGCTATATATAATGAGTCTTAATTAGAGTCTTAGTTTGTTAGAGTCTAAATAATGCTAGAGTTTGCTAGTTGGCCTTTCTCTTTTAATTATGATCTTGATGATATATGCTAAGGAAATGATGAATAGTTGCTCCGCCTTAATTCTTCTTAAAAGTACTTACACTTTGGACTTAGATTCTCCCAAAGCTTTAATTGCTTAATTTGCTCTAAACCCAATACCTATGGGAAGCACATGCTTAATCTGAGTCTTAGCATTAAAGGATAAAGATACATGAAAAGTTGAGTCATTGTTTATCATATTCCTAGAGATACCTGATTCCCGGTTTTTATCTTTGAAAGTTATAAAATATTACATGATGAGTTCCTTAGCTATGACCCTTAAGAGTTTCGCATCAAGATCATCCCACTCCATTAAATATGCTTTGCTTTTAACCCTAAGTACGCCTCCCCATATTCCATCAAGCCGCTAGCCATAATTATAAAAATAAACTCTTGCAATTTTTGGATATGTCTCTCTCAAAGATTTATGCTAAATAGAGGCTGGGCTACATTCGAAAAAAAAAAGAAAAGAAGAAAAAAAGAAAAGAGAAAAAGAAAAATAAATATTTAGAGAGAAAAGTGAGACGAGAGAGGGAGAGAAACGGACAAAAGTCATACTAGGCGAGAAGGGCCTACCTCCCTAAATATATTTAGAGATGAATAATGGACACGTGTCCGAGGGTGAGTAGGGCCCACATCTCTAAGGAGAGAGAAAAATGGACACAAGTCCGGGGCAAAGCCCACCTCTCTAAGAATGGACAGCCCAGGTCTTAAGCAATTTTTAGAAAGAGAGATATAGTCCAAGATGCTTGAGAAGAAAAAAAAAATACTAGAAAAGGCTAAAGGCTATTTACTACCTTTCATCCTCATCCACTTCACCACTATCATCCCACTATGTATGTCCTACCACATGTGTAACTCCACTACCACCATCTACTTAAGAGGGTCATACATAGGAATCTCTGAGTTTCTTTTGAAAAATATTGCAAAACCCCAGGATGATAGTTGATCAAAGAACATGAGACATGGTACTTAACTTGATTGTTTTATCTTGCTTATGATTCGTGAAAAGGCTACGCCCCATGGTAAATAGGTATGAGAGAGCAATCTGGTTAAGAGGAGAATTTATTTCTGATAAACACAGTACTTCTGAGGTATGAAAGCGTAGTAGCAACTCCTGATCCTACTATAGCATATAGCTTTGCTAGGGACTAGCAAAAGGTAAGCTTGGGGGAGTTTGTTGACACTTGTTATCATACAAATTTATTAATTAAATAAACATGAGAAAGGGGTATAAATCATAATAACAACCTAGAATAGGGTGTCACTAACATATTTCCACCAGTTTCGGTAAAGTTGTGAATTGCAGGGACTAAACAGAAAACACTGTATTCGCGAGCCGCACGACTACTGTGACGTAACACAATCCAACTCCGAGAAAGACCCTAGAAAGCTCCGGACTAATCCCGACGTGATCAAGACTTAACACCCAAGAAATAGGAGTCCAGAAGGTTCGAGAAGGCACCAGTCCGCGAGACCCACGAAGTGGGCCCCCTGGCGGGCCGCTCGGCCGTTATTTGGGCCGAGCGGCCTCCCCTCCGCCACGCCAGCCCTGATTCGGAAGGTTCTCCAACCGCCTCTAAGACGCAATCTAATCCGCTCGTTTAATGTCGGTTTGATCCGAGGGGCGACGGTGGGAGTACGAGATGAATCTAGGTCAAACCCCGGCACCTCCTCCCGACTATATAAGCAAGCCCCGTGGTCCCCGGTTTCAATCATCTCGGATCATCTTCTCATTAGTTATCGACCAGGCGTAAACTAGGGTTTCATATTAGAAGAGAGAGAGGTCCCTCTAGTTGTCTAGTTCATCTAGTTCTAGTTCTAGTTTTAGATCTAGTTCTTCTAGTTCAACTAGTTGTAAGATTAAGGAGAGAGGCAAGGAGAAAGCTGGAGATCCGGACTGTCGGATCTTCATCAACATTGTACATCTACAAAGAACTAGTTCGTTCTTCAAATGATCTCCGGGTTCTTTATTTATTAATTCTAAGTTCTCTATTTATTTACTTTTATTTAGCATTTACTTTAAGTTTATTTATTAGATTCCCGCTTGTATCAAGTGCTCTAGTTTTTGCAACGCTAGAGTAGTAATCTTTAGATTAGGCGCGTGGTGCTTAGTCTAGCGGTTACCACGAATTGCACCCAATCCTACGGATAGTTTGTGGTAGCCCCAGGTAGTGACAGTCCTGACGGCCGACGTACTCCACCACGTTCGGATTGGTGTTTGTAGGACCGTAGTTGGAGCTTCCTAGCCCCCTTCTCATCCCTTTCCGCGGCTAGTGTTCTGATGTCCCAATATAAATAAACCCGAAAGTATCTCAGATTCCTAGATCAATTAGAGACCTTAGAAACAATCTCTCTCTCTCCCAACATCATTATATTTTTCTTAGGACGTTCTAAACTCTTTCTAGTACACTTCACGTTCCCCGTGGAAATCGATACTCTGGAATACTCCCGGGTGAAAGCTATATCGGTATCCGTGCGCTTGCGGATTTTCTGTTTGCGTTAATAAATACCAACAGCCAGGCAGCAGCCGGATGGCGGGGACCATGGAAGGAGATCCGCACACAACCGTGTGCCCAGCGTAGGGGCTGACCAAGCCGCGCCGGTGCATGCCTAGTCTGCACCTCCCTGCTGATCGCTGATCGGTCGGCGCACTAAGCCCGTCTCAATGGTTAGCTATTTCGCTATCTAGATGTGACGTGATAAGGAAAAAGTAGGAGAGAGTAGTCACCGGCTACATACAAATAGCTAGACTATTTCACGTAGCCCAAGAATATGTGAGAATAGCATGTGGGTCCAACAATATAAAATAATTTTTGTTCTTGTCTCTCACCTTCACATCACTCACTACGTAGCTAGCACTAGCTATTACCATTACGGACGCCCTAGCTTTGATGACCAGTCCTCAACGTAGAGAAGGCAGATCCAATAGAGGAGCTTCCATAGGAAGCAGTAGTAGATTGTGTCGACTCACATCTAATTGGCTAGTTCTAATTGGAAGACGACAGAGAAAGGTGAGCTAAACGGTGATGCATGACTAGGGGGCAAATTAGAGTTAATTAGGTGCCCCTTCGACCCTCTTTAGTTCAATTATTTATACTAATTCTCCAATTTTTTAAGAAAATAGTATAAATATTTAAACTAAAGAGGGTCGGTGGGGCACCCTAAAAGGTTACCCTTTGCACCCTTATGCTTGACGCGTCAGCTCACTTGAAGCATATAAAGATGGCATCAACCCGCATGCAGCAATGTCGCACAAGGGGCGGCGGTGACTTCATGATTTCCACTAACCAAATCTGGTCGTTTCAACATAGGATATATATCGCGGTAAGTGGGAATGTGCCAACGTTGTAGGGTTTTTTTTTTTTTTTTTTTTTTTTTTTTTTTTTTTGTGTTTGTGTTCTTCTCTTTGATGAGGTTTGAGTCTAAGTGCTATTGTTCTCTTTTGACTATCTATATCCTCTGTGTATGCGAGGATATAGATAGTACTCACGTGTAAAAAATTGATATGTAAACTCAAACTACAGGAGTCCATACGAAACTAATAATTTCATATGCATGTACACTACAAGGTAAACATCTTGGGTTTTGTCGTATAGCAAATACTAAGTTTAGCATAAACTATGTACTAAAAAACAAAAAAAAAATATGATTTAAAATGGAGGGATTAGATAGTACTGTACTGCTTCGTCTACATTTGTTTTGAGAGAAAAAACTAGCTCTAAGGCCTCGTTGAAGACTCACATAATCGCAAGTGTCTTAACAAATTCTGGGAGAGGGGGCTCATCGAAACATAGAAAAAAAGGATTCACTCAGGTCCCAACTCATTCTAGGCTAGCTATATTATGTGAGCCACACTAATACATGTTCCAGGGATTAAAAGAACATCATTACACATGAAATGCTCTTGTAGGAGATCATGGATGTCCCTAAGCAACATCCCACAAGTAGCGAGATCCAAAAATTAGCTAAGTGTTTTTGTTGTCAAAAAGCAAAACATCAATCAAACGGATATAACCAGAAGTTGTTTTTTAGAACCAACTGTTTTTGCGTACAATTCTCATAGCACCTTGGACCTTGCTTTCAACTTTTATCTTTCTGTTTTTCAAATAGGTGGGAATAGAGAGACATTTAATGGCTGTTTCAATGGAGTTAAAAGAGTGGAGGTTAGGTTTCATAGTTGTTTTAAAACAAAAATTCATAATCTTTTCACAACACTTTACATACATTAGTTTTCTTACGGGCCATAGTTTACAGTAGTTTTTCTTAGCTCACGACTAAATCTAATGTGTCCTAAGGATGCCCTAAGTGTCTTTTCTTGGGAGTTTTTCAATGAACCACACGTGAATGATATTTTTGTTTCACCTGGCAGGAGATTTCCAAGGTGGTATGATTTTGATTTACAGGGACGAAGTATAGTCAGTTCAGAGAAGGAGCTCTTGAGTATTCAGAACCAGTATTCGTAGGGTCTAACATGTACCAAAAAGCAAACGCGTATCGGTCGAAGTCTTGTTGGTAGTAAGTACGGAGTACTAGTCAGTTCAGAGAACCAGAGCTCTTCGGGCCTACACGTACCAAAAAGCAAACGCTATCAGAAGCTGAAGTAGCCGCGCACACCGTGCACCGGCCGCCGCTCAACATGCATGGTCTCCGTCAACTGCAGGGGTCTTTGTTTGAGAATGGATGAGGTCATCATGACTTATTACTTATTAGCACTAAATACAATAATACTCCATTGAAAATTTTATAATCAGTCGGGATCGGCGGACCTGGTAGTAAGCTTCGCCCGCGTCAAGCAAGCAAGGGGAAGCGGTCAACATCTCTGAGCCACAACATCTGTGAGACACGTGGCAATCGCTGGGGCATTATTCAGATGTGACGAACGGCTACCCTTGAATGGCAATTTCAGGGGGCTTTCACTTTCCAAATGAGTTTGTTAGCATCTCCAGTGGGAGCCCCTACTTGGCCCCCTACCCTATATTTTAGTAGATTTGACAAAAATCAACTCCAGTGAAGCCCTTAAATGGGACCCCATTTTTATTCCCCCTCAAATTATAGTCTCGAGCCCTCGGATCCGGTGACCCCCTACCGGTGGGACCCACACCACTTTTTCCTCTGTCCCCGTTTTCTCGACGCACACGCCGCCCCCCGCCCCGTCGCCCCCACGCCGCCCGCTCTTCCGGCTGCGGGGGCCGCCTCCACCGCCCGTCGCCGCCCGCCCGACGCCCCACGCCGCCGCTCTTCGCCGCGGGGCCGCCTCATGAACGAGGGCATCCGTGAGCTCGCCGGACCCGAGGAGAAGAAGAAGACGGCGGAATCGCCGTGGGCCGGCTCGGCGGGGCACGACTGCAGCTCGTCGAGGCCGCCGCTGGGCTGCCCTCGCCCGCTCGCGCCCGCCATTTCGCGAGCCAGCGGCCGACGGCGTCCGGTGGAGCCAACGCCGGGCTCCCACTCGGCCCGCTGCGTGGATCTCGTCGGCGCAAGCACACGCCGCGAGGAAGATGATGGTGTCGCGGCCGACTCGGGCTCGGCGAGCGGTCTCCCGCCCGGCCCGGCCAGCCCGCGGCCTTCCCCCGGCCGGAGGAGGCTGCCATGGCACCACGGCCGAGTAGCGTCGGCCCGGGGATGCACGCGAGCGAGGACCAAGTGGGAGGCGACGGGCGCGCGGTCGGTCCCGGTCGGAGTCGACGCGGCAGCGGCTTCGCCCCCGCCTGACGACTAGACCCAGCGGGCGGCGTCCGACCCTACCCGCAAGTGGATGCAATGGACCATGTGAGGCACGGTGCCGTGGCGGCTCCGCCACATAACGCCAAGTTGCGCCGACGACGCACGCGAGGAGCACCAAGTGGGCGTGGGGCGACTCGGCGCGCGGCGGCTTCTGCCTTCCCCGACTAGATGCGGCGCGGGCCGCCCGGCCGCGACTAGCCGTGGCGGCGGCGTCGGCCACGGTCGCGACTTGCCGTGGCCGCGGCGGCTACTTCCGGCTCCTACGCATGGCCCGACGGCGGCGCGCTGCGGAGGAGGTACGTGGAGCAGCTGCGGCGGTGGGCGACGGGGGCGGGGCGGCGGCCGGGACGGCGGCGGGCACAAGAAACGCCCGGCGAAGCGGACGCCACGTGGTGTGATTTCGAGCGACGGAATTTTTTGGGGGCTGAGTTCTCGAACGGCTGGAGTTGGGCCGCAATTCTACCCCTCAAAACTTACAGTGTCGGGCCCCAAATAGGAAAATAGGGGATTATTTGAGGTCCCCCTGACGGAGTTGCTCTTAGTGCTTAACATAATAACAAATCAGTCTGCAATAGCGCTTAATAGTGTGTCTTCACCGAGAATTTTCCATCTGAATGTAAATTCTAATGGAACTCATTTTATTCATGGGCCAACTCAATATTAACAATATCTGGCGACAAATCGTTCCACCCTACTGATTTTAACTTAGGACGACCAGCGTGGTCGCTTCGCCAAGATAATGAGGTTACCTCTGCCCTACGCTACCGGAATCCTAAGTAGTGAAGTCTCCGTGCACAGATTAAGCGAGAAGCAGCACCGCACTGCAGTCTGCAGGTAACCACTCCTCATGGCCGCCGCCGCACCCTGCACGCTCAACATGGCCTCCGTCGTCCTCCTGCTTCTCTTCTCCGTCCACAGCCACGCGTTCAGCATCATGAACTACCTCTGCAACAACGGCAGCTCCTACGCCCTCAACTCCACCTACCACTCCAACGTCGTCGCACTCCTAGGATCCCTGTCCGCCAACGCGTCCAGCTCCGCCGTAGGCTTCGCCACCACCACGCTCGGCGACGCCCCAGACCAGACGTGGGGACTCGCGCTCTGCCGCGGCGACGTCAACGGCAGCCGGTGCGCGTCCTGTCTGGCGCTCGCGACGGACGACTCCTTCGGCCACTGCAGGGGCGTCAGGGACGTGTCCATGTACTACGACCGCTGCCTCCTCCGGTACTCGGATACGGACTTCCTGGCCATCCCGGGCGACGCCGCGGCGCCGGTGCAGTACGGCGCCAGCACCAACCTGGTGGTGAACGTCACCGCCGGCCCCAGCCGGTTCCTGGGTCTCGCGGCCGACCTCGTGGCCGCGCTGTCTGCCTGGGCGGCGCGGAACTCGACGGCGAGGTACGCCGCCGGGGTGGTTACGTCCGCCCAAGGGTTCACGACGACGCACAGCAGCTTGGTGCACAACATCTACGGGCTGGTGCAGTGCACGCCCAACCTGGCTCCCGAGGCGTGCCTGGCGTGCCTCGGCAGGCTTAAGGACGAGATGCCCGCCGTCTTCAACGGCTCAACCGGCGGCCAGTTCAACGCGGTGTGGTGCAACCTGAGATTCCAGGTGTTCCTCTTCTATGACAGCAGCCCGGTAGTGAAGCTTGTTGCACCTCCGTTGACGCCGGCTCCGTCGGGTGCAGCAGTCCACGACGATGGTAGGCTAGCTCTTTTCATAATTTCAGACAGACAAATAGAAAACCAACTCATCTCCTTAATCGCTCTCTCATTATCTGCATTGTATGTGTTTGTATCTGCAGCAAAGAGGACAAGGGGAACAGAACATGCAGCAACAGTAGTGGCCATTGTTCTCGGGGTCCTAGTTGTCCTCCTCCTATCCACGTTCATGATCTACCTCTGGAGAAAAGCACAAGTAAAACGATGTGAGTTCCTGATCAAGTTCTGCATATATCTTGATACAGTAATTCAGAAAACATAAATATTAAGAATAAAAAGAACAGAATGGTAGAAATGAGTCTCAAAGCAAAAGGAACATGGTGAAAATTCGTAACTTTATCTTCTTAATAATGAAAAACGGGTGAACGGCCCGATCTCGAAAAAAAAAAAAATCGTAACTTTACTGGTGAATGATGTGAATGAGCATGTGTTATTTGTATGCAGATGCAGATGCGGATGCGGATGCGGAAGAAGCTGACGATTCTGGGTCGCTTCTCTTTGACCTGGCAACACTGAGAAGGGCAACTGCAAATTTTGCACAAGAGAATAAGCTTGGACATGGAGGCTTTGGCGCGGTATACAAGGTACCATTACTATTTTGCTAGAGAGTAGAGACACATCTCTTTTGGGACATCATATAATAAACACGGTGCCTGGAATTTCAGGGCTTCTTGCCTGATGGACGGCAAATCGCCGTGAAGAGGCTGGACAAGGCTTCAGCGCAAGGCCTGAAAGAGCTGAGGAACGAGCTGCTGCTGGTCGCCAAGCTTCGGCACAACAATCTTGCAAAGCTTCTCGGCGTTTGCTTGATGGGACAGGAGAAGCTGCTTGTATACGAGTACATGCTTAATCGAAGCCTGGACACCTTCCTTTTTGGTACAAGAACACTACATCCTGCGCCGATGCCAATTAAAAATCTTCGACACCTCAGGATACGAGATTTACATTTTTTTTAGGACGGATGTAGTATATCACTAATGTCTGCGTGGCCTTCTTGCAGTCCCTGAAAAGCGTCCATTGTTAAACTGGGAGACAAGGTACCGCATCCTCTATGGAACAGCACGAGGCCTCCTATACCTCCACGAGGATTCACAGATCAGAATCGTGCACCGCGACCTGAAGTCCAGCAACATCCTGCTTGACGGCGACATGAACCCGAAGATCTCCGATTTCGGGCTGGCAAGGCTCTTCGGCACCGACAAGACTACCACCATCACGAGCCAAATTGTCGGAACGCTGTACGTAATCCCACATTGCTCTGTGCTGTGTGTTCTTCCTTGTTCGTCGAACAATAGTTTCGCGGCCTGAAAATTCAACTATTCTCAATATATGTTTGGCAGAGGCTACATGGCGCCGGAGTATGCAGTTCTTGGGCAACTCTCGGTGAAGCTTGACGTTTATACAGCTTCGGAGTCCTGATCCTGGAGATCGTTACTGGACGGAAAAACACTAACATGTTCGAAACAGCAGCCGGAGAATCCATCATTCTGCTGAGCTACGTGAGTTGCAGTCCCCTACCTATTCATCTTAGTTTTCACATTCCATGAGTCACCTTTCAGATAAAATGGATCATATATTAGACACCACTGGGTCAGAAACACCATAGTACTACTTTGTACATGATCCAAGATCTTATATTACTACTAGGTGTGGGACCACTGGGTCAGAGGGACCGCGCTGGAGGTCGTGGACCCGTTCTTGGATTGCCAGGCCCCGGAGATGGAGAGTGAGGTGGTCAAGTGCATCCATCTGGGGCTGCTCTGCGTGCAGGAGAACCCGGTGGACCGCCCAACCATGCTCGACGTCCTCATCATGCTCCACGGCCAATCCTCCGGCTTTGCACCACCGTCCAAGCCGGCCTTCGCCTTTCCGTACGGGATCAGCTCCGATGAACGGGGTAACGTGTCTGCTGCTACTGCTCCTGTGTTCTCTTTGAACGGGATGTCCGTGTCGGAGTTCCAGCCAAGATAGATAGAATCAATGAAGACACTCAGACACGATAGTAGAAATATAGATAGGGATGCAAGGTGGTGCACCATCGTGTTGGATTTTTATGTATGGCTCTCAATATTTGTTATTGTAATTATTTATCACCTCTATGTGTCGAAATACTAAATACTATTGATAATAAATATGAACTCATGGAATTTGTATAGTGCCGAGGACATTTGCTTTGGAACACAAGATTGAGGAATAATTGTGATCGACTCTACCGGAATATATACATTATTTACGTACATATCTTGCCGAGTACAACACAGTGGAAAAGTTGTGGTTGTTTGCAGGATCGGTTCTGCAGGTTGTTGACCCATATAATTAGATTAGAATTAATCTCACATATACAATCCAATTATAGAACATGAATCAAATATGTGTACTGAACTAATATATTTTAGGCTCCTAATACTGGTTTGTCCGATCGTTGGTGACACGATTCAGGGTTCACACGATTATTCGAACATTGGTGTCACAACATCTGGAGGTTCAGTCTACAAATAGATCTCAACCTCTAGCTTTATTATACATTGTGAGGGGCACCACGGAAAAGGAGAGTAATAGAGGGTGGACATCATAGCCCAAACCCTACACAGCGGGTGGCCAGCGGAAAAGTCTGCTTGTCGCATTGTCGTGCTGGACTTTTTAGAAACACAAATATACAGTATAATATAGACTACCACCAGACTACATTGATATACATGATATACAATGACGGTTGCAGACAAGCTAATTCAGTAGTATTAGGCCATGTACATCCCGTCTATTGACCCGTCTGCATAATGTAAATTTTGCGAAACACCCCCGCGACCGTGAAGAGAGGACAACATCGTCGCCTGGCGAGGCGACGGGAAAGGCTGTGGCCGAAGGTGGAGTCGCCACGGTTGCCTCGTCGACTAAGCATTCCGTTACATGTGAATATGCTATTTTTCGTCTCAACACATGCATTCAGTCTGAACATGCATTCCGCCTCTTGGAAAGACATAGTCTGAATATGTGAAAATGCTATGATCTAATCGAGCATATATGGCAGCGCTATGGAAACAAACAAAATTAGATAAAAGTGTTGCCATTATATAATATATATTATTTATATTAATGATTTAAAATGTTCGATCAAGATATCGTAATGATGTTTATTTTATTTATGTTTGATCTGTTTTCTATCAAATAGTAATAAAATGGTCTATAAAATTGGTGTTTATGATTGACCTTAGCTATATTCAAAGTATTAAGGGTTATTTGGATCCGTACCATTGCAATTCTCAAAGTTCTATACCACTACAATTCACGTATTTTGAAACTTACCATTATAAATCTCCGTCTACCTAATCCATGCCATTTCTACGTCTCTTGAGTGTAGAGGCCCACTGTCAGGCAGTGTACCCGTACGCATCTTCCGTATGGACCAATACACCCTTATTGCTACACCCTTATTGCTTGTCTCCCTCCACCCACTTGAAATGCAGAACAGATTTCCACGGATGTCAGCAGGAAAAAAAAAAGGACTTATGCGTACCGGAGAGTGGAGACTGAGAATTCCTAGAGTAGATGTCGCTGTTTGACGATTTATGCAAATGCGGAACAGATTTCCACGGAAGTCAGAAGAAAAAAAAAAAAAAAAAAAGACTTACGCGTAATGGAGACTGAGAATTCCTACAGTAGATGTCGCTGTTTGATGATTTATGCAAATGCAGAACAGATTTCAACGGAAGTCAGCAGAAAAAAAAAATCCAAACATCCATGTTTTCACCGGTAGACGGTCTGTCATTCCTTCATTGAAATTTTCCTACCATACAGATGTTTGACGAATCCCGTGTTGTACCAATAAGAGTAGTCGCACCAGGAAGTCGATGAAAGGGACACATAATTAATTACATACAAGCATGAAAAGGTCATCATCCTCCAGAAGCACAAGTAGCGTAATATGAACTGGGATCTCGATTAGTAGCATCAGGAAGTCACACCAAACAAAGGGTGTATACATGCTGGGGACATCCAAGAGTTCTCATTGTTTCAGAGTCAAACAACTTCCAGAATCCAGAAGATACTTCAGAAATGGAATCACCTAAAAACACTACGCTCTAGTCTATTACAAGTGCACTGGGAAAAAAACATAAAGCAGGCAAATAATAATCAGTGCACACAAACGCTTCTGAAGTTCAGGAGATACTATTTCCCTCACCGTTTTAATTATCTCCATTGGCATCATCCTCGTTATCCCTTTTCCTCTTACTTGGCAGGGAAGATCCTGCTTTGCTTTCAATGTTCTCCTTGTCTTCTGCGTCTGCATCAAGTTCGTCATCCTCAGCTTCACCGTCTTCGTCTTCAGCCTGAAAATGGTCGAAATTACTAATGAAGAATTGCGTTCACCAAATTCTTTGGACACAAAATCAAGTTTCAATCGGTAAACTAGACCGCTCAATCGATCTTGTTTAGGTCAGTCAAGACAATTGCAGAGTTCAAGAATGAGCTAGATAGAATGGGTTGTGAGGCCATGGCAGTTACAATTTCAAAGGTAAACAGGGTCAAACTCACACTGCAAAGTGCAAACAAATCATGATGTTACTGGCAGCTACTGAGATGTAGAAACAAACTCAAGGTGATAGACATACTCACAGCCCACTAACTGTGAGGGCTCAGTGACTTAAACTCAAATTATGGAGCACTGAAGCATTTACAAGAACAAATAACTAGTTGATAAATGATAGTACATAAAAAGATAAGTGTCGAACCTTGATGATAAACCGTGCACAAATGATAAATATTAAGTGAAAATATTAGCATGAAAATAGCAGGCGCAGGGTAAATCTTCAATGTAGAAGATCAAGCAGGAAAGATATCAACACAAACACATCCTACCAAGAACACCTCAATCTATACATTAAAAACAAAAATACAATCAATATGATACCAGGGTTTTCATAATTGGAAGAAGACACCAACAATTACTCATCTCATGCAGGATTTAACAGCAATGGATGCCAGAAATGAGAGTGTACACAGATTGATGACACTTCAGTGTCTAAAATGACACGGAAGCAAACAGGTAGACATATAAATGAAAACAAATAAAAATTAATATTGATGCATATAGGAACCTGCCAAAGGAATGTTGTCCACAAGTAAATGGATCATATGCAGTACCACGGACATTTAATTAACAATGGCACCCACGCAAGAGTAATACCTCAAAGCTAGCATCATACATCCTCTAACCACCAATGTCAATGTTAGACTATCAGTAACAATACAGCAATTAAGTGAAATCATATCCATAGAACCAACTTCATCAATCTATAACTCACAAATTCATTAGCGCATGATTTTACAGACCATTTTTGAAGTTGGGAGTTGTCAGCTAAAGAGTTGATGTGCATTGCCACTTGTCAGGTACTCAGGTAGTTGAAGTGCATCATATCAAAACACGCTAACCAATAAAGGTATTGACTGATAAATACTAAGAGACATTTAGAGCAAAACCCTCACCTCCTCATCACCTTCTTCTTCGTCATCCCCTTCCCCGTCCTCACCATCTTCTTCCTCCCCGTCCTCCTCTCCATCCTCCTCTTCGCCCTCCTCTCCCTCCACCTCTTCACCTTCTTCTCCCTCTTCCCCTTCCTCGTCATCCTCCTCATCGTCCTCGTCGTCATCCGTCTCCAAACGCTCATTGCCCTCAGCATCGGCGCCATCGAGGTACTTCAAGCTAGGGATCAGCGCGAAGACCTTCTCCCTGTACCCCTTAACCTTAGTGACGGGGCACTGGTACAGGTCGAGCGACTCGACCCCAACCCCGGCGAGCGGCGCGAGCTCCTGGACGTCAGCGAACCGGTTGTTTCCCAGATCGAGGTGGCGCAGCGTGGCGCCGCATGCCTCCGCGACGGCGGCGAGCGATGCGGCCCCGAGAGGCGGTTGTCGGGGAGGGAGAGGCGCCGGAGCGCCGGGAGGCGGGGCAGGCCCTCCAGCGAGGAGAGGCGCGCCCCGCGACGGAGAGCTCCTCGAGGGAGGCGGCGACGCCCTCGAGGAGCGCGGCGGAAGGGAGCCGCCCCGTGGAGGACTTGACGATGCCGTCGAGGGCGAGCGTCTTGGGCGCCGATGTGGACTTGGTGGCGGCGGAAATGGCGCGCTTCCACGCCGCGTCGTCCCGCCGACGGCGGCCATTGCTGCGGGCCTGCTGCGGCGGCGGTAAGGGGCGTAGCGGTGGTGGCAGGCGGAAAACCCCTAGCAAAACCCCTGCGTGAGTGTACGGAGATCGGGAGATGGATGGGGAATTGCGGATCGGCGGCGGGTTCGGTGGGCGGTGGCTGGGACGTGGGTGTGGTGAATGGGCCTTGCTAACCTAGAAATGGGTTGGGCTTAGCCCATCATCCTCATTTTTTAGAGGAAGGCCCAGTTGATGTGATGAAATGGTTTGAGGCCCATTCCGATAGATAATCCAGAAGAACAGCAGCAGTCTCCAGATCCTTGTGCGATAATTTACAAGTCACATGCTCTTGTCTTGAGGTGAGAAGATATCGCAAAAGGTGTCGAAGATGTGACGATGCCAAATTGCCAATCATCTGGAGATGGAACAAATATGATCGCAAGTTTACAAGTTTGTAGAGCACCGTATGGTGTGGACAATGCAAGCTCCTCAAATCTCGGCATGCGCAGCAGCGCAGGGTAAGAGTAAAGAGTCAGGCAGCTTTTGCTTTTTCTTGTGCTTTGTTGATTCATGATGGCCAGTAGTGGTAGTGGTAGTGGTCACTAGTGGATCGGAGTAGTAGACCGCAGTGGCCACACACCATGCATGTCACTCACTTGTGCAGGATCTAGCTAGCTATAGGCAAAGATCGATGTGCGTGCGGGATCGGACGCTCTCTGATATGATTTGGTGCCGTCTGGCCCTCGATCTGTCGATCGATCTCCAATGTACTACTCCATAGGATCCGAGGACGAACTCACAAGTCACGTCGCGTGAGCATGCAAAAGCTAGCAGGTAGCGCAGCACAGCTAGGCCGTGCATCGATTATTGGTGCACGTAAGCATGCATGCATGTATCTTGTGTGTTGTATTGTGTGTGCATTACAGCGGATGGATCAGATCAGATATGGATCGTCAGAGCTTAGCTCATCAGCAAGGACAGTATACATCAAGATGCACCGATCTGTTGTCGCGATCGATGCCAATGCCGAGCGGGCGGGCGGTGGACTTGTACAAGACGTTGGTGCACGCGGTGGAGGAGTTGTACACCATACCGTACCAGATCACTCCGCGTCTGCATGCGTGCGTGACTGCGGAGCGGAGCCTGAGCGCCGCGGCGCGGCGCGCGTCGGCAGGGCAGGCATCGCGTGCGCGCGCGGCCGCTGCCGCTGCCGCTCCCCTCGTCCCGCGATCGGGGGCGCTGGATGCATGCATGCGTGATGCACGGAGCCATGCATCAGCATCACCCACCAGGTTCAGTTCAGGTAGCCGCCGCGCGCTTTCGCTGCAATGGCTGCATGCATGCCGCATGCGCCAACAACCACGCGCCGACCGAACGAAGGAACTGCATGCTCTATCTTCAGCAGCAAACTGGATGTAGCAAATGCTGTGCTGCTATGCTAGCTGCAGCCTGCGGGTCACCGTGTGGCCAAGATGACCCTTGGGGATGCATCAATCCATCAGTCGTCGGATCGATCAGTTTCAGATTTGGTCGCTATAAAGTCACTTTACAATGCAGACTCTACCGCAGAGTCTAGGCATATTAATTAGCTTCATATTTATTGTACTTTTGATGATGTGGCAGTATATTTATGAAAGAGAGAAGGAGAAAAACAAGACTTCAAGTTTTATTTGGACTCCAAGTCCACAACACCCAAGATAATAAATAGTTTTAGACTCTATGGTAGAGTCTGCATTGTGAGTGCCGTAACGAAAAAAAACAGAACTTAGATTGCCCCGTTTCCATTTTTCTAGATTTTATTTTTAAAAAAAATTGACAACATGTTTTTCTAGGTTAGTATAGTATCTATCTACTATCTATCTAGAGAAAATTGCCCCGTTCCGTTTGATAAGAAGATATGATAGAGGGGGGCAATGTTATATTGCCCCGAACTAAGATGTCGTGTCAACTAATTTCAAAATATATAGTTCCTTGATCCTCTACTAAAACTAATTTTTATATTGCCTTGTGCAACTTGTGACATGCTGGTTTTAGGCATCTTGTGCGTGTCGGGCGAAGAGGGAGTTTGCTATGTTGCCAGCATGTCACAAATGCATTTGTGTCGCAACTCGCGAGTGGTGTGACGAACCGTGACACAAATGCATATGTGGACCTGGACGGCTAGGCCATGACATGAGTAACGTTACATTATTGATAAAGTTTTTTGTGTTTCTAAACTGAAAAGGTCAAATATATAGACAAGAGTGAGCGGCGACGATGTTATTATGTGGTTTGAGCAGATATCTGGGATGAGAGTAAATTTTCACAAAAGTGAGATTCTTTCTATGAATTTAGATGAAGAGGAGGTCAACTTAGCAGCTAGCATTTTCAACTGTACAAAAGGTAGCTTCCCTCTCAAATATTTAGGGGTTCCTTTGCATTTTGAAAAACTTACCAGAGAGGATCTCCAACCAGTGGTTGACAAACTCTTGTCAAGAATTTCAGGTTGGAGAGGGAAATTGTTGTCTTTAGCGGCTAGAGCTCAATTAGTCAAAACCTGCTTAGCTAGCATACCTATATACCTGTTGTCTTTTATAAAATTCCCAAAGTGGGCAATTAAAATTCTTAACTCTCACATGAGTAATTGCCTGTGGAATGATTTAGAGGGAGCTCATAAATATCACCTAGCTAATTGGGAGTCTGTGGCAATAGCTAAGGAGTTTGGTGGGTTAGGCCTTCCCAATCTGAGAGATCTTAACATTTCTTTGTTAGCTTCTTGGCTAAAGAGATACAATCAAGATGAAGGTAAACTCTGGAAAGAATTGATAGACTACAAATATAGGACTACCAAGCCTAATATCCTACACACTAATCCATTAGATGTTTCTCCTTTCTTCAAAGGATTCATGTGGGCAGCCCAGGCTGCTAGATGTGGGTATAAGTGGAGAGTAGGTAATGGCCAAAAAATCAAATTTTGGGAGGATAACTGGATTGGAAATTCCAGCTTAGCCATCCAATACTGGAATCTATATAGATATGTCAATGAAAAAAATAAAACAATTGCTCAGCTCTGGGATGGTGAAAACCTTAGATGCACTTTTACTAGAATGGGTTCTGCAACAATGATGGAACTGTGGGAGGAAGTCTGTCAATTAGCTTCTACTATTGTATTCTCACAAGAAGAAGATGCCATGATTTGGCAGTTTACCTCTAATGGGGTTTACTCAGTTCAATCATTATATAAAATAGTGAATTTTAGAGGGATTTACTCAGTAACAGTTCCATGTATTTGGGACATCAAAATCCCCCCAAGAGTACAGTACTTCCTGTGGCTAGTGTCAAAGAATAAGACTTTAACTAGAGATAATTTAGCAAAGAGAAGGGATGTGGAAGACCCCTCTTGTCTTTTCTGTAGTGAACCTGAGACAGTACACCATATTTTCTTTGAATGTGCAGTTACTAAGCAAATGTGGCGTGTTCTTTCTAAAGTTTTTGGTTTTAATCTGGGTAGCTCTTTAGATGACATTGGTAAATTTTGGCTGAGTAATAAAAAGAATGGTGTACTGAATATTATGACTTCTGCAGCTCTTTGGAGTTTGTGGAAACTAAGGAATGATTTATGCTTTCAGAGAATGAGGTGGAGTGGTATGGACATACTACTCTACAGAATGGCGAACACAGCTCAAAGGTGGTCAATCATATGCCCGGGAGGAGAAGAGAGCCACTCTTCTGACAAGGGTGGAATCAATCAAGACAGAAGCTGCACAAATTATGTGGTTGGAATGGAGGTAGCTGTTGATGGGTGGACAAGCGTCTGAGAGTGGTGCCAAGAGACCGTCAAAGCTGGAGATGATGATAAGTGCGCTGGCGAATGTACTGAGGCAATTTCTTATGTTCTTGCTCTTAGGATTTGGCTCACGTTATGGTCTATGAGGTTGTTCTGGTTTTAGCTGAATGCTGGCTTGGTTAGGTTCTTTAGTGATTCAGACATTTATGTGGCTTGTCGTCATTCTGGGCTGTTGCGGATGGAGGCCCCCATCCAGTGAATTGGTGCTTGTAAACTCTTTTGGTCCGTTGACCTCGTTAATGGACTGGGGCAATGCCCTTAAACCCTAGAAAAAAGAGTGAGCGACGACAGATCAGAAACGAGGGTAAATGGTGTATTGGGGACCTTATCGTGACCGTGGCCTCGGCGGCACACAAAACAGAGAAACCTCCGTAAAGGGCGTGCCATGGGAGCATGCGTGCGATGCTGGTCGTTCACCGCCAACCTGCAGTTGTGCTCTCCTCCTGTGCTGTTCGCATGTGGGTTGGGCCGGCATGCAGTTGCACACTCTGCTTCAGGCATGTTTCCTTTCCTCGTCTCCTCCCCGGTCGGTCCCCCGTGCCGTGTCCTGTCGCCACCTCCGACCGTGTTCCCTTGCTTTGATTGATTGCCTACTGTGGTATTTTCAATAAGTAGATACTGTAGGTCCAATTGCTTCTTGTACGTACTCTACTTCTTCTTAATACGTACAAAGATATACACACTCGTCGTATTCGCGAATAAGTAGATCTATAATGGCTTGAGAGTTGAGAAAGCAACCGTTTATCTTGCCTTTATGGGTTGTGCACGGCGTAAAACAGTGCTTCAGGCTATATAAACTTTACAAACTCTCGTAAATAAAAAGAGCTCCGCTATACGTAATGTGATACTGTTGGATTGTTTTGTGGTCAAAGCTAAAACAGTTTTTTGGAATTTTTAAAAAAAGGCTATTGATATCGTGTCAGCTTCCAGTTGTGATTTCTGCAAACCAACGGAGGACGGAAATATAGATATACTAGTTCAATTCGTACGTTCTAATCAGAGATATACTTTCTAACAAAACAAAAATACAGAAGAGGGAGAGAGAGGAAATCTAAAGCCGGGAACAAATACGCTAAATTATAAAACCAACGGAATTACGGAAGCGACACAACAACGACAATGAAGGTTTCCGAATTTTTCGACTATTTTTTCTTCTTGAGAGTTTTTTTAGGGAAAAAAAAAAAAAAAGCAAGTACAAAGATGCATGCATCCGTCTCCTATCCGCATCTTCACTGAACCGTCTTGCCTAGTATCAACAAGATGGCCCAAAAAAAAAAACCTAAACCTACTAAATAATCCAGTAATCTATCTGTTTCACAGCCCATCACGAAAAGTTGACGCAGACGCTGCCATTCTTGGCGCACCCGCACGCCGGGCACGCCGTGGCCGCGCCCTCGCACGGCGCGCACGCGCACAGGTGGCGGCACGGCAGCAGCAGCACCCTCGGCCGCGCCCTCGCCGCACACTACGCATGTCCTCACGTTGCCCGGCGACGACGTCTCCCCATCCTCAGCACCCGCTCCGGCTCCGGCGGCGACGTCGTTCTCCCCGCAGCAGCACGACTCGGCGTCGTCGGCGCCGCCGTTGTTGGCAACGGTGCCAGCGCCAGCGTCGCACAGGCGCGCCTGCTGGGCGTCGAGCGCCTGCTGCAGCTCGCCGCGGAGCGCGTTGGCGGCGGCCTCGTTGGACTGCGCCAGGTCGCGCCACACCTGTGCCTCGACGTAGAGGCTCCTGACACGCTCCTCCAGCGCCCAGTTGAGGCGCCCCATCCGCTGGATCTCCTCCTCCTTGGCGCGCAGCCGCTTCGCCGCCGCGGCCTCCACGGTGGCCACCACCTGCCGCGCGTGCCGCCGCCGCTGCTCCGTTAGCTCCGCCCACATCCTCGCGGTCTGCACAAGAGCCGGCCGGTGGAAAACACGTCAGCTCCATATATCATCGATCAATGACGACGAACGACGACTTATCAAACGCCGGCCGGCCGGCCGGCATGCAGAGGCATCGACCGGCCGGCCGGGCTCGAAAGACAGGCTCTAATAAAACTTTACTTACGTGTTGGAGGACGAGGCGGTCGACGTCGACGAGTTGCTGATGAAAGTGCGCCGCCACATCGGCCGCGCCTCCGATCTCGAGAACCGGCAGCGTCGTCTGCCCCGGCTCGGCGCGCCTCCTCTTCCTGGCGGGCGCGGGCGCGGGCGGCATCGCAGCCATCGCCACCTGCTCCTGCTGCTGCGCGGCGCCTCCTCCACCGAACGTGACGCCGCTCTCCGCCGCGTCGCCCACGAACACCTGTCCACCACCGGTAGCAGCAGCGTACTGCGCTACCGGCGGCGGCGGCGGCGGCAGGCCCACGCCGACGCACGAGGCCGCCGCCTGCTGATGCTGGAACTGGAACGCCGCCGCCGCCGCCGCCTGTTGATGATGATGATGGCTCGGCCTCGCCGTCGCGCATCTAGCTTCGTCGCCGGTCCAAGACCATCCCGCCGCCGCCGCGTTGGTGAATTGCTTCTGGTGCTGTCCTTGTTGTGCTAAGAGGAGGCGGTGCGCTTCCACGGCCATATTGATCCGGCGATCGAACGCCTCTATATCTTGAACTTGTCCTCAGGCTCCTCCCAGAACATGCGTCCGCGTCTTCTTATATAAGGAGACGAAGGAGCACAGTATCTTGTCGACGAGGGCCCGGCGAGGCGCCCAAGGTGGTGGATGCCTGCCTGGTGGAGATCGATGGCGACGCGGGTGGCGCTGGCGGTGCGGACGTCACAGCAGCCAGCCAAACTCTCAACGAAGGAAGCGATGGAGGAGGGCGCGTGTTTATGGCGCTAGCTTAGCTTAGCTGCTGGGTTGGCCGTCGATCAGTGAGAAGAGAATACGAGTCGAAAATATAACGAAAAAGGCAAATAATCCGAGGCCTTTCAGAAAGGATTTCCTTTTTTATTTAGCACAGGCAGGCAATTATATAATTATTATTACTTTACTTAGTCGTGAAAATAAACATGGCGGCTGGCTTGTTTGGAGTAGAAACCAAGAATCGTTGCACGATTTTTGTGGGCTGCTTAATTATTTCCGCTGGGATTTATTTATTTATATATGACTACATATATAAGGCGACAGGAAGTGATAGAGGTGAGATATGGTAACGTACGTGTGGTGAGCCAGCCGGCTTTTGTTACGGCAGGGCAGGCACGTAAGGTGTGATGGTACGTGGTGGACACGTATGAAGGGGGATAGGAAAGCGTCCAATGACAGATAATTTGATGAACCAATTAACAGGCCGCCTACCTTTCCGATGGATTGACAACCAAACTGTACTGGAGGTGCTATCCTCCTCGGATTGGTTTTCTATTCTACAACTAACCATAGGCGGGAGACTTGCTCATCTTTGATTCAAGTGGCCACAATCTCGGGGGACTTCCACTTTTTTCCTCTCAAGCCAGCCAGTGGTCTCTACTGTATATCGAGATGTAAATTACGTACATAGAAAAATTCAAAGTAACATATTGCTTTAGAATAGATGGACTATAGCTTGGCATGCCGATTTTGTGGATGTACGTCCAACAAATTATTACTTTCTCCATTCCAAATTATAAGTCGTCCTGACTTTTTTTGACATCAAATTTGACTAATCGTATTATTCAAAAAATTTATGTAAAATATTATTTCTTTTATCGTGGCCTGCTTTATTAGTAAATATTTTTCGAAAGTAACTTAAATTTGACTATGTGCATAAACATTTTGAATAAGACAAGTTGTCAAACTTAGGGTAAAAAAGTCAAACGACTTACAATTTAGGATGGAGGAAGTATGTGTGAGGCTTTGATTCTCTCTTCTTTCTCATGGGATGGCTGATTTGGAAAGAGAGAAATTCAAGGACTTTCCAAATATGTTCAATCCACTCCAGATCAGCTAGCGTCCGCGATCATCGACGAGGCGGTGCTTGTTGTGCCAGGCGGGCTACAGACACCTCCTCAAGTTGCTGCCACCAGGACTTAGCTAGGTCGTTACTTGTTGTCGCACAACCCAATCCTTTAATGTAATCACAATCACGTGTTGCCCTAGGGCGTGTAGTTGGTAATCCTTCGATTACTAATTACGTGTATGCTTGCGTTGGTGTGACATGGTTGTAGGTGGTGTCAAACTCTCTTCTTCTTAATGAATTACGTGCAGCGCACGTTCGTTGAAAAAGTTATGTGTGAGGCATCGTTCCAGTACAGCAAACAAACGCAAAGGACTCTCCGTTAGTCCAAAAATCAATCTATCGTACTATTAGTTAGTTACTAAATCAATTTTTCATCATCCTATTAGTCATACTAAATGCATAACTTGTGAATAACAAAACCCGGCCGGCCTTCGATCTTTGTTGGAAATGGATAAGAGTATAACAAATACGGACATAATTCATTTGTATAGAACTTCTTGACATATACAATACAAAGGACCAGAAATTTGAAGCTGACGACGATTTCGCGCCATTACAGACTTGCTTCTGGAAATAGGAACGGAGCGGAACAAAAAGATGGCAGCCACAGGGATAGATAGATTCATCATTTCATTTTTAACTTACACATCAGCAGCAAGCATCATGCCGATATGGAGCCATCACCCGTGGCCGTGTGGAGTACGTGTCGCGCGCGGCTCGCGCAGCCCCACGTGCAAGCGACGCGAGGGAGCGAGGGCGGGTGTGGGGGTGCGGTAGGGCCGCCGGATTAGCCTGTGTTTTCTCTTTTTTCCGCGGAACGGAGAGATAAAAAGTGGGCGGGTAGCTAGCTGGTCCTGGATGGTGGATCCGGTGTCATCGGAAACGAGAAAAGGTTGGATGGATGGATGGAGGATGACGATTCCTTGCTGCTCCGAAAGCGCCTACTCCATCGGCCTAGCTACCTGTAGAATCTATCTTCATCTTGTAGATATACGGGATGTGGAAATGGGAACGGAGTACAAGAGAAACGATCCTTTATAATCGCCAACTAACCATTTTATTTTAATTTATTTTCTTATGGTGTCTAAATACATGTCGTTTTACGTTTCACGAGAAACACTAACTTTGACTAAATATCTTTTTAAGGCAATAACGGGTCGAGTGACCCGCCTAAATTTTTCTCCGTCGATTCCGCCAAGCCGGTGATGGACGGTGAAAACACTTACAAGGCACAAGGCCTCAAAGTTGTAATACAGCAAGGGAGGAGAGCAATTAATTACATGAAAAATATATATTTAAAAATATTAATATTTATGATACATAATTATTATCTGAAAAATATATATTTAAAAAATATTAATATTTATGATACATAATTATTATCATCAGAAAAATCGTTGAATTTATTTTTTCCTAAATTTATTTGGAGACACAGATGTTACGTGTTTTTTTATACAAATTGAGTCAAATTTTTTTTTGGCATGTACAACGACGAGAGTGATTTAGCGCGCGACCGAGGGAGTTCTTATGATATTTGCACATCGAATGCAAGAAGACAATAGAAGGAGAGAAAAAGGATCGCAATGCAATGCAATTCCCCAAGGCTGGCAACACGTACGTCTAGCCGCCGCCGGTAGGTCTGTCACTTGCATCCATCTGGACCTAGGACGATGCCGTCCCTGACGACGCATCAAATTCGGCGTCAATTTCCATCCCTTGGTCGTATCGATCATACGTACAGTACCATCGATCGATAGCAAGATAGGCTAGCTAGCTAGCTGCTGTACCATATCGATCCGCTACTGCTCGCCGAATACTACTGTACGACCATAGTCGATCCAGTAGCCGCCGTCTAGGGTCTAGGAGTAGTAGGTATCACAAGTTGCACGTGATCGACCAAGTGGTGCTACTGTACCTTCATCGCAAGGCGATATCGACGAGCTAGCTATAGCTACAGTACTGTACATGAAAAAGCTTGTCTAGAAGTCCAGACGCACACGGTAACGTGCCTGCGGCCGTACGTGCGTCGTCAATGTGTTCCGACGGTCCTGTGATATATGCGTCAACCGGTGAAACATCCTAGTCTCTCTCACAGTGACCATCGTCATGGCCGCACCTGTACTCGCCTCACCTGTCTTCTTCGATCTCTTCCACAAACAAATCGGTTTCCTTGCTAGTAATTTCTCATTAACTTTCTTCTAGTTGCCGATTTGACACGGTACTCATGTTTTCCTAAACTTATTTTAAAATGTAACGGTGTCGTGCTTTCAGCGATAAACAAGTAGTCCTGTCTCATCTCTTTCACAACTTTATATGGTATTTTATTTTATATATTTATTTCTTAGTATGGAGCGGCACCATTTCAGCCGATGATATTGTTCGTGCGTTTCGGCCCGAGGCACCTCGCCCTTGGGTCGCCGGGCTCTGTAAACAAAAATCTTTTATTCTCTTAATGCAAAACGTGTTAAACATGCTTTCGGGAAAAAAAAAATCGGACCTAGGTTTCAAGTTTAAATTTGATTACACAGGTTTATTTGTTGCAGCTGTTGTACGTGCCTGCATGCCTCTTTTATTTTATTTTATTTCATTTTATTATTCTATACAGATACACATATAGTATATATAGCACTACTGTCTTCAGCTACACGATTTAATTAAGAGAATACTATAAAATGTTACCTGTCTATTTCGTGAATTAAATGCAATAGATTGATATAGTATCAGTATGATGTGATGAATATTGTTCGACACAAGCTTCCTTGTATATATTATTCCGAGTTGATTACTGGCGATATATGTGCCAGCAGAATGACTTGATTTTGCCGTATAAAACATGCCCTCCATAAGTTAGTTATAACTAGAAACATGATCGAAGCAGATGGTATATATATGTACCATATGGCCAATTGGCCAGCTCACCACACAGAAAGGATTGGCGACTTTACTAATTATGCACGATTGCTTCTGATCACACGTAATTAATAATTAATGGATATAACAACTCGTCAAATACCACCAAATTAAAGCAACCATATAGTACATCTTTGCGTGATGTTGGTTAATGGCGTTCATTTTCTTTTTACTAATCACCATTAACAGAGATGCGTGGCGTTTTCTTCTAAATATATATGTAGCTTCAATTCCTCGATCAGAAGAGAAGTAAATGGCTATTTTACCCGACAAGGTTTCAGTCAATGTACAGTATAGCATAAGAATAGAAAAGCAGTTGGCATAATGTAGGCAGGTGCAGAATGGACATGGCACACCACATCAACGTCGTCGGTTACCTTTAAGGGTCTTCTAGCTAGGTTCAATCGTTTTCACAAGAGAGAAAGATAGAGTGTGTCTCCAATTACATGTGTCATGTTTAGCATGGACTCTTGTGAACTCACTCACCTTTTTATTTCTACTTAATCTCACAACCAACCATAAAAGATTAGTGAGATATGGTTAACTGTCGGTCGCCATGTGTCACCTTCTTCCACTGATCTTATCAGTCAACTAAAGGAGTAAAGCGTGATTCCTCCATTTATCTAACAAAGCCAAGAGAGAGGGAGAGAAATTAGAAAAGGCAAAGAAGAAAAAAGAGGGAAATGCCGCCCTAACTAAAGGCTTTGTTCCTTCAAAGTTTCACTGCTGGTTCACGTGTAGTTTGAGAGAGAAATGGAAGAAATCATGCATGGTAGAGATTCCATATCAGTGCAAGAAGCTAAGGCCAACTTTTGCTTGCCAATGCCTCCTCGTCCATATCTAGAATATTTGATGCCCTGTTTACCTCAGAAATAGATATATAGAGGAAGAGAAAGGGTAGTAGCTAGCGCCTAGCGCCCAAAGTGCAGACATAAAGCTACCAAAGTTGATGCTTACCGCTGATTTATTTGGTTTATATATATATATATATATATATATAGTGATAGCGATAGCGCGCCCTATTAGTATAGTAGTACAGTATAATTTACTTTGGCATTCACACATGTATGATGTATCCAATCCAATGTGGACCTTCAACTATTACTTTCTTCATAATGTATACTGTAAATTGTAATAAAAAAAAAAAATATTGTATTGGCAACTAACCTTTGTCCTAAAAAATGCAATTCTAGTTATTATATATACTCTTATTAGTCATACTATCCAGTTTGACCAAGTTTATAAAAAGAGCATCAATATTCATACCATTAAATTGGTATATACAATGAATATATGTTCCATGAATGTAATGTTCATTCGGTATATATTTTGATATTTTTTTTACATAAAAGTGGATCAAACTCGATGAGATGGTTCTACCTCGTAGACGTCGTAGTATGCTAGAATTGTAATTTTTTTGTGATGGATTAACTTTTAACTATAATAAGTCTACTGGTAAAGTTTCGAACATTTGCTCACACGTCATCGACGGCTAACCTGAAATACCACCTAATATTAGTAACCGTGATTCTTTAAATAATGACGCGTCACATCGGAGACCTAATGCACTTGGAAGGAACCATTTTATTAAGCTAGAGTTCAATAAGGGGGTTATGAAAGGGATGGAACATTGTTTGACAAAACTAAAGGTGGAATTTTCCATGGACAAAAGAAAGAAAACAAGTATCTTTTTGTTCGTAGCCAATAATACCTAGGAATTGTGTCACTAGCTGCTAGTACAGCTCATACAAAACCACTTGACCCTTTTAGCACTTGGCACAAATAGCCTCTAGGAGTATGTATACACCACCACCACTACACTACACTACACACATGGAACCAACTTAATTATTCCTCCTTTTTTTTACAACAATTAATAATTATTCCTCCTTGGAAGGCAAAACCGAAACAAACACCACAAACAAAGGTGGCACAGATTTGATCCCATGTCGACATGCTACGTACATACTGCTGCTTAGCCTAATTTTCAGCCTACCAAGCATGCAGATGCATATAGGTTCTCCCATCTACTAAAAAAATAATTTGAGTGTGAACACTGGTGAGATCGATGAAGATGATGGAGAACAGCAGCACACGACTTATGTTATCATCGAAAGATCGATCCACACCTTGATGCATGGTGGCTATATGAACAGGTAGCATTATAAAAATGGCTTTATCAAATGCTCTGTGACTCTGAAGTAACCTGGAAAAAGAAGTTAAAGCCTTGTGCTTTAAGGCACACTGTGTGGCTACCTACTAGTTTCACATCATAGGCAGCGAGCAGAAGATGCAACAAGGATCGATCGACCGTACGGCGGCCATGGCGATCAACCGATCGACAAGATGCATATGTCTATGTCTAGGACCACATGCACATGAACACAAGAAAGAGATGGATGCAAATAATATTGCGTCCACTCGTGGCAACGGATTGGAATCGCTTCTGCTTTCAGAGCCTAGCTCTGTGGCACAGGGCAACAAGGAATTATATTGGGATGTGATGATAATGAAAAGGAGAGGAAAAGCGGTTGAAATTTAAAAAGCCTATACATAAAATTATGCCCGTCGATCGATCTATCGTCGAGCACGCGCGCGCGCGGAGACAGATTCATTGATAGGTGGATAGATGTGAATAATGCAGGTGAATGTGATAGATAGGTATACCGTACCATTCTCATTCATTCGTCGTCTCCTTTTTTCTTCTTCTTTTTTGTCGTTGTCCATGATGTTGTGTGTGTGAAAACTCCATATGAATGCTACTACCTCTATTATTGCTCCCATTATCAACTCAATATATCAAACTAAGCTAAGCATGCATGTGGTGGACCCGACCTCTTTGTATAATCCAAGATGGCGGAAACATAATATAAAACTAGCTAGGCTAGGCTACGTACGATCGATCGAGGCGTGTCTGGAAAAACAATGAAATAAACACATCCAGATATATATATCTAGGCAGCTCATATCTCTGACGCAACAAGAAAGCGGCTTATTACTATATTGATTGAACAGGGATCGCCCCGATCCCACTAGCTCAGATAAAATCTAGAGCGTCGACGACCGTCCAACCAATATTTAAATTTCATGGAAAGGCAAAACCACATGATACATACTTAATAATTGTATATATCTCCCCGGGCAATTTGGCGCCATGAGTATGACACACACTACGTAAGGCAACTTGTTGTATGTAAACGTACAACAAAATATATGGCCGGCTAATCTCTCGTGTGTTAATTAAAACTAACCCCGACCCAACTTTGTGAGCTACCTATAGTGATGAAATGAAAGGTTTGGACATGGTCGGTACTAATCAAGTCATCAACCGACCGATCATCAACCATGCATCCGTCTACATATGTATATCAAATCATGCTCGATCTTAACCTACTTTGCGTCGGTTCCGGTCCCTAGCTCGATCTCGCTGTCGTGGATTGATCAAGATGCCTGCCCGACCTGCCTCCTCCCGCAGATGCATGTGCGAAAGGTGGGGTCCCCTCGTGCCCTCCTCACCTAGAAATGCTTCATGAAAGCCGGCCTAGCTAGGCGGCCAAGGACGACCGATATGGACGATGGATGGATGTGCCGTATTATTCCCATCTGATCAGACCTGCCTGCCGCACCAGGCACCTGGCTAGTACTACTGTAGTAGTAGCGCTAGATGGCTACAGTAATAAAGAAATTATTTAAGTGATCGTGTGAGTACACTGTTGGGAGGTCGTCCTACAACCTAGAATACGACACTCTTGACCTGTACCGTTGCCATCACGCACAGGTGGTGCAGATAGCTGATGGAGCTGCCGCGTGTACGTCCGCGTCGCCGGGCCCATGCACCACACCCGTCTGTGGTACCAGTGCCATCTCCGTCCTGCGTGGCGAGATATGCCAACTGACGCGGCCACCTTTGTGCTACGTCCTGATGATAATGATATCATCTTTTTTTTTGAAACGCAGCAGGCAAGCCCGGCATATATTAATAAGTAGAAGAGTAGAAATTACATGCGCGCAGGCGCGAAACAACTTCCCTGATTGACAGATTGTCAAACCGGGAGAGGGATACTAAATTGACTACTCACGCTCTAGGAACAACCATAGACCATCATCTAGCCGCACTGTCATGGAGACTCCATCATGTCTGTCCCCGCCTCCGCCGCAATAGCAGCCAGCGCCCTGCAAAGCTCCATGTCATCAAGCCTCGCTGCAGCCCTTAATGCATTGACCGCCTTCTCCGGTAGGTCCCGCCCAAAGCCGTCAACGTAGTTTGTGATGGCGATTAATGTGGCGCCGACGACTCGCCATTGATGAAGTCCAGCTCACACGCCAGCAAGCTTGAGCCGGGCACGTTGCGCCACCGGCACGAGGAAGGACGAGCGGCTTGACGCAGGCTAGATCGTGTTGGAGCTAGTGGCCTTCGTCTTCTGGTCCTCGACCTGCTGGGTTGCTTCTCAACAACCGGAGGTGCGACCGCCTTGGTAGCAAATGCTCGGGAATCTTCTTGAACATCATCTTGCGAGAAGGATGCGCAAAACCGTTGTCCTCTGTCTCGGTGCCTTCATCGTCATCCCCGCCTCCTTGGCCGTCCCACCTCCTCCCGCCCGAGGGTGGGGCCAAGTCCTGCGACTCAACATCCATACTCAAGTCTTGCGGCTCAACATCCATACCTTGGCCCGTCTCCCCCAGGAGAGTGACCTCCAAATGACGCTTCTACCTCAAGACTCGGCGGGTGTAGAAGGTAGGATCCCCGCCCGGGTGCTCGGTTACCATGGCGAGTGAAGCGGCTAGCTCCTCAACATAGGGGTCCACCGTGCGGGAGGCTCTCCGCCACGCAACACACCGGCACGTGAGGCTCAAGCGGCTGCCGCAGAGTGGTGTGTAGCAAATGATGTCGACCTCCACTGCGCCGGCAGACTTCTGCGTCGCCGGCGATGTCGAACAGTCGCGGCGCCCACCCGCCCGGCCGTCGAGCTCGGGGCGTCTTTGGAGGCGGTAGGATGGCGTGGTGAGCCGCCACCCCCCGGTGTCGATGGCGTGGCTCTCGGTCGCTGCACTCCGGCACGGTGGTGAAGGCCATGGCGGCGCGAGCAAACGAAACAGTCCCGCATTGTGCGACCGATTGGTGGTGCCGAGACAATGAGCGGCGTGCCGTCGAGGTCGACGGTGTCCTCCGTGGGCCCGTGTCGCATCCATCGGTGCTCACCCCTTGGTGTTGTGGTGGCCGTGGCGCCCGGCGCCGGCCGCCGGGTGTTGGTGGAGTACATCTTTAACCGTCGATGTCCGGGCGATCACCCGCCGCTGGGCCCCGGCCCGGTGGATGGGGATTCTCCCGAGAACCCGACAATGGGACCTTGCCGACTGCGTCCGGCGCCCGCTGCTGCGCGGCGACGCGCTTCCCCCGCAAACCGCAGCGGCCCTCACCCTCCGGCGACGACGCGGCGGCGGTGGCGGCCGCCGACGATGGCGCCCGTCTTTGTCTAGAGGCACCCCAGGCGTTGCCATGTTGACATCAACTCCCCCGCCAACTCAACGCCCTCGGCGGAGTCGGCGGGCCGGGTGGCAACGTGGTGCGGCTCGTGCACCGTGCATCCGTGGTGAGGGGCCCGACGAGCTGCGCGGAGGTAGGGGAGGTCGGTTTCCACGCCCCATCGTCATCCTCATCGTTGTCGCTGCTCCGTCTTCAGCGACGGCATCACTCCATCGCATCGACTTCGATCTACCCGTGGAGGAAGAAAGGCGCGGCGTCCGGCGAGAGAGAGCCCGGTCAACGCAACATCATCTCCGCCACAGGTCTCGATATGCAGGGGGCTGGGTGGCAACGCCCGGCACAGGAGGAAGGAGGCTTCACAACTCCGGGTCCGCCTCTGCATCGGCTTTAGCTTCAACAACGGCCGAGGCCGTCGACAGCGATGCGCCTGATGCGGCCTCGGGCGCCTTTGCGGCGTGGCGCCATCATCCGCGAGCGGAGAGCGAGCAGCCGGCGTCGGGGCCGCTCCGGCGGCGTCGGACCGAGGTGGCGGCGCCCCCCGAGCGGCGGCGTCGAGCACCATCTCCGCGGGCGGGCGGTGCCCGGCGGCACGCGTGAAAGACCCGCGGCCATGGTGGCAGCGAGAGGTCGCCGCCCGCCCCGCGGTGTGGAGCGCCGCTGCCCCTCCGACTTCGCCGGCGCTGGGGCCATCACCCACCGGCGGGTGAGCGCAGCGGCAGGCTGGCCCCCCGAGGTCCGACCAGCGCGAGGCCCGTCCTCCCCGCCGCCGGCCACCTGGTCCACACCTGCCGCCGCCGGACGCATGCTTCGTCCTCCCTTCTTCTTCCTCGATCTCCTCCTCCTCTTGTGGAAAGCCCCCCGAGCGACCCACCAATGGCTAGATCAGCGCGAGGGGAACCTGGATCTGGTTGGGGATGGTGGGGAACTGGCTGGGTTACGGTGGTCGGCGGTGGTTTGCCCGCCGGGGCGCGAGCGGATGGGAGCGGAGCGTCGGGCTCCATCCATCCCCTCCGGCTGGCTACGTGATAGCAATTATCAGCGCATATGATAATGATATCATCGATTTGTACACAAATGACATCGATCCATCCCGGTCCCGGGCGAGCTGGGCGCGCGCTGCCCACCACACCACACCACACCAGTACACCACTGATGGCAGTGCCATGAATGAGATGGCAACAAAAAAAAGACGTGAGAGAGAGGGCCGTCGTCGTAGCCGTGCAACATGGCGGATGAATGGCGTGCAACCACCCCGTGTGTCTGAGTGCCCACCACCACCGGCATCCTCCCTGCGTGCGTCCGGTGGCGGTGGCCCATGCCGATCGACCCCCTTTGCGAGGCCGGCCGGCCGGCCGTTGTGTCACGCACGCGGCACGCGGTGGCCGCGACTCCGCGCGCGCGCACTCCACCGATCATCACTTGCCTGCTGACCGTCCGTCGTCCTTTGTTGGTGGAAGCAGAAAAGATGGCCGGCCGGAGGTGCTCAACAAACCAAACCAAATCAAAACCCAACAGTGATCCATAGCTTCCCTCGTGCATCCATGTCCACAATCATTGCAGGGCTTACTACCTAGCTACGGTCCCGGTAACATCAGTGTTTGTTCTCCACTCATTATGCAAACAAGAAAGGGGACCAGGGGATTGATGGATGATCCATCGTTGGGATCAGGTAGCACGCAGCAGGACTATAGTCAGCCGCACGGAGCTCGTTTTCAGCACCAACAGTGCGCCGCGCCTTTTGGCTTGCATGCTTGCTAGTAGGCCTGCCCAGTGGCCACCCACAACACCACGCCACGCCGGTGGTGTGTGTGACCCGTGATGAGAGCACACCAGCTGCCTGCCTGCTGCCGTTTCATTTCGACCCACCGACGACGCCACCGGCAACCACAGGTGGTGCGTGCTTCCAGCATCTTTGCTGCTAGCTGCTCCAATCTCCATGATACCACTTGCTCCAAACACAGAGACACCACCGGCCCGGATGCATGGTGAATGGCCGGTGATGGACCATGCATGTCCATGAGCCACTCAAGGTGAATCATGAATAAATCATGAACAAAATGTAAGCCTTCCGCTCCGTCACATTGCCTTGTGCAAGTCATTATATTATCAATTACATACGGACAAGTATATCTATCGTATCCCATACGGCCTCGTGTCGCTGCCGAAACAAGGTGCGGGTGCGGTGCGCCAGGACCAGGATCCCGCCACTGTTGCCGTCAGGCAAGCTCTCCAGTCATGGATCACAACTTCACAAGCACACAAACGTCAGGACCTGCTCTTTTATAAGTATGCATCTACTAGTAGATACTAGCATCATAGATGTGTGTGCTGTGCGCAATTATGCACGCTCGGCCGTGTCCCTTTCTTCCCTGGATTTATGCGGCCTTCCATGCCCACCATCAGCGTGCGTCTTTGTAATTGCTGCAAGCATGCAAACGTGACAGGCGAGAAAGAAACACCCGACGAAAGCTCCACAACAAACTCTGTACCATACTGTATGCTAAAAACAACCCACTTGCACCACTGGAGGCCTGTCAAAACAAAAACAATTTTAAACCGAGAGAAAAAAAAATATCACTGTACACAAAATTGTTTAGCATTCTTCCAAAAAAATAACCGATGAATGAATAAATGCACAACAGTGATGCGTCGTGCGTGCAAGCTAGGTTCTCATTGCAGCAGTACAACAGCACACAACTGCACAAGAGAACAAGGGAAAAAGATGGATGCTGAGTGAGGTGGACTGATTGATGCTGAAGGAAAAATACAGAGACCTAACGCTAACGCAAAAGCAAAATGGCTACGAAAGCGTACGTTTCTCTTTTTTTCCCCGCTGGCAGAAAGGTGCAGGTGCATCCATCATGGCTTGAGCATCCGGCAGCAGCAGACAACAGCAAGACCGACCGGGCGGAATCCCCACACCACACGGCGGTCCTCCACCACCACCACCATCATTCAGATGAGAAGCGACGCAATGCAGCTTGCACCAGTCACTGCCATGGACGCAGACAGATGCCCTTGGCTGCAGCTGCTGCTGCTGTTCACAGGTAGTACAAGAAATACACCGATGGTTAGACTGGTGGTGGTGGGCAATCAGCGTCATCATCTTGTTCCACGACGAAGCGGTGCCAAACACCAAAAGAGCTCATTACCTGTTTATCTTCAACAAAACTTGGCCTCTCCTGCACTACAACTTGATTTTTGCAGGTAGCTAGTAGGCCTTATTTCCTGTCAAAGTAAAAGTTAGACCATCTTTTTTTTTTATTATTTTTGGCACCCGAATAAAGTTAGTCTATCTTTACTACTGCATTCCATAATCCGCAGCCAGCACAATCTTTATACCCTATGAATAAGATAAAGCAGCTAATACTCCAATCTATAAGATATAGGGATATGATTGCTCCAGCACAAGTGTGCCCCCGCAAAATATGCAGAACAAACTATGTAACCCATAGATTAAGATTAAGAAGCTATCTCAAAAGGTTACCTCAGTGGATTGACCCGGTGTGTTTGGTGGTGAGCAAAAGATGGAATGATTCATCTCCCTCTCCAGATTTTTTTTTTTTTTTTTTTTTTTTTTTTTGATTGACACAGTAAACGCAGACACTCACAACACGCACGCACACTCACCCCTATGAACACACGTACGCAAAGACATGGAATAAAATCGTTTCTTTCAGTAATGGGCTCCAAGAATAATGTCTTTACTTGTCAACATGACAGGGATAAAGAAAGATGAGGAAAACTTGCAAACACTACCAATGGATTGGGTAAAGAGGGACAAGCAGGCAGGCAGGCAGCCCGATTGTAGGCCCAGATTGCGAAATCTGAACCTAACAAATCACACATGGCTACGCCACGATGGACCCCTACTCCATGGATAGAATAAGCACAACATTACTTTCTTCAGATGAGACAAGTATAAAAATGACTTGCTGCTGGAGGAGTTGGAAGAAACCAGACTCTAGGGTGACGCTGATACATACATAGTCCAAATTCTTGTCCGGGTGGACAGACTGCGATGGCTGAGCAAGCTCAGATGTTCAAATCAGGACTGTTTCACCCGCTAAGTGCCAATTTGATCATTCAAGCAAAGCGAAAGAGAACGGTTGCACAGCCTGAATGAGGTGCTAGCTCTTTCCTCCAAATGGATAGACATTAGGTGAACAATGGCAGAAACAACAGTGATCTGGGCTGGCCAGACCTACTTGTGATATTCAACCATCTAAGAGACGTTTAACAATGAGATTCATGGGGATCACTTGACTTCCTTTAAAGCTTGAGAAACTATTACTTAAGAGCAGGAAAAAAAGAACCAACAAAAAAGTTAACAGACGCCCAGCAAAAATCAAAAGGATAATGATGTTCTAGCAATAAGCTGCAAGAAGCCAGAAACCCACCTAAATGGGGGCATAAAATTAGATTTAGGTCTAAATCAGGTGGTAAGTATGGGAATCGAAGTGAAGGGCAAGTAAAGATAATGGTAGCTTCCTAAAGTCAAGGCAGGGTCCAGGGAAAGGGACACCAAAACCAACCAGAGAAGCCGGTTCCGAAGCAGCGATAACCCTTGTGATTTTGTGGAAATTGCCAACCTCGAAGGCAGGCCCCAGCCACACACAAAAGTTGTTTATCAGATGGGTAATGCTACCCAAGGACAATGACATGCAAGCAAAGAATGGTGTACAAGGAAGACGCATCAACATGGAAATCCAGATGGGTCACTCACTAGGGGCCTGACGGTGACTGGAGGAGCAAAGTAAAAAGCATGTGCTCTTGGTGGCCAATAATAGAGCCAACAAATTTAAGAGCCGACGATGCAAGGTCCACAATGTAAGTTGTGGAAGTAACAGCAAACAGAAAGGCTACCAAAGAGGCAGGCATAAATGCTTACCAGAAGGAAAAAAGCAGGATACAAAAAGGTCGTCTAGTCTCCATCCTCTGTTCGGATGACTTCAGGATAGGCTTGCCTAAACTATCAGCCACTAACTCCCATCAAAATCTAGCTTTTAGTGCATCTGACCAGGCTCATGACCACTACTGTGGGTGCTCTCTTGTGTCTGCAGAACCTGGTCCCAATCGGCAATCGCTGCACCCCGTATATGCTCCTCACTTTCATGGGCTATAATCGAGCAGCAGCCAGTTGGCATGATTTCACCACAATGTGTCCACACCATCCATAATTTTGTCGGTTGATCTTTACTTGGTATATGCTCATCTGATTATTCCAACAAATCCCAATGAAAGCTCAGTTTAGCGTTGTAGTTAAGTCGAGAACATCGGCGATGCATGATGCATCTCCCCACCAAGGCATACCTTGTGCATTGTGGACAGCCATTTCGGTACAGAAATCAAAACATATACAAGATACTGAGGGAGGTGCGATTGAAAAGGGTTCAAACCTGTGCCTATCAGTAGCTAGTTGTGGGGTTGGGATAACCATTGCTAACACTTTTCCCAATTTAGAATCTGATCCCAGATCAACAGCACTGAGTGCCCCCATCCCATTGATCATTATTCAGCAAAGCAACAATGTAACCCACAAGCTTCCAGAGAGAGGATGGCATCAGTCTGTCAGCACTAAATCATAAAGTTTCTTTATTTATTTGATAACTGCTGAGTTTATCAATTTTGACACAAAGCAGTACCTTCACCAAAAAGAAACAATAGTACAACATGCCTGCCACTGCCATGAAATAGCCAGACAATTGGTAGAATCAACACATGCTAACAAATCTCGACTCTTGGATTGCTAGATTCCATGGACAACCATGATGATAAAGTTTACTTCAAGAATGATTGCTATGATACAAGTTCTAGAAAATAGCATGAAACAATTAGGTCGTATACCTGTTCCTGATGGATACAGATCACATAATAATTCATTGGCAAGCATTTGTCAAATTTGACCCTATTGTGATTCCCTCTGCCCAGCTGTTACTAGTGCATCACAAAGAAGTGGGGCTAATAATCCCAGGTGCACAAGTCTTTGGTAACAAAAACAGGAATCTGCAACACGAATTTGACGATTGTATAGGATGCAAATGCTGCAGGAAAAAAATCTGAGTGAACACATCGCGAACCATAATGGGGTCTATGGTAGGAAAAGTAGATATGTATGCATCAGCTGAAGAACATTATTGGCATTTACATTTCAACTTCACTTATTCTGCACAAAATATCTAGTACAAAAAGTATCAAAACACCAGGAATGCAAGGACACATGCGCTAGACTGGCAACAGAAGATGATGATTGTAGTACAGACACATATTACTGTCAGTGCAATGATAATCCAGGAGCACACAGGAATCAAATGGACCTTCCATACTGGACCAGATGGAGTGTTGGTCCACAGCAATAGGGTCTATAAATCATTGATGAACTGAATACAAGGCTCGTAATATAACACAATCAATGACAAGGAAGGGAAGTCAAGAATTTTCATTTTCGTTCATCCGACAACAATGTGCCGTAGGCATGTGATGGGTCTGGAACATAGGTAGTTGAAAGTTAAGCTACGTTTGAAGCTATCTAAAATGCTAATGTTCTACAACAGCTGTCTAAAATTATAACTAACATGTAAACTTTAAAGTTTTTTGGCAGCCATTAACATAGTGCCCATATTGTTTGTCAAATATTTGAAAAATGCATGTCTAGCATTTGAGCATAAGCACAAACACTCTTATCCATCCTCTATGCTTAATTCAACATTGACCAAGTAGACAACTCAGTATTCAAAACATGAGGATGCTGACAATGTTTTAAATTTTTAATCAAGTTCACATCTCAAACATGGAACTACATGAAACAGATCCTAGTAATGCAAAAAATAGGTGAAGAAGTGTGATCATCCAACGGACATCAGTGAAGTAGCTAAGTAACATAAGCATGAAGAAACAATTAGAAATCATGAACATAGAAAACTTGGCACTGTCAACAAATTCAGAAGATAGGATACCATTGGATGTGCTAGATGGAAGAAAAAGCTTCACCTACTGGCATTTGGAGCAAACTATAGATGCTTTCTGTAAGGTTGTATTGGATATATTAGCGCTCAACAGTATGATAGTGGAGATACAAGTTCACCACTGCCAAAATCCCAATATCATCGTTGAAGAACCAAGCGCTCCTGCCTATGCCTAAGCAAGTCTAAAACGTTGCCTTTCTTCCCTTGTGCCTCACTCATAAACAACCAGCACACCTCCAAGACTCGCAAACGCCAGCCTTTTACACGGCCTTGCCCCCATCAGTGGTTGTTCATCCTCCCCAAGTGACCATAGACGGAGGCCATGTTGACCAATGCACAAGAATTTGAGGGATCAGTTTGGGAGCAAGTTGACAAAGCCAATGATCCAAAATGCACAGCAGAATTTGCAAATTTAGATCAAGGTCAGGTATGGTGACATTGACCTAATGTGCTGGCCCCTTCACCAATTTCGGGTGGGACACATGAAACACCAGATAAACTTGATTGAGGATCATATGCCACTGCATTAATTTTGCTGATGACAGGAAAAGGGCCAAAATAACGAAATGAGAGCTCATAGTTGGACTGAACACTGCAGAGTTCTGAGCATATGACTGAAATTTGACAAACACCAACCAGATCACCAGCCTTGAAGCTACATTCAGATCGTACCTTAGGTGCCTAAGGTATGAAGCTCTGCTGTGCGCGTTCAAGATGTTGTCTGACCAGTGCCTGACTGTCTGCATGAGTTGGCGCTCCTCCAACCATTCTTGAAGTCTTGGAACACTAAACAGGGACAGCATTAATGCAAAATGTCAAGGGAGTGTCAATATAGTACCTCAAAAGGAGGCTTCCTCAAGGAAGAATGGAAGCATGTAGTATACCAAATACCAATACTCAGCAAGATAGAGCCACTTCCCGTCTTGCCCTACTGTTTTGACAAGCATGTACAGAGCATCTGAGATATGTCTTAACACGCTGGTTTACCCTTTCAGTCCGCCCATCAGACTGGGGATGATAGGAACTGCTCGTACTCAGTTAGTCAGTTGTATGCCTGCCAAATTGAAGAGGGCTTGTCAAAGGTTACTAGTGAAAATACGGTCCCTGTCTGAGATAATGGTTTGGGGGAATCCCTTGATGCTTATAGACATTCAGCATGTAGGTTTGAGCAACAGTCCTAGCTATAAATAGATGGGTCTGGTAGAAAATTGGCAAATTTAGAGAGTTTGTTGACTATCACCAAGATCCATTGTGACTACTTGCCAAGAATGTTCAAGTACAGGCAACGGTGACAGCAACCCTGGATACTTCACATGCTCTAGTTTAGCTTGTTGACAGACACCATGTGACGAAATCATGGACTGCTTCATTTGTGTCCAAGCAAACATTGCCTTTAATCTTCTGTAAGTCACTGGAAAACTAGAGTGGCCTCCCAAAGGACTGGCATGGAGAGCAGAAATGAGCTTGAGCTGTAGTTCACTATATTGGCACCAATCTTGAGTTAGCAAGGATTTGAACTGTGGCAGGAGCAGTAGAGTAACCCAGGATAACCTCTTCCAATCAAACAGTTGTGCTGACAGAGAGAGCTGGCGGTTGTTAACCTTTGACCAACAATTAATTTAAAAAATTGTAGATTACACCATACAAATTTGGTATTATTGGATTCATATTTCAAATTTTGAAAACGCTTCCATATGTCAAACTCAATACTCACGAACATTATAATATATGAGAAATTAATGGTCAAGTCACGATGTTAGAGACCATGCTGGGTCAAACCGCGCCTTACAAAAATATAAGGAGTGTATGCTACTGTTTAAAATGAACATCTGATTTTATTATTTATCAGAACGGTTCAAGCCAAGAGAAGCAAACCACATGTTGTGATAGTAGCATTGTTTTGGGATATAAGCTGCATAAAGGAGCTAATCCTACAACATTCCTAAGTCAATCATATGGTGCCCTAGGATCAAAGCCTACAATTGTAGGGAAACTGAGAATAAAGATGTGATTTCTGGTACAAGAATTATTTTTGCCTAATTTGCAGAGCTGCCACTTCACTTCTCAGATGGCTTCACATTTGAAGACGAGACACTGGCTTTTTCAATTCTTTAGTTATCTTTAGCTACTGAGCTGAGAGAAACAGCAACTGTACACAGGATTTAAATTATAGTTGCATGTGCAATGAGCTGACCTGTATTTCAGCAGAACACATGCACCAACTATAGTTTGTCTCCTGATCAGTAAATCCACACTCCAATTATACTGCCAGCATGTTTTCTGAGTTGGAGCATGGTCGGCCAATCAAAGATGCAAACCGATCATGGAATTTCAGTAAAGGACACTTATCAATAAGGTTACTGTTTTCATAAGCCTCCTTGAGGAAGACTGTGCTTCTTGCTCCCTTGTTAGTGATGTAGAAGATGCCATGATTTTTCACCAAACAAAGAAGTAACTTGCATGGAAGCCTGTACTCGTTGTGAAATATGTCTAGCTTATCAGATGTCAACCGCCTCTCCATTGTCAGGCTCAAAATCTCATGCAGAACAGCAATGGCACGCTTTCGAGCCTGTGGTGTTGCAGACTCGACTCGCCTAGCATTCAAATAAGGTGAAGGAAACGCCATCTTCTGCCACCTGACAACCTCCTCAAGGTACTTCCGGTTTGGCCTAAATCCTGCTGGATACTTCAACTTGAAAGCAAAAGGACCCAAGACATTTCCATCTTTAGGAATCCCTCTATAGCCTATCTGGAAACCCTCAAAATTCATTTTTCTTCTCGTTTTGTGACTGCTAGTGAAGAGTCCCAATTCTCCAGACACAAATGGTCCACTCCCTTCACGTCACGGATTGAAAAAATCAGGGTACCTTGGAATCAAGTTGCTCTTGAAGTTCTTAGGTAAGCCCAGTTCAGAATGGATTAGTTCAATCTTCTCCAGAGGAATCTGGCAGTCCATCGACATCATCAGTAACTTCCTAAGGTTTCTCACCAAGATTGGCTCCATTAGCTCTCGCGCTTCAGCCTCTTCACTGGATATCTTTCTGGCCTTCTCCGTAAGTGTGACAGAAATGGGTTCTCGGGAAGCACTTCCACCAGACACATGGAAGATATTGGGGTGGCGCTCAATAAGTGAAAGAAAGTTCCATTTTTGGACAAAGCCAACCTCCTTTTCAAGGTCACGTACAAGTAGTGACCCTGTCTTTTTGTGCCAAAATGAGGTCACGCAGATGAAGGAGAAGAGCAGGCTTCTTTTGAAGATCCATGGCCTTGTCAAGACCAGGTTCACGGTGATATAACTTCTTCTTGGGTCGGCGTCCATGGCCAGCTGAGAATGACGACATAGCATTCAGTTGCATAAAGGGAAGATTTCTGGGAATCAAATATACATGCCATCCCAATCTTCTTTCCATCATTTATGAAAGGAATACCAAGCTATGTAGTCACACCAGATCCAAGCATTCAGAAGTGCAAATAAAGAAGCAGCACGTTGCAATTTTAATTCTGCAAAAAAAAAAAACCCACGTCAGAACCATATTCTCAGCCATGTCAATAGCGTATTATTTGCATCTCAAGTATCAAACTGCACAGGGGACATCTCAGGAACCATATTCACATGTCACTGCTTGCTGTCACCACATTCATAATAACAACTCTATCCAAATAAAGCATAAAGTGAAGTTCAGGTTGGAGAATCCTCGGTCAACATGGGAAATTTGAACCTGTGTGGCAAGATGGTGAGAATTTCGGTCTTTTTAGGGATTGGTCCAACAATTTAGTTCTAACTAGCAGGGAAGCCCGCGCAAAGCGTGGGCAGCAAACTGAGAATGTACACAATAGGAAGCAGGCCAAAAAAAAATCAGAGAAGGGGATTGTTATGAGGTACATAAGGCTAGACATGAGATACACGAAGAGCTGATGGTGTAGACAGGTTACAACTAATGGTAGTTGGTACATGAAGATGAGATGATGGCGTAGGAAGATACTAATGTTGGATGGCCTTTTATTTCTGCATTAACATAATCAGTAATAACATGTATTTCTCAAAATGATGGGAAATATTTTGTGACCAGCAACAGCAGTCCTTACCCAAAGATGTTAGACTCTAAATATCCCCAATGTCAGTGACAACACCAAACTGCATGTGCATAGGACATCTTTTTGTTCAGAGATGGAGCAAAGGACTAAGGTAATACATAAACAATGAAACGTAGCTAAGTACATGGTAAAAAGAATATATTTAATAAGGAGGCATCCATTTAACTCTCCTGCACCCTTTTCCTCCTAACAGAAGCATTTTTTTTTTTTCATGATTTCAATTGGCAAAAAGCAACACTTTAACAGCTGTAAAAGAATGGAAGGCAAGGAAGAAGATCATCAGTCTATATTCCCAATGTATCTATACATGAATATGCTCTCTATCTCTGAATCACCAAATCCCATATTGTCTGTTATCGTTGAATCTTTGTCAGCCTACATTTGCTGTAGAACCTTATAAGCTTTCTGAATTACATATGTGGATGCAGCTGCACATTTCGTCGATGCAAAATCAGCAAGCGGAGCCCTTATGGGCATTTCGTCGAGCACTAAGAGCAATGGAAAAAGCAGGGGATTGGAGAAGACACAGGCATCGACTGTATGCTAAGTTTGAAGTGCAAGAGGGGAGGTGGCAGGTTACCTGGCCGTGCGAGAGCAGGGGATGGAGAGGCGGAGAGGTCCGGCAGCGTCGGTTGGCTGGAGCACGGGATTGAGAGGCGGCTGCGGCGGCGCCCCGCCAAGCGGAGGTCCGGCGGCGTAGGTCGGCTGGAGCACGGGATGGAGTGACGGCGGCTACCTGCGGAGTGGAGGCGGCGGCGTAGATGGAGCGGCCGAGCGGGGCGGTCACCTGCGGGTGGAGGCGGAAGGTCGTAGAGAGCGTTTTTTTTCCCACATCGTATGGTTACGCGACGGTTTTTTTCCCACATCGTATGGTTACGCGACGGGAGGAAACGGGCCGACGCGGGAGAGGAAGCACGCTGACTGTTCCCGCGACAGTAAAATGTGAGAGGACGGGAATTGGAGCATCTACGAGACAGTAAAATGTGAGAGAGGACGGGAATTGAAGCAGTGTGCTTCATAGACTTCATATTGAACTCACTAGCGACAGTGACAGCACTAGCGAATATGCTCGCATGGGACCAAGATCTAAGTGCTTAAACCACTTAAATTAGGATAAATCTAAAACTCCAATAAGGCTATCCCCCACTACCAGGGTTTGTTTGGGGAGTTCTCGGCCTCCCGATTAGTTCCCGTGGTAGTAACGAATCATAGCATTTCGGTGTTGACGTTGAAACGTTTCCGTCACGCAGCCCACCCGCCCTCGGCGGCCCCTCCGCCGTCGCCTCGCCACCATCGCCGACGACCGGCCGCCTCTCGCGCGCCTTCCGTCTGGCGCGCCGTCTTCCCACGAGCCGATGCCTCATCTTCCCTGCGGTGCTCACAAAGAGACGGAAGAGGCTCTCCCGTTCGCTTCCTCCCGTTCGTGGCCTCGAGCTCCCGTGACACGCAGCTTCTGCCGCCGCCAGAAGAAGAAGAGAGGGAGGCGGCCGTGCTGCACCAACCCCGCGTCGGCCCTTTGATCCCCCCGCCACCGATGAGACCTTTACTGTGATGCCCTTATAAAAAGTTGGGTTGGATCTCTATGTCCCTCCGAAGTTCATCTTTACCCGTGCTGCCCAACTCGAAGTTTGTTTTGTCCTCGATGCCCTTCGAAGAAATAATGCAACTAACGGATGTTAACTCTAGTTACGAAAGACAAAAATACCCTCAGCCTCAAAGCTGTTATGGGCTGCTGATTGGATGGTTAGACATGTTTTTTTTTAATATTTTTTTTCAACATTGATATAGATAAGATATCACATAACAGAGAAAATGACAATTTTGTTGAACATCACAGCACATGTCTTACATATCACATAATAGAGAAGTTTTCATCACACAATCTAATTAAAGTAGCAGTTCTCATCATGTCACTAACAGTAGACATGGCATCACATACATATCCCCTCCGTCCCCTTAATAAATGAAGTTTCTTTCCCCGAAAAAAAAAAACTGCAATTATATATTACAATAGGATTAATATTTATATTACATAATTAGTGTCATTGAAAAGATATTTTGATCTAGTTTTTTAACAAATTTATTTAGAGATTTAAATCTTTAGACGTATTTTCTACAAATCGAAATGGCTTCATGGCGATTTAACACCCAAAACTGCGTTTAATTTGGGACGGAGGGAGTAAACTACTATAACAATCGGCACACGAAAAACACCGCGATCTGAAGAATGATGCCCAGATGTGAACTGGAACCCGTCTCCTTTCAGTAAAAGGACGGACGATCGCCGATACGAGCCTGTCGAGAGACATCTGGTTGGTCTGCACCGGTTTTAATTTGGACACTTATCTCTGCCTGTGATATCGATCCTGCGTATCATTGAGCATGGTACAACATTGAAGTACTCCACGTGCACAATCGCTAGCTTGTTTTTCAGCTGTCCACCATTGCCGCCGCCTAGTTTATGTAGAATTCTCTCGATCACGCCCGGCGGTGGTCACCGATATTCGAACGAACGATCTTTGCAGTGCACTCACCCGCTGCCCTCCCGCTGCCTGCCGACCTTGACGAGCTATGCCATGCCGCCCAAGCCTCCTGCGCGCCGCCGCGCCGCCCGCTGCCCGACCCTGCGCCGCCGCCGGTCGCGCGCTGCCGCGCCCACTGCCAGATGCGCCCGCCCGCTGCCAGATGCGCCGCCCGGACCTGCTAGGGTTTCGCGAGGAGAGAGAGGACGGGGACGGGAGAGAAGGCTCGGTCTCTGTCTCGCTCGGTCCGGGTCGCTCGGTCACGGGAAGAAAGAAAGAAAGGGCAGGCTGGTCTTTTCACTGGATGGCCCCACTCGTCAGTCCGCCCTAACGGAGGAAATCAAACAGACGATGGACGGAAGGGTACGGAGGACAAGGGGCCTTGTTCGGCTCAGTGTTTTCCGCTCACGTAAAACCCGTACCCCAAGACTAAGCACTAACTAGCGTCTGCTGATTTTTTTTTTCTCACAACAAATCGCAAGTCCAAACCAAAGACCACCCGTGAATTTAAGAGGCCAAGATTAAATTGAAGTTAGGCACACGAGATAAACTTGAACTTCGGTGTGTCATGTAGATCGAACCAATCTTTTAAGGGCACACAGGTAAATGTCTCGTCACCGATCGGTACGACCCCCTCCCTTGATTCGATTGGATCGATCTGTGGAGCCCTACCCTAGGTTCGATTTGATCTGTGGATTTTGGGGATTTTGTTTAGGGGTTTGATCGATGGTTGGAGCTACTTTTGCTTGCGAGACAACCGGGCGCCAGCAGCAAGGGCGCAAGGCCGCCGGAAAGCGCGGCCGGCGCAGCAGCCTCCAGAGCGCCTCCCATCGCCCAGACTTTCGCTGCCCACCACGCGAGGAAGAAGGCTATTGCCTCCAGCGTCAGGTAGCTCCTCGCCCCTGTGCTACCTCGCCCGCTAACCATCACCCAAAGCAGTTACAGGCAACGACTTTGGTGATGCCTATTAGCTGCTTGAGGAATTGCGTGCAAGGTCTCTGGTTGGTCCAATATATTTTTTCTTTTCCATCCAGTAGCCACCAGCAGCATGTCACCTATTTTCTTCAATGGAGTTGGAGGTGCAAGGGTTTTCTTCCTTTGCTAGAGAATGCCGATGAATGTCATGAAAGAAATTTCAATTTCATTTTTTAATCTGAATAGCATGATGTTCCTGCCTCCGAGGGCCCTTTGGCAATGTAGATAATATTCAGAATCCACTTCTAGGTGTGGACAGCCATGAGGAGTTCATATGCATTTGTTTATTTATATATGTGTACAAAATTCAAGGACCATCTTTACATCTATGCTTTTGACAGTTTGAAGAACACTGGCATTGAACTATGGCAGGTTCTTGTGTCATGAAGCCCTCCTCAAGCAATCTGTGACGAGCTGCTGCCCTCCTGCGCCAGGAATCCCAAGTGAGATGATGACACAGCACCCATTCTCCACAATTCCGATGGTATGTGCCCAGATCCATTCTCCAAGTACCCTGCATTGCTTGATAATATAAATATTGTTGTTCCATTGGATTGCTTATCCACGTTGGTGGTTGATACTTCATTTTCCATTTTTTCGAAGGCTTTGTTCTTGCACGGTGCAGGAGGAAGATGTCTTTAAGGACCCTAATTTAGGACATGAGGGATGAGTACACGACTGCTGGTCTTTGTTGCAATTCCCAATTTGGCATTTGCGCTGAGCCTCCAACTACAGGTTTAGATTATGTGAGACTGAATTATTTTGTTCTAATTAGCTTGGCAATCTGTATAGTGAGGATCAGCAAAAGGAAATTAAAAAAAGAGGCAATGAGTACATGTGAAATTCTGCAAAGGATTTGCTCCACCCGTCGCGGATTGGACTGCTGCGCTCCGTTTCGCCGCTCGAATCTGCCATGAAGGTTTGTGGTACTATAATTTGGTTAATTTATTGCAGAAGTTTGCAATTTCCAACACAAAATAGCTCAGTTCGTACCTGAAGTATTGGTCTACTACTCTTTTTATAAGTTCCATAATTGCTTTTTATGCATCAGACATTAGCTTTGTTTGTCTCTCATTTCTACAAACCAGCAAATGAGCCGCTGCTTTGATTGCAAAATCATAAAATGGAGGCTATTTTCAGGTCAGGGAAGATGCAGCATAAGGGAATTCAGGATATCAAAGGGCTTTGCTGTATATGGGAATTCTTGTACGAGCTTTAGAAAATAATACATGGTTTTTAAAATGATTTTATTTTGGAGTGCCTTGAAATGTTTGGATGCAATAAAATTTATAGTTTTGAAAACTATAGTATTCAAAAACTGTGATTTGTAAACCATGGTGTTGAACGTTTGTGGTTTAGAAGTATACCTAAAGGCAATTAATAGTTTTATCCGAGGTTCTTTTTGCAAGTTGAATTGGTTCTTTGTAGATTCAAAAAAAATCTAATCTGGTATGTATTAGTTGACATTAATTGGTATAATTGAATAATTGATATTTGCTCAGTTCTTCAGTGATTTAGGTCTGCTGTCAATGTTACATGCATGTGAAGTTGGTGAGCATGCTACACGCTTTGCGACCGCTATCTGATGGATCCATAATGTGTAGCATCGATTTATGTGTGTACTAAGTGACAAGCAGAGGTGTTTTAAAACCTTGAATGTACATAATTTAAAGTAGATGTTGATTTAAGAATTTCTTTCACGAGATATTGTTGCTTCTGAACCAAAGTAGATGTAAGTACGGTTTTTTTTATTTTCAAAAAGCAAAGTGAGACAACTCAAGTGGTGTGACGCAAGTTTGATTGGCTGAATTGTGTCTTCAGATCACACCATAACCGTAGCGTTAGCACGGGCAATATATTAGTGGATTAAAAAAAGTGTTCTTTGCCTTTTCACTTGGATGTCAATATCCAGAAAAAATGCAATGTAAATGGTTTCAACAACCATAGTTCCAAAATTTTAATTGTATGCAATATATACTTTTGCTTGCTGGAGCCTACTGATGATTTCTCTATACAATTAAATAAAATTCTATCAGATATGCCGCAACGCGGGGAATCCTCCTAGTTACCACGCAGTTAATTGTACTCCTTCCGTTCCAAACTATAAGACATTTTGGTTTTTCTAGATAGGTTGGCTTTTACTATGTATCTAGACATAGTTTATGTCATGACCTAAAAAGAGATCGCCGGAATAGGGCCCAACAAGGGGGTGAACCGCCCGCCGCCTAGGGCCCAACAAGGGGGGAACCACCGCCGCCCTAGCCCATCGAGCCCAATCCCTCGTATATATATATTCAGAGTTAGGTTTCACTCCATCATCTCTCTCTCCCGCTACCCACTCATCTCTCTCGGCTCCTCCCATCTCTTATCTCCACCTTCTCTCCACCGATGCAAGGACGCGGCCGGGCGGGACTCCACCGTGGGCGCCGCGGGCCGGGGCGCGCGGGCGGCCCTCCACCGGCGGACCGGGAGACACGGGCGGCGGATCCCGGCGGCGGCCATGGGGCGGCGGATCCCGGCGCGGCCATGGGCGCGACCCTCCTCCACCTCGGGCGCGGACCTCCACCGGCGGGCGCGGCGGCAAAGGCGCGGCCCTCCTCCACCTCGGGCGCGGACCTCCTCCACCGGGCGGCGCGGACCTCCACCGGCGGGCGCGGACCTCCTCCACCGCTGGCGCGTGGGGCAGCCTCCATCGGGCGGGCGGGGCGCGGGGCGACCCTCCATCGGCAGATCCCGGCGGCGGGTCTCCTCCACCGGCGGACGCGGCGGGTTCGTGGGCGGGCGCCCTCCCGTGCTCTCTCTGCGCGCGGTGAATGACGGCGGAGACGCGGGACCTAGCGAGCCCGGATGCGGGCCCATTTGGGCTGGATCTGGTTTTTTCTTTTTTATTTTTTTATTTTATTTACCATGGCGGGCATTATAAGAAGACCGCCACGGTTAATCCCTTTATTTCCCGTGGCGGGCATTATTAAATAACCGCCACGTTAATTGATTTTTGCGTGACGGACATTTGCCCGCCTAGGCTGCGTGGCGGTTTCAATGCCCGCCACGCAAAATAAAAAAAAAACCGCCATGGAAGTTCAATCCTGTACAGTGTAGGTCACTCGTAGGAATTTTAGTGTGCGTATCAACTAGTACAAGCGCAACTTCATACAGGGAGGTCAACTCAAAAGAGGGATAAGCATTTCATTCCACTTATGAACCCATTGAAATGCGCACAATCAGTTTTGTAATTTACCGTGCACATTTGTGGTTCATTAGAAAAAACAAAATGTGTACCTGCACCCAGTTTGTAGGGTCTTTGGTGGCCTCCGGCCCTATTGTGATTCATTAAAAAAACTACATGTGTACATTTCAAAAAGAAAACTACATGTGTACATGTAAGGGTCTTTGGTGACCTATCTATGCCATAGATGGCTAAGTCACTGTTGTAACAATACTAATTTCAGAGACTTGGATAACCGTAATCAGCATCAAGCGCCTGTAGCTCAGTGGATAGAGCGTCTGTTTCCTAAGCAGAAGGCCGTAGGTTCGACCCCTACCTGGCGCGTTTTTTATTTTGATTTTTTTTTTTTTTCGGTCTTTGCCACCTGGGCGACGTTTCTTGCCAGCTGCATTACTTTTTTTGGGGGTTCCTTGCCGACCGACATTTGCATGGAATTGCCCTCACCAATTTTACACTCCGTAAACGACGTCCACTAGTGGTGAAGCTAGAGCAAATTTAGGAGGTGAGTTTGCATTGTGGGTGCACTGATTTTTATTTTTGTGCGGTTAGTGTAGCTCCGTCCTTGACGTCCAACAACTAGCTATTTAGCTAGATCGGCGTGTAAAGAAAAAAGTAGAAGAGAGAGTAGTAAGTAGCGATGCGTAAATAGTTGATCTAATTCACGTGGTCCAATAACATATGAGAGGAAAAGCGGGTTCGATAGTGTAAAATAGTTTTTTTATCTCTCACATCCATATCGGCGGACTATATAGCTAGCTATCACCATTACAGATGTACTTATGGTGTACTTACTCATTATGCAAATCATTTTTTGTTTTTCTCTTTCTCTCTCCTTTGCGAGATTGTTGAAGTGCTCACCGATTTTTATATGAATGATGATGAGAACTTAACATGTCTATACGTTACAACGGGAAGCACAATTAATTAGCTGAAAACTTGCAGATCAAACATTATAACTAGTTTTGGAACCAAAGTTCCATATCGTGCGTGAACACGTAACTCTAACTTGTACAGATACAAGAGCGATATATAGAGATTTATCACACTATACAGTTCAATTTAACTTGGGAACACTTTTTCATTGTGCTCGTGGAACACCTTTTGCATTGCGCCCGTGGAAAAAGTGAAGTACCTTGGAAACACTCTTGTACTTTAATATTAGACTAGCAAACATGTTCGCAGGTTACAATAATACAACGATTGTAACATACATGTTGCATGGTCACATGAACAATTTGTTACTCGAAGATTTATTCCTAGATCATATCATGTATTGTAATATGTTTTGGAATAGAACTCTGTGTTGTTACTGGGTGTGCATTATTCTAACTTGTATATACAAGCACAAGTTCCAGAGACTGTGGAAAGTAAAAAAAAAAATGGCTTGAAGAATCCTCTATTATCAAAAAGGTTATTAGATGTCGTTCATGGTGAACTTCAAAGACATAGGCATCATCGGCCTCTACCCTTGAAAACTATTTAATGTCATTAACAAAAGGCGGGTTTCCTGCCCACAACTGCTTTTTCCTAAAATTTAAAAAAAAAAAAACAATGATCATGTCTATAAGGCCCGCCGAGACCTTCACTGCTGTCCTCAATCATCGCTCTGAGCATGAGTCCTCCAGATTGGGGGAATCCAACTCCATGATATTTCCATGGGTTCAGTGTGCTTGGATGACCCTCCTTGTTGTTCGTCAAGTTGCATCAAGTCTGCACCTCTCTCATTGGATTGGGGTGAGGAAAAAAGGCCACACATATCACAACCACATCGAAGCGCACACAATAAGAAGAGGATCCAACATGGCTTGCAACAGATGACACAAATACAAATCCATGACAAGCTCACCTAAAGGGGAAAGGTAGGGGAAGAGAGAGACCAACACAACACCATGGTCGTTGACCCTATCGACCTTCACATCGAGGCCCTTGTATCCATTATTAGTCACACGAGAAGGTGTAGCTTCCCTCCTCGCGACGCCTATTCCCTCCCTACTACATAGCTCCCTTCTCTCCCTAGCGTCGTCCCATCTCGACGAGGTTCCATGCGCATACTCCCACTTAGTCGTTGAAAGCATACAATCATCACCAGTCTAATGGGCGGACTGAAAGGGTAAACCGGCGTGTTAAGACATATCTCGGATGCTTTGTACGTGCTTGTCGGTGAGGGGCAAGATGGGAAGTGGCTCTATCTTGCTTAGTATTGGTATTTGGTATACTACATGCTTTCATTCTTCTTGAGGAAGCCTCCTTTTGAGGTACTATATTGACACTCTCCTTGACATTTTTTGCATTAATGTTGTCCATGTTTAGTGTTCCAAAACTACAAGAATGGTTGGAGGAGCGCCAACTCATGCAAATCAGTCACGCATTGGTCCGACAACATCTTGAACGCGCACAACAACGCTTCATACTTTAGGCACCTAAGGTACGATCTGAATGTAGCTTCAAGGCTGGTGATCCGGTTGGTGTTTGTCAAATTTCAGTCATATGTTCGAACTCTGCGGTGTTCAATCCAATTAGAGCTCTCATTTCGTTATTTTGGGCCTTTCCCTATCATCAGCAAAAATTAATGCAAAGGCATATGATCCTCAATCAAGTTTATCCGGTGTTTCATGTGTCCCAACCGATTTTTTTAAACTGGTCCCAACCGAAATTGGTTAAGGGGCCAACACACTAGATCAATGTTACCATACCGACCGGATCTAAATTTGCAAATGCGCTCCACCTGAAGTGGGCCTATGCATTGGGGCAATTTCTTGCTCCCAACCAGCCCGGACTCGAAGACTCCGTCCCCTTGGGCCGACCTCGACCCCACGAGCGCGAGTAGGTTCGGCCGCTGTTCCTTTCCCGACCTCCTTGCCGCCGCCGCCTCGGCCCAACAACAATCGGCGGCGGCCATCCGTAACGCCGTGCCGCTAGGGGCCGTCCGTTGCTGCTCCACGGTCGGAAGCGGCGGGGCGGCGCTGGTTGGGCATTTGTCCGCACTGTCCGGGTCGGGCTGCTCGTTAAGCCAAGCACGAGGCTCTGCGCTGCACGCTTGTTCGTCGTCGTGAGCGCAGCCGCGGGCAGCTCGCCGGCCCCTCGGTAGCTGATCTGCGGAGACAGCAGAAGAAGAGGGTCTCTGGGGGGTCCGAGGGTGCCCCGCCCGATGGCCGCAGCCGCCCCACCACGCCCTAGGGGGCAGCTCCGCCGCTCCCGGGCGACATAGCACTTCGATCCACGGCGTGGACGGGGGTGCCGGCGGCCAGCCGACGGGGGCCGGCGGCACTCGCGTCGTCTACTCCTACTGCCGCCCGAGGCCCGGTAAACTGCACATCACCTAATCCATTCTCCGGTTCTCGCCCGATCTAAAAAAAAATCTTCAATGATTAATTAATGAGTTCAATTTTTGTAGTTGCTCAATTGCTATTTTTGTATAGCAAAATCATCCGAGGCCCGATAAACACCCATGTCCTTTATTGGTCTGTCCTTGGATCATAGGCTATGTATACCAACCGAGCAAATGCATTTTGTGATTGATGATCCCAGGCACTAGTTAGACTTTTCTTTTGTAGCTCCGGGAGCTTTTATCAACTATGTTGTCCAATTAAGGTACAATTGAGATTTAGTCTAGATCTTGCACATTTTATTTGCTACTCCCTCCATTACAGAACGCTTTGACTTTTCTAGATACAAATGTACTCATATATAAATCGGCCGATTCCGGCCTAGATTGGGCCGGAATTGACATGTCGACGGCGATCTTGACGGTGGCGGTGATGGTGTAGACGGTGGTTGGGGGCTGTTGGGAGTAGTAGAGAGGAGGAAGAAGAGGAGGAAGGCAGCAAGGTCGGCGTTGATGGTGGGGGAGCAGCGGAGAGGGGAGGGGCGGCGGCGGCGGCGGCAGCGCTGGGCGGCGGGTGGCGCGCGGGCGTTTCGGGCGGAGGGGGCGTCGCGCGCTGGTGGCGGCGGCGGCGGCGCATACGCCGCCGGGCGGCGGAGGCGGCGACGGGGCCAGCGGGCGGCGGTTTGGGGTGGCGGCGCAGCGTGGGTGAGAGGGAGAGAGAGAGAGAGCCTAGGGGTCGAGAGCTGCTTGGGAGTTACCCCTTTAATTTATTTCTTCTTAAGATTGAACCGACTACATGCCCCTTGTATTTATAGTCCGAGGAGACTTGCATGCTAAGATAGATCTAGAGGTTTCCTTATAGTTTGGAATTCCTCTTTTACAAGCAACCTATTTATTCCCTATTTTATTCCTATCTTTATTCCTTAAATATTCCTTACTTAATTGGCGAAGCAACCGACGCGTGGCGCGTTCACGGCGGACGATGGCGGCGGCCGGCCAGAGGCGTGCGTGCGCGCCGTGGCCTTGGGCCCCAGGCGGCGGCGGTTCCCCCCTTGTTGAGCCCTATTCCGGCGATCTCTTTTTGGTTCATGACATTTCTCCCCCTTCCCGGACAAACAGCCCGTCCTCGCTACCGTCGTTCTCGACCGTTGTCGTTGTTGGTGTGCCGGGCGAAGATGGAGACGCCGACCTTTGCCGGCCGCGAACACCCTGTAGTACCTTTGATAAGGCCGTGACATAGGAGCCGATGTTTGCAGAGGAAGACGATAACCATAGCCGGCGTCCCAAGCCGTTGCTCTGGTTGGAGGTTGATGGTTCCAGCGATGCGGAGTAGGTTGTTGCCAATTCTTGTTGCCGGTGATGAAGGATGGGAGCCTACGGGGTAGTGACGAAACCGTCGAGGTAGCAGGTTGATGTGGGTGGTATGTACCTCTTTGTCGTCGTCGGTGAAGCTCACAAGGTGAGGCTTGTCAAGATGGAAGCGTCGAACTCTTGGGCGAGGTGGATGTTTTGTTTTCTCCGTGTAGGGGTGCCTCCCCGGTGTATTGCGGCCCACGGCTTGTTGGCGTAGTCGTCTTTGACGTAGATGTCGTTGAGGAACATGGGAGCCAACCGGTATGGCTCGGAATCGCCTCTGCCGCCAAAGTCGCCGTAGTCGACGCCGCGATGGTTATTGGTGTCGCCGTTGAAGGACGCCCCAAAACCGAGAGTGGGGCACCATGGTATGTTGTCTCCGCTTCTCCCGTGGCGCCTTGGTGATGCGGAGGAGCCAAAGAAAGAGGAGTGCCGCTTGTCATCGGTTTGGCGGTACCGTGTACCTGATGTTACGCTTGGCGTGGTACCGATGATGTCGCCTTTCTTTGCCGGAGCCGCGGCTTGATTGATGGTGTTCTCCACCATTGTCAATGTCGGCGAATGTCCAAAGGGTGTAGTAGATCGTCGGCCGAAGGTCGGCAAAGTGAACGACCGTCTCCTTGGTGGCGCTGGGGGCGTCGGTGTTCTCATCGGCCGTGGCGCCATGTGTGGGACGTCGTGGTTGCCAATGTCGAGGTTGGCCCCGAGGATGTCGTCGTGGTTGATGCCCTTGTAGTTGTTGTCGATGATAGGCATGGTGAAGACGTGAGTCGACATCGGGGAACGCCATTGGCGTTGGCATCCTTGAGGACGTCGTTGCCGCTTCATGGCGCCCATGGTAGCGTCCTTGTCGTTGTCGATGTCGCCGATGCCGCAAGCATTGTGGCTAGCGACGTTAATGGCGATGTCGGGGATGTCGTTGACGCCTTCGGGGGTGTCGTTGTTCTCGTCGATGATGCCGGGTCGAAGACGTCTTGGTTGACGACGCCGGCGACATCGTTGGAGCATGGGTAATAGAGGTAGAAGCTCCTTGTTGAATGGGATGGACTTGCCCGGTGACCGTGGAACTTGTGATGTCCTGGTTGGCGAAGATGTTGGCGTTGTTGTTCATGTCGCCGTTGTTGTCCGTGATGTCGTGGACGCCGGGGTAGAGATTGGCGGCGCCGGTCTTGACGTCGAGCGACGTCGTTGAGTCGCCCTTGTTGGCACTCCAGATGTTCCCAATGTCGAGATGATGTTGGTAGTGACCGGAAACTTATCTCGTGCCATTGTAGTAGCCGCGACGCTGGCCTAGTTGGGTAGGCTTTTCGTCGGCGGTACCGGTGGATGTCCGTGGTAGCCTCCCCGACCGATCGATGCGGGTCGCAGCGGTGGGGCATCCTTGGGGTAGGCGTGCTCGCGTTTGCGCCGCGTCGATGATCTTGGAGGGGGTGACGTGAGACGGCGCCCATGGCGGCGGCGGCGACGGTGGCGTAGATGACGTCGGAGGCGCGTCGTCGGGCGTGGTTGGTGTACTTATCGATAATGGGGCTGAATTTTCCTCCATGGCTTTTGCCTCCATGGCTGCGATGTAGTTGTCGATGATGTTGTTGATGTCGGAAGCGGGCATGGTAGCGGCCCGCGATGTTGGTGGCGCCGCCGGGCGCGTGTCGCCGTTATGCGTCGTCGGGCGGACCCGATCATCGAGCTTCTCAAGAGGGCGGTGAGGGTGGCTGGATTTCCTTCATGGAATCGGCAAGCTCGCGAAATTCCATCCGCGGCTCGCCTACTTGTGGTTGGCCATCGGATCTTGGCGTTGTTGGTGGTCGGAAGCCGTCGGTGGTGGGAATCGTTCGTCTCCGGATACCAAAGGTGTCGATTCGGCCAGATTGGGCCGGAATTGACACCGATTGCTGATCGTCGATGATGAGGATGGCGAGGAGGGAGGGCGCGCGCGTGGCGGGCGTGGGGTGGCGGCTACGGGCGATAGCCTCCCGCGGGCGGCGTGATGGCGGCGCTGCAGCGTGGCGCGGGCGGTGGTGGAGGCGGCGCGCGCCAGGAAGGAAGAGAGAGAAAGAGAGCCTAGAGCTGAGAGCTGTTGGGAGTTACCCCTTTAATTTATTTCTTCTTAAGATTCAACCCGACTACATGCCCCTTGTATTTATAGTCCGAGGGAGACTTGCATGCTAAGATAAATCTAGAGGTTTCCTTATAGATTGGAATTCCTCTTTTACAAGCAACCTATTTATTCCCTATTTTATTCCTATCTTTATTCCTTAAATATTCCTTACTTAATTGCGAAGCAACCGATGTGGCGCTGTTATTTGGCGGACGATGGCGGCGGCCGGCCAGGGAGCCGTCTTGCGCGCCAGGCCTTGGGCCCCTAGGCGGCGGCGGTTCCCCCCTTGTTGGGCCCTATTCCGCGATCTCTTTTTTGGTTCATGACACCTTGGCCTGCAAGTATGGTGTAGAGTTGATCTTTCCCTCATTCACTACCACCGTGATAGGCTCCCCAACTTCCTTTGCTACTCTCTCAGCCAACTCCCTCTTCTTCTTTATTAGACCCTCAGGTATGTACGCATGCTCTGACAGGCCGGCTGCATATACTTATAGTTTGCATATATGACGTCGAAAACATGCAACTAACTACCGGTTCAATTAGTCAGTGATGGCTTTGGTATCCACTCTGCTTGAATAGCTAGGGAACACAGTACACCATTCGGATCATCAATCCCCACTGCCTGTTGGATTGAATGCGCGCACATATAACCATAGCATAACAACAAATACTTAGCAATGTTAAAATTCTAGTTGGTTTGATGAAAAAAAAAAAATATAAAAAAAAAATCAGAGCATGACCAATAGTGTTTGTCATCTGTGGAACTAGTAAAGGAAAATCTGCGTTTGATGCTTGTCACATCGATATAAATGTTCTCTAAACGCATGGGCTTTTTGGCCCCTCTATTTTCATAAAAATAAGGTATCTAAACACTTGTCAGCATTGAGACTTAATTAGTCTGTGTCATTAATTTAATATATGTAAATTTCACAGACATGAAACCCAATCTGTTGCGAGTTGAAAGGAGCTGCTTAATTTTTAATGTTGGAGTAGTTAGAAGGACGCAAGTAACAATTAATTATATTATTTTTTTACTTCGAAGGACACTCTGTATAAACTCAAAGCTTAGTTGTTTCATTCTTCATGGTCTTTCCTATGTACACATCCAGCTACCAGGAAAAGCTCCAAAATGTACTTTTAGTAGCAGCTAGTTTCTATTATATAGAGCCAGGTAGCCCTTCTTTTGCCCCACAGATGGTCGTAGACACCATCAAGGTAGAGAGATTATTGTTGAGTGGTCGAATTCAACTATGGAATTAGCCCTGCTGTCAGCCTTTTTTCCATAGTAGTTGGATGCTTTTTTTTAAAAAGATGTTTTAAATGCAGCAAAATTAATTAAACTTCTGTGTTATACAGGACCTTGACTTCACAACCGAAGGAGAATTCACCTTCGAGGCGATTCGAGATACTATCGCCAAATTTATTTCGAAGGAGATCTTGCACTCAGATGGCCTGTTTCATCACCATGATTCAACAGGAAACTAAGATGATTGTTAAGATTGCACCGTCCATCGTATGTATTTTGGATTGTATGCAGAGAATATTTGGTTATGTTAGAACACAGTTTGGACTTGTTTTGTTAGCACAGTGTGGCCTTTGAAAAATTGAACTTTGAATGATCTGTGATGTGTTAGAACTGTGGACTAGCTATGGATTATATGTGTTTGTTCGTTTATGGAGAGTAATTAAACTTTAATCTGTGTTGTATTTGTGTTCTCCATTACTCTATGTAGTAATGTATTATTACAAAGATAGCGTATGTGTATGAGTGTCTGTATCGGAATTGTTACTACAGCACGCAGTAGCGTAAAGCTCGTCTGTAATCAAGTTTTATTACAGCACGCGTCTCCTTTGTACCACAGACGCCTCGTGGATTTTATCATAGACGGATGCTTACAAGCACGCGTCTGTAAAGCTTCTTTATTACAGACGCGTCTCCTTTGTACCATAGACGTATGTGGCTTTTATCATAGACGGATTCTGCAAAGCACGCCGTCTGTATTATAACCTGTATTAAAAGATTATCACAGACGTCTTGTGACAGACGTGTGCCTTCCGCGTCTATGGTTACCCAAAAACCGTGTCTGTAAAGCTGCTTTATTACATGGTGGTAGCCTTGGCTCTTCCTGGGTCAAGTGGCTTCCCTTAAAGATGAAATTTCATTAGACTTGGCATACAAATAGAAACACAAATATATATATATATATATCTTGGTCTTCAGATTACTGAAGAAAAAGAAACATAGATACAGCAGTACAAGTCTCAAACTTTAGATACAAACTCATTTGGTTAGAAACATTTTACTCGAGTCTCAAACTTTAGATACAAACTTGAATATGTATATGCTGACCAGAGTCAGCTTTAGCATAATATCGGAAGGCAAGTGATCACAAGCAATCAAGATATAAGTTTAAGATTCTTGAAGGCGACGTACCACTTTGCCTTCTCGACAGCGCCAGATTGAGGTGGGGTGTCCATGAGTTCAATTCTTCGACGCTATGGATGCCAGGTTGATCTTTAGTATACATATCTTCATGTACTAAAGTTTCTTTTTGTTCTTAGATTCTGTAATAAGTTTGGTTGTGTGTGGTCACGTAGAGGCTTTTGGCTGTGTCGCGTTATCAGCAGAGGCGGAATGTAATTCCGTTATTTAAAAAAATAAGTTTAAGATTCTTCTCCTGAATCCCAAGGGCTTAGTCCCAATAATGCGATCAGCATTTTAGGTGGCCTTGAGCATAACTCTTGCATTTTTTTTTTCTCCGAATAATATTAGAAGTCATCGCAAGCAAAGTTGCTTCTACTTTGTGGTTGCTGGCTTGCCCAATACCCCATCACGGCGGCACGACGAAGCACGTCATTCATGGCCAAGGGCCAAGGCTACCGGAGACCGACGTGACGAGGCACGTAGAGACGTAGCCACCGTATGTGTGAGAAGACAACGGCGGCTGGCACATGACCAGACGCTGTACATGATTGCCGGTGAGGCGGTGACAGAACCCAGAGGCACTGGCAGTAGATCGAGAGCAATGCAGCAAACGGCGAGGGCAGTCCGCATGTTGGGAGCAGTTGCGGTTGCGGGTGCCCAAGCAGAGACGCTGACGACGATGGCAAAATCCTGTACGTGTGATTCAATCTCTACTACCGCGACGTGATTCATTGAGGGTGTGTTCACTTATGAAAAGTGAACCAAAAAATGCTATAGTATCCGTCCACATTAAATCTTTTAACGTATAAGTGGAGTATTAAATATAGCTAAACAAAAAAACTAATTGCATGTTTGATCAAAAGTGCGAGAAAATCTTTTTAAAGCTTGGTTAGTCTATGGTTAGACAATAATTAACAAATACAAACAAAAAAAATGATACAAAGAAATTTAACTCAAAATATTTCACCAACTAAACACCCCCGATTCCCTTTACATTTGTGCCAACGATCTTTGACCAAACAACACCGCTAGCGCGTGTTCTTGCACGCTGGTTATTTGGACAACGAGATTTGCAAAAACGGATCGGACTTCCTAAAACTTTTCTGATTTTCGACTTGAATAGCACAAGCAAAGACCGAAGACAAATTAAATTACACATCTGATATGAATTAAGAAAGGCCTAGCAATAAAATCTACTCATTAACCAATTCGCTAGTCACTTCCTGCTTTCAGAGATTAATATGGAACTATTTCAGTCTATTGCATCAAAGGTCCTATGGTCTAGCGGTTAGGACATTGGACTCTGAATCCAGTAACCCGAGTTCAAATCTCGGTAGGACCTTTTTGTTTCATTTTCTTATTTTATTTCTATTTATTACATCACTTTGTATTTCACGTTGTCTTTGAGGATCCCTCGAGAATGCAAGCAACACATGATTTCAGTAACGCAAGGTACTTTTAATTGTCAACTTTGAGGCCCATAATCCCATTTGTAAATTTTGTTTACCAACAACAACAGATGAAGGTTATAGGAGGTGGGTTTCCTACAATTTTTAAACCATTTATTGAACGTTCGTTCAAAAAGAATGTGAATCCCATTTCTTTCTCAAATTTAATTAAATTCGTAGAAAAAATATCAACATGTTTATCTCTAAAAGGTTCATTATGAAAATATAGTCATCACTAACCTAATGATAGTTATTATGCAACATAACTGTTAGTATTTTCTTTTTTTTGTTCTCAAATACATAGAAAATACTGCTGTATTAATATAATTTTTCTTATATATATTTAACCAAAAAAATTAAGATTAACTAAATCTTTTTTGTATTTTGTATAGACGGATGGAGGTCTCAACGCCTCTGGCTATCGGAACATTTCGAGTAAATAATTAATGGAAATCGTACATGGGTGGCTGGGCTGGGCCATGTAGAGTGAAGAATGCATGGCCGTCCGTCCAGCCTTAATGGTGCTGTAGCCAGGCCTAGGCCCAGGCCCAGCGCGGTCCATTAGCATCATTCTAGTCGGTCGGCAAAAATATCTAGCTCTCGTGAACCCTCCGTGGACTTTGCAGATCCATCACGCCATTGGCAAAAATATCTAGGTCTCGGGAACCCTCCGGGGTCCCGGCGCGGTAGGGCCCACCTCGGGATCCTTATCCTCCGGCGGACCGCTCCTTGCGCGGTCGCCGCCCGATCCGATCATGACGGCGCCCGTCGCGCCCATCTCGCTATAAATTCACAGGGTAGGGCACCCGTGCTCCCTCGTGCTCTCTCAGAGGTGGGTTGGCTTCTCCTCCCCCTCTTACCAAGTCCTCGGTGCTCGGTTTAGGGTTCGTTAGGGTTTAGGGGAGGGGAGATGGCGGCGGCGGATGTGGAGTACCGTTGCTTCGTCGGCGGGCTGGCCTGGGCCACCGACAGCGGGTCCCTGGAGCAAGCCTTCTCCAGCTACGGCGAGATCCTCGACTCCAAGGTCTGTTTTGTCTCGTCCTTCTCGCTCGTTTTGATTCATTCCGTTGTCATCGATCTGTGATGCTGTGAGGCAAGATCCGTGTCGTGGTTGAACAGATCTGGTGTGTTTTGGTCCGGATCTGTGAATCGGACATCCGTTCTGATGCCGCCGTCCTGCGATTTTGCTTGCAGGTCATCACCGACCGGGAGACGGGGAGGTCCCGTGGGTTCGGCTTCGTCACCTTCTCCTCTGAGCAGTCCATGCACGACGCCATCGAGAACATGAACGGCAAGGAGCTCGACGGCCGCAACATCACCGTCAACCAGGCCCAGTCCCGCGGCGGAGGCGGCGGCGGCGGTGGCTACGGAGGCGGTGGCGGCGGCTACGGCGGGCGCCGTGAGGGTGGTGGTGGCTACGGAGGCGGCGGCGGCTACGGTGGTCGCCGTGAGGGCGGTGGCGGGTACGGCGGCGGCGGCGGCTATGGTGGCGGCGGCGGCGGCTACGGCGGTCGTCGTGAGGGCGGCTACGGCGGTGGTGGCTACGGCGGTGGCAGCCGCGGTGACTCTGGTGGCAACTGGAGGAGCTGATGTGTGGGCCCGCCCTGGCTTCGGCCAAGTTATCCGATCTATCGTGTTTCCGTTCGAATCTGAGTTACCCATGTGTTAGTGTCCCCTTTGGATTAAGTGTTGGTCCCTGTGTTTGATCAAGTTACTGTCCGCTTTGGTTACTTCCGTTATGAGAGCAAGTCATAAAGATGTGAGATCTATCTGCTGTGAGATGAGAGAAGAGTGAGCAAGGTTTTTGTTCGCATCTACTGTTGTGCACTGAAAAAAGATCTGTTACCATACTATCTGAAATCTGTCTCTTACTGCTTTGTGGCTAATACAAATATCTGTCATACTGTCTACTCCGAGAACGCAACAAATATACGCATCGCTTCGATACGCAGGCTCCCAAAGTACACAATCGTGCATCTGGTCAGGCTCCCAAAGTACACAATCGTGCATCGGGTTGTTCCTATTTTCCTATCGATAAGCCTAATTTTGTTACAGGCGTTGTTCCCATTTCCTGATCGATAAGCCTAATTTTGTTAGGTTGTTCCCATTTCCTGATCGAGAAGCCTAATTTTGTTATTATTCCGCTCTATAAGCCCGATTTTGTTTCAAAGGGTGAGAAGAACCGATCAGGGCGAATGCTTTGAAACCTCAAAGCACCCTGCTGTTCTTCTAAGATTTTTTATGATCCTAAGATGCTCAGTTCTTCAGTTCTTACAAATTTATAAATCCATCTATAACTGCTTAGTTAGAGCGAGGCAAATCGCCACCAAACGCATCAGTTTCAATAGAGACCACTCACGTGGGTGTTTGGTTCCCTTAAGCCATGAATATGAATAACAAACTTTTGCATCGACAGTAACAAACTTATGAATCGACGCTACAAATATCGTAAGTGCATCGACGCTACAAATATCATCAGTCTAGGACGTAGATCCGAGAAGCGACGTCCTGGACCAGCCAGTCGAAGCCGTCGAGAAGCCCCTCGCCAGTGTAAGCGCTGCAGCCCACGATCTTCCAGTGCCTGCTCCTGTCCATCACTTCCAAATTCAGAACCTGAAAGGAAGGAAGGAAGGAAGGTGAGTCAGCGGAAAAAGCTACAAACGAATTCAGCACAAATATAAAACCAAATGCTCAATGCTCAACTATAATGGAAATCTCAGGCCCTGCTACCCTTTGGCCACGCACAAGAAATTTGTTGTTACGGATTGTTATCACAACAAGATTGTATGGTCTCATTAGTCATTACGGAATGTAGCTGCATGCCACACCATAACCCTATCACTGGAAATGTAGCTGCATGCCACACCATAACCCTATCACTGGAAACAACAGCGTGAGACGCCAACTCAAATAACTAATCTTGCTGAATTTTACCACAGGAAGCTGTAAAAATAGATGCTCTACTGTAGTGCATGGACTTAGGCTGGACGAAACCAAAAGGCAAATTTACATTGATCTAAATTTGTCAAGTCACAGATTAAGGCTAACCTTACCTACTCCCTATTGTGATGGTAAAAACACCATAAGGCACTAACTGATGGCTGCTCGATGGAATAATGCTAATAGGAGTACAGGAAAACAAGTCTCTAATACATATGAATGAATGACTGAAGTTTGCTTACCTTCGCAATTTCATCTGGTTTTAGAGCTCCCTGTATGTCTTGCTTATTTGCAAAAACCAATAATGAAGCTCCAGCTAGTCTCTGTTGAAATCAATATCGCAAGGATCAATGATCTGAACACTTTCTGAATAGGCCAAAGTATAGCCTATGGTGGCAAAGAGACAGTATTCTTTACTGCCAAACACATGACATTGTCCGTCCTTAGTAGTTTCACCCTCAATGTATGCTATTTCAGTAAAATTTCAAACTAAAAACAAGGAGATTCAAGGATACAACTTCTATGCACAAAGCCATAGAGTTTGATACCAATGAGAGAAAATTATATATTTTCCAGTTCATTAACCAAGAGGCCTCTGTCATTAAGTAAATGGTTATTATTCATTTATATCAATTATAGGACCTCTATCATTTTGAACCAAATACCAAAAAGTAAATATCAGTCATATTCCTATGGCATTGAAGGATCAATTGTTTTTTTTTAATACAACAGATATAGAACTACAACGAAATATCCAGTTCATCACCATAGCTTAGAGGTCTGGTAATAGCATACCTCTTCTTTCAAGAGATTGTGGAGTTCAGCTCGACAATCATCAAGCCTCCTTATGTCTGAACTATCAACGACCCAAACTAACCCATCAGTCTGCTCAAAGTAATTTCTCCAGTAAGACCTGATCGTCTTCTGTCCTCCAACATCCCATATGTTCAAAGAGTATCTAAGATAATCAATAAATTTAAATATTAATCAGACCCACCTGCAGTAATATGGAAAAATACGATTGCCAGATTTCCTATGCCTGGTATTTGGAAAATGACAGGGGCTGAAATCTCCATTGATTGAAAATTGCCTATGCTTCAGCTGAACTGAATGTTCCTAAAGTACAACACTCTGCACTGAAAACCTATAGTAGTTCAACATTCAAATGATGAAATGCACCTGCAGCAGAGCTTTTAGGGAGCTTGACAACAAAGCCTCAAAATGCCAACCAGTCTCCATTTTGCATGAGTCAACATGAAAAACTAGACTATCAACTTGCTACCAATGGAATTTCTATTTCACTATCACTATTCTACAAACAGAGAAGTAAAATATTCAAATTGTTTGTCTATGATGGCAGAACATGTGACCGCTACAAAGGAATGTTGAATTTGTCTTCACATCTTTACCAAACCTTTCTGTCACATAATTTACTTCACACAGTGGCCTACTGTAATATTCACCTTAAGAGATTAACAGCAACCAGATCAGCATAACAGGAAAAAATGTTTTGGTGGGTGCTCACTGCATTTATCAGATGAACACACACCTAAATGAGTCCATTAGGTTATCTCAACTAGGTTGGAAGTGTTGCAGGTTCTCAATTCCAAGGCACAATTGATGGCACTTGACTGGAAAATTTCAACATGCCAACCAGTCTCCTTTTTGGATGAACCAAGATGCAAAACTAGATATCATATTACTGACCTATGCAATTTTTATTTCTATGCAAAAATTTGAAACTGTTTGTCTGATGTTGAAACTGTTCATCTGATGGCAGATCATGTGAGGGATATACAGAAGCATAGTTGACTTTGGCCTTAATATTTTAAAGACAATTTTATCACATGATTTATTCTCTGCAGATTGGACCCACTATAATATGCTGCTTAAGAAATTAACCATAATGATGTAGACAGGGAGACAAAAATGTGCCGCAACGATTCTTACTATTTTATATCAGACGTATGTGCACACGATAGTCCACTAAACAATCACAACTAAGGTGAAAACTTGTAAAGTTCCTAAACTCAAACTAACAGAAAACTAACGGTATTAACCCGCATCAACTAAATCAATGTATATCCTTTATATGTAAACCATGATGTTCCATTTGGTATTCTTCCATTTGAACACACTAGTATTTTATGGATTCTTTCCCCAGTAGTGTAGTCATCTACAAAAGGGATGATACATATTTATCTGTCCTAGGATGCGTTGTTCGTGATAAGCTTATCCACATCCTTTCGCGGTAGTGTGAATCTTCTCAAAAGCGCAGCATCAACTAAATCAATGTATATCCTTTATATGTAAAACCATGATGTTCCATTTGGTATTTAGCCTAACATAAATCTCCATTCAAAATCAAGCAACTATATGTCACTATGCATGCATATGCATCGAGCCAAACTGGACTAAACAGGAAGTGGAAGGAAGGGGGGTCATACTTGTATTTGATGGTCTTGATGTTGAATCCAAGGGTTGGGCTAATGACGCTGGTGTCCTCCCCGTTGATCTTGAGAACGATGGTTGTCTTCCCGAGTTGTCCAGGCCTCTGAGACAAACCCACAGAACACAAAATATTATCAGCCATCAGGAATCAATGCAGATGCCAGACAATTGAGGAAACTGACAAGTGACAACACGAGCACCAGATCCGAAGGAAACCATGAAGTGTGGGGAACAAATGCTGAAATGTGTATGGGATCAAAAGGAAAAGGAGGCCAGACGGAACCTACACCATGAGGATGCGCATCTCCTTCTCCTTGCGCTTGATCTTCCGGATGATGCTGAGCAGCCCCATGATCAGTGGTGAAGCATGGGAGGGAGGGGTGATTCACCAAATCTGAGCAAATATGTACACAACTTTTCAATTAAGCCAAATTAAATAGTAACCTCCAACATCTTCAAATTCTTTTGGGTTTCATCTCCATAAAAGTGGCTAAGTTTTACATTGGCTCACCAAGACTATCTAACATCTTCAATAATACATTAATTAAAATCTTAAAAGTGTCATAGTTTCATATAACAATTTAACATTATAAACTGAAATGAAGTAATGCAGTACAAATTGCTTGGCTGTGGGCGGGTGCAAATTTAACATTTGGTTTCTTAAGGCTTGAAAAGCGCCTTCAAATGTTTTCATCTTCAAATTCAATGGATGCAAACAAATCCCCGCTCAATATAGCATACCATGCTACTATCCATCCATTCATCACCTAGCCTCCTATGCCATACAGTAAGGATATTTCAATGCGATTACTAGAAACTAGCCATTGGCATTCATCAGACAAAACATGATGCAACGACGATCAGTAATCAATCCTCAATTACTCACCGACTCACTGTGCAGCAAGTGGGCGAGGAGCTGGCCACCTGGGGGCGACTCCGGCACTCCGTGCTGTGCTGGAGATCAAGATACGGGCACCAGCAGCCCTTCCGTGCCGGCTGGCAGCGGCCGCGGCCGTCTGGCAGTGGCAGGGGGACAATAACTGGGCAGCGCGTAGCGCCCAGGGGCGGCCTGATCTGGGAACCTAGCGCCTCGGCAGGGTCCACCCGAGGAGGAGGAGGCGAGGTCAGCACTTACCACTCGGGGAAGGATCAAGGAGGAGACGACGGGGAGGGACATAGGGGCGCCGGCGCGCCACCGCGGAGGAGGAGAACGGTGGGGCGGATCTGCGCGGTCGGGCTTCGGCCGCTCAGGCAAGGCAAGTGAGCCGAGCGCTTCTCTGTCAGGGTGGGCTGCCGGCGCCGGGTGGGCTGGACATTGGAGGCCTCTTTTCCTATGGGCTGTACGCTAGATACTCAATTTGTTTGGGCTCGTTCCGGCCTGCATGCAGCCCACACCCGGGTAGCTTGTCCGCCATCCGCCCTGGTCCAGATAGGAATATATATTTGTTTTTGTTTTTTGAAGCCAGGAATATATGGTACTTGGTCTGTTGGATACGTATGTACTCCCTCCTCCTAAAATAACTGTCGTCGTTTTTAAGAAATATCTTTAACTAAATATATATTAAAATTTATTAATATTCATGTTACTTAGTATCATCGGAAAATATTTTAATCTTGTTTTTAACAAATTTGTTTTGAGATATAAATCTTGTGCATATTTTGTACAAATGAAGTTAAGCTTGTAGCATAAACACCCAAAACAACACTTAGTTAGGGACGGAGGAAGTATCGGATATGCGGATATGATTATATATTTTAAAATAAAAAGGGTCACATATATACAACTAAAATTATTTTGTTAATTCGAACATGATTTTAATATAATAAAATCATACTAGTAAATAATTGGGATTTAACAACTTAATAAAACCATAGTCTGCACATAATAAGACATAATTTTAGTGCACAACTTAATAAAACCATAGCCAAAGACATAGTTTTAGAACAAAGCATCAGATCGAAGCACATGATGATATTGATGACGATGAGCGAAAACCAGGCAGAGAAGAATAGGGTAACAAAAACAAGGAGATGGCATTTGAATGGTTTTTACTCTTTTTGTATTTTTAAAAAATCCTTTTCTATAATCTACTACACCTATATAAAGAACTCTTTAGTAAGCATGGCACCTCAACAGCCCCACTAAGACCATAACATCCGGTGACAAAGCTACAATTGTTTGAACTAACTAAAAAATATTATAACTCACAAACCAAAAACCAAATTAAATTTCGATTACACCATTGAATTTCTTTTAATAAATTCCTCAAAACAAGATCTCATATGGATATATTTCGATAAAATTACCTGTGAGCCCCAATGATGGTAGTTGATATAGAGTAAAGTAAAAAAAAAAAAAAAGGAAAAAAAAAAAAAAAAAAAGAATAGGAGGGTGATAGTAATATTCTAACTCATAAATTTCTCTTTCATATCCGTGACAACACGTGGAGATATGACGCGTGAAGGACGAAGTTAAAGGGATTAAATCATCTACCAAGGATTTCCTTAAATAAATTATTATATATGTTTTATTACATTACAAGTTGTCACCCGTCCAACATATGTAAATATTCCTATTTGGTTTAGCTTGGAGTTTAAACATAAGATTAAATAATTTTTATACCAATGAGTATATATACTATGTTTTCTACATTTAAGTTCTCCGTTACTAACTCAGTTTTTAACCCCACACAAAGTAATTGTCCTCAATAGCTAATTGTGATCGATTTCTTAGTGATTACAGTTCAATCCTTTAACAATACTCCCTTCCTACCCAAGCAACGCCCTGGGAATCTCTAGTTATACTTATATACCATCACCGGTTCATATGGAGATAGAGAAATATCCCTAAGGAAAATGACAGAACTGATTTTTTTAAAAAAAAAATTAAGCAAGATATGTGAAAAAAATTGCATAACCTTTTATATGTGAGCTCCCATGACCAAGAAATATAGAGGTTAACGAGATTTACACATGTAATATCATAATTTTTATGTTTGACGTCAAACAATGAATAAAATAATAAGATCTATAAGTACAATGACCATGAAGAACTCAAATGGGGAATCTTTGTCCAACAACGCTTCCAAGTCCCTATGCCACGGTTCATCGTGAGTTGAATATTTATGTCACTATATTGTCTAAACAATACAATATGCTTTATGAGCTAATCCAAGAATACTAATTTGAAAAAACAAAATAAACATTTAAGCAAGAATAAGATCATTAAAAATTTAAACCCATATTTTCTAATCAATCGATTAAAATGATTGTGTTTTAATATGTTTAGTGTTTAATGTGCTGTTTTGGCTCTTTTAAACCCTTCCCTCTTGTTATTTTTGAGACTTTCTCTTCTGCTGAATACTAAAACTTTGTAATTAGTAATGAACACTTGCAAATGCTAGAATAAAAATTCATTTTTTCTAAAATATAATTTTTGTTTAATCTATCTTCAACTTATTTTTGGTGTGTGGTGTTTTTCACAACGATATTGTATAGTAATAGAACAGGCGATACTTAGGACTAAGATGAGAACTGCAGACCAAAACGAAATGAATTTACATATACAATGCGTTCGCTCGGCACTCCAACGATTGGGACAGCACTGATAGCAGCATAGCAATCACCTACATTACACACACAGAAACATGTACAATGAAGAGCCAATACAAGACATTTCTTAGAAACCTTCTCCTCAATACCTAAAAATATAGGATTATTACTATAAGCGCGCCTGAATATGACACGACAGTTGATCTTGGTTGCCTATTGATGTATATATTTCTTCAATCGCACGAGGCACACGAAACATAATCTTTTGGGTATAACCGGGGGTTTCCGACTCTCGATTCGTTTATATATATATATATGCTTATAGAAACGGGTCCATGCTATATACAAAAGTGTTTCAGGCCGGAGGTTGTTTCAAAATAGTATTGCCCAAACAACAAGTTGCATACGTGGATGGCTACAGTCCTACAGTCTACTCTTAGTGGTAGCTAAATGTGGTTGTACTATCTTTTGTTTTATGAAGACTACTATTATGAATTAATTTCAGCAGCCACTAGACAATTATTAGGAGCAAAATTCACAAACCACTATCGTAATTTTATTGTTTGTCCTGGTCGTTCATGCTACATCAGCAATCCAAGATCGTATCACGCTTAAGTAAAGATGCAGGGTGGCAGGTTGTGGACCGTCCCATGAGCTACGTGGACTGTCCACCAAACTATTTAGTGGGCTGTGCGGACGTCCGCCCACCGTAAAGCTATAGGCACGAACGGCCGGTGGGATTAGCGGACAAACATGTGAAGCCCGCTAACATCCGCAAGCACTACAAGAAGAACATACGTAGACATTCACGCCAAAGATGTACAAGAATATTAACGCGGACATTCACCGCAAGGACCACAAGTTTCAGCGGTAGTGCATAATAAGAATGTGCATTGTGAGCCTCAAAATCAAAACACTATAAGCAAAGAGGTTCGCACAATGACAAGGGTATTCGTGGAGCTCTAGATCATAAGGAACACTGGCTGGATATGGAAACAACCACCATGCTTCAGAGCTTACACGCAAAGTGGGGAGTAAAACATTTTTTAGAGTAAAGGGGCATAACCCCCGTCTATTACAGCTCGCGAATGGGAACACCATCTGAAACAGTTTTTAGCCCAAAACCTCATTGCCTAGCAAACAAACCTATGTTTGCGGCTATTTAAGTTCGACCTCGACGACTAGCTAAAGAAGTTTAAACGACTAGAAGGATTATTACAAAACATACGATTTGCTTATGTAAACTAATAATCACCATGACAACTAAGTTCCTAATTCACTTTCCTTCATCTCCTCATCAAAAGTTCAGGGGAAAGCCTCAGCTCCCTCATTTACCCATCCGACACATTTGCTTGTCCCTTCAGTAGAGCACCAAGTCTTGATCTCCCAATTTGGCGCTGTCTTATCACCCCAATCCATCTTCCGTGGTTTTACATGCATCATCTTCAGTTATCTTTATTCCAGCCACAACACTTGAATAGCTTCTTGTTTCAGTAGCTTTGCCCTTAGTAGCGAGAGAACCTCTCTTGTCCTCCGAGCATATGATCGACCATTTTGGATAGTATTTGCAATCTTGTAGAAGAGTATAGCCATACTCTCCCACGAAATTTTGAAAGCATAAAGAATTTCTAAGTTTCCATAAACACCAAAAACTGGCAGAGGTAACTATATTAACAATACAGTTCCTTTTATTGCTAAGCCAAAATTTACCAATTGAGTCTAGAGCAGTGACAAAGCAAGAAAAATTTAAGGAGGGGCAGAAACAATGAAGATATTGATTTGCATGAAGATTTAATGGTGATTTTTTGTTTTTTGCTACAGAATTAACCTTGATTACCAGCTCATGCCCCCTCCCGTGGCTCCGTCGCTAGTCTAGAGAATATCCTAACTGAACATCAAGAATTCTTGATAGCACATCCCACATATTTCTAGCGACAACGCAAAATCAAAAGAATAGATGTTGTACAGACTCTATTTCTGAGCAAAAGGGACAAGTTAAATCCTTTACTTTTTGTCTTTTACTAAGATTGTCTCTAGTTAAGCTCTTATTTTCACTTAATAACCAAAGGAAATAATGGGCTCTAGGTGGGATTTTGATGTCCCAGAGAGCAGGTATTAAGTGGGGGAGTAAAACATGTCTATTATAGGCCACTGGACAATTATTAGGAGCAAAAGTCACAAACCACTATCGTAATTTTAATATTGTTCGTCCTGGTCCATGCTACATCCGCAATCCAGTATCGTATCACGCTTAAAGAAAAGCATCGATCGGCATCATGTGATCTGTCTGTCCTTGACAATTGCCCCGTTACCTCTCTCTCAAAAACTGCTGTGGAGAAATGTCCACTATATGCAATTCCCTTCCCTCCGTCTCACGCAGCCTGGCTTCATTTGTTTATCCACTTCCAACAGATCAAGGGATATACTTGTTTATTACCGGCCTCGATCGAGATCTAGTAAATATATATATAGTAGGAATTAAGAATTGGAATTTATTATTTCTGCAGTATCCGTACAACATATAACCGTATACAAAATGCTCGACTGCTCGTAGCGAGGGGAGCTAGTGTGTGCCACACACTACTTGTTGTCACTGTGTATAGATATACAAAGTATACTATATGTAGTATATAGAATAGAGTACTATACTACTCTGTGTCCCAGAAAACAACTATATGTAGTATATAGAGTACTATACTACTCCCTCCGTATAATAAAAAATAATATTATTCTCAGAGAAAAATCAACCACGTTAACGTTAACCAAATTTATATAAAAAATACTAACGCTAATAATATAAAATAAGTATCAACAAATTAATGATGAACTGCATTTTCATAATAATTTTTGTTTGAGAAATAAATATTAATACTAGTTAGTCAAACTTTAGTCAAGTTTGTCGGCATGAATCCCATAGTTGCATGTGTTTTTGAGACAGAGAAACAAGTCTCTATTCGGTATGAAAAGCACCAGATCTCTCTATATTTATATGTACTGAAATAGCTACAGTGACAACTGTCGACTCAGATCTAGTACTTGTTCTCCATGCTGTCTATATTTTATTTATATTATTTTGGAGCAAAAAAAAAGATAATAATATAATCTTGGTCACCACCCACCAGGGATATTCTTGTTATTTCAGGCCTACTTGTTCTCCCTGATATGATATAATTATTTTAAATAATATAATCTTGGTCGTATTCTTGTTATTTCGATATGATATAATAAGGGCGTCCGCAATTGTAATTTGAATGTACCTAGTGACTACACTCTCCTACTTTTTTTCATGCCACATCAATCATATCTAGACACCCAAATAACTCGGCCTAAAGTAATTAAAATTTAGAGAACCTCGATCAAAGCGCTGTGCTTTGCTATCCGTCCATCGAGAAAAGGTTCTTGCTTGTTATTGGACCGCCGTATTTTTGCACAGCAGCTCGCTGCGTGGCAGAAAGAAACAGCGCACGTGGCTTTGTGTTATTTTTGCACCTGCTGGCTCTCTCACGCTGACGACACCCATTTGGCATAAAGATTATTGGGCTGTGCACGTTAGATAAAAAAAAAGTTTACTAGTACCAGATCGAGTTCAGAGTACCAGTAGTAAAAGATTTTCACGCAACACCTGCAGCAGCTGAAACGCACGCATCCATCCAGTGGACGAAAGATTGGAGCCACCATGCATTAGCTTTCAGCCAGCCAGACTTTTATTATTATTATTATTACACACTTTCAGTTGTGGACAAAACGGACGTCGCTTTACATGGAAAGATATCCATATATAACTGTGAGTGAGATTTCCATTATTGTTCTTGGTATGCAAGTTAACCATCCATTTGTGTGTGTGGCTATAGCTAAAGGCTAATCCCACTGCGTATTCAATATATAATGCTAGTACACTTTTCCGCCATGTAATTCTTACTCCCACTGCTACCTTAGCTCCATTTTCAAATTTAGATTGTTTAGAACAAACAACATAATTTTAAAACAATGGGAGTAGTTTTTTTTTGACAAGGTCAATGGGAGTAGTTAGTTTGCATTCCTGAAGTATATTCTAAGAGTACTATATACTACTCCTGTAAAAGAAAGTCGTTTCAGGACAAATGACACAGTCTTCAAACTCGAACTTTGACTTCTTATTTTTTAAAAAATATTTATTGAAAAGTGATACATATGGTTTTCACATTTTCAAACTCAAACTTTGACTTCTTACCTTTGCAAATACTATTCAAAAGAAATCTGTTCATATGGTTTTCACATTTTCAAGCTCAATGACTTAAAAAGTTATTCACCATTTAGATTCGATGTTTGACCCAGTCTTATAGAAAAACGACTTGAATTATGAGTATGGAGGGAGTATATATACTAATCACGATTGTGGCCTAGCCCTATTGTTTAACATATCTTCAATTTGAGATCCAGTTAGCATAAACAAGATTTTCAAGTTTGTAAATAGAACAAATAGGTTTAAACATTTTCTCTAAAATAGAGGTTTAAACATTTGCATTCAATTTAAAAAAAACAATAATTAAGATTGCTAAATTACTAAACACATTATTCAACATGTATAGCTTACAACTCCAAGAAAAACTCATAACTCTAAGCTGGAGTTCTACCAAATAGACCCTGTTTGGCTCTTGTCACTATTTTCCTTAATTAGCTACACCACTAGCTGCGCCGCAAGTATGGCAAGCAAAACAACACCCAACTTGTGGCAAGCCGTGGCATCGAAATGAACTAACAACGCTTAAGGGCGCACACATTGTAAACTTGGGTTATGAAGCAAACATAGGCTAAGCATTATGGGTTGTGGCGAACGGAGCTAACCGACCAAACACACCCTAAGTCTTTTGATATGATGTGGAAATGAACATATATTAATGGCCTTTTTGTATCACTTTCCGTGAAGACGTGGAATATCGCTTTCACTAGATATAGTCCACATAATTAGAATCTCAGGGAATAATAACCTATTCTTTTCCTTGGCTTTTGGATGTGAGAGAAAGGCCACTAGAATGATCTCAAGTGAGCATACACAGTGTAGTGTAGAGGTTGCAGGAGGCATATAAAAGGGGAACCTTCCCTGCGGATCTCATGGCTATTCGAACGTTACTATTAAGCTAATATCTTCCAAGCCATTTGCAAAGGTAACTGAGATTATATTATCAATTATATAGCGAGTACTAGTACACACTTGTAGCTGTGGGCTGCCTCTTTCATGATGCGGACTTCTGTCTTGAATGGAAAGACTGCTTTTGTTTGATGGTCCTTCTTGAATTGTGCTTTAATGTCGTCTGCACTTTGAGTTACTGAAACTAATGATATGGTATCATCATTTGCTGCAGCTATACACACTAAACAATCCACCTCGCTACTCATGGAGGACTCGAGCCTATTCATGCAGTGGGCGATGGACACGCTGCAAAACGAGAACCCTGCATCCGCCGGCGCCGGCGTCGCAGCCGTCCAAGGTGACCTGAGTGAGGCTACCTTCCCCTCGCTCAAAGCGCTACGCGAGGCCTCGCAAGCAGCTGAAATGGTCCAGGAACTGATCGCGGGCGCCGGCGCCGACGCCGTCCGCCATGCGCCAAACAGCTGGACCTCCGGCGACGGTGGCGGCGACACCACCGCGAATTACAGCGTGGCCCCCGCGGGCTGGAACTTGGGCGGTGCCACTGCCATCTCCGCGCTACCAGGTAGCAACGGCATGATGACGGCGGCCCCTGCCCTGCAGGCCACACGCGGTCTGCCGCCGCCGGATCATCTGGTCTACGGACCTCCGCCAATAACGAGGAGAGCCGCCCTTAAGAGCTTGGGATCCATGGCGGCGTCGTACGCGCAGGACCACATCATCGCAGAGCGGAAGCGGCGGGAGAAGATCAACCAGCGCTTCATCGAGCTCTCCACTGTTATCCCAGGCCTCAAGAAGGTGTTTGACCTGGATCAAATTGCTCCCTGCACCTGTTCGCGACAATTACATGCTTTGCAGCGTATAACGGTTATTAATTTATGATGATCAGATGGACAAGGCGACGATCCTTTTGGACGCGACAAGACACTTGAAGGAGCTCCAAGAGAAGCTAAAAGACCTGGAGGCCGGCAGGAGCACTGAGACCCAGGTGCTTGTCGTGAAGCCTGCCGCGCCTGCGCGGGATGACCACGATGGCTCCTCGCTGTCGGCGCCGCCACCAGGCATACCAACGGCGAGGAAACGGCTGCCAGAGATCGAGGTCAGGTTCTCGGAGTCGGAGAAGAGCGTGGTGGTGAGGGTCCAGTGCGAGAACCGGAAGGGGGTGGTCGTCAACGTGCTCACCGAGGTTGAGGAGCTCCACCTCAGCAGCATCCACGCCAATGTTATGCCGTTCACGGCTTGCACTTGTATCATAACCATCACGGCAAAGGCAAGTTTTCCTTGCCCTTTTGACTTGTCAAATAATCATCACCCAGCTCATAATTAATTGTACTATATAAATGCTGCATTTCTTAAGAACATTTTGTGGCCTTTGCAACAAATGAATAAAAAGCCATATTTGTTAGGAAATTTCTAATAATTGAAGAACATAGCCAATGCAAAATTCAAATTGTTAGTACTATCATCAAGCATATCAGGATAACTACTTTGCAATACAAATTAAAAAGCGAAATGGCAAGAAAATCAACTTTGTTAACTTCTTGCATGACAAGATTGGGAGATCACTTGGTATAATATTTTGGTCGAACAGTATTACGGTAGATTGGTCCAACTTCAACTCTTGTGTGTTCTTAGCCTGATCTCGTTGTGAGAAAGTGAAATTGCATTAATAATTCCTCGGTTAGCCATCGCTATGGAGTTTTGAAGTTCACATTTTCTTTGAGAATTTATAGTTAACTTAAGATATGTGTACGTACTGTGAACTAGCTATGGGCAAAAGGGAAGGATTCTGCCTTTATATGCATATATGCACATGAAAATTTTAACAAACAAATAGAACATAAATTCGTAGGTTACATAAAAGTTTAGATCCAAGAACCTCTGAAGGATCATTATGTCTTTATACACATGAAAATATTTAACAGCCAAACAAAACATATAACTACATATACTCAAGTTTGGATCCAGAGGACCTCATTCGTGTTCTAGGGCTTGTATCCCATATTAGTCTATATAAAAGGATAAAATTGTAAAAACCTTCTCACTAGTTTGTGAAAACAAGAAATAATAAGGTATCATGCCATTTATTTGTTGGTACATGTTATAATGACATCTTTTTATCTAATACAATAATAAATTGTTTCTCTTGCAATAAACGATAAAACAAGTAAATAACTTGTTTTCGTAAGGTAAGATATATATATAGGTACAAAGCTGATAATGTCTGTTTACAATATAGGAAAATAATAAGCATTAGCATCATGTATACAGAAAATGTAAATGTTAGAATTATACATAACATCATCCGATCCGCATATATTGTGGTTATATGGATAATAGATCGAGTTGTAATGGCTAAAAAGGTAACATGACTCATGAGGGTTTAATAGTTTAAAAAATATCTTGGTCTTTATTATTGTGTATATGTACTAGCAAACCACTTCAAACCATCATCTCAGCCGATCTACTTTTTTGGAGAAAGCTGTGCATTCATTTAGTTTAATGATTGTACTGGCTTTTCTTAGAGATTCCCTTATCATGTGGTATTTATTAGTGCACTGAACACAACACATATATATTAGAGAAACCCATTAGGGTTAAGATCTAGCCTCTTAAAAATGTACTCCCTCCATACCTAAAAAATTTGACGTTTAGTACAACGATACAGTCTATTTTGACCTCTTGTTATTATAAAAATATCTATCGAAGAGTGATATATGTATACTTTTATGAAAGTATTTTTGAAGACAAATCTATTTATAAAGTTTTCACATTTGCAAACTCAACAACTTAAAAATTATTGATGGTTTATATTCCCAATATTTGACCCAAACCTTGTCCTAGCTAAGCGTAAGTTTTTTTTTTTTGGAGGGGGTATATATGTGTGAGATTATATATACGTGCTAAGGCAATGTTTCACAGCATATACATATATATATGCATGTTTTCTTAAATATCCTAACAACCACAAGTACATTTTTCTTGTGGAACTTTAATTTATTGTGATACGTAACCATTTAAAAAAGCAATTTTAATTCGAAAACTAGACAAAACTTGTCACCTCTCTTTTTTTTCCCCCTAACGAATCCACCTAATTTCATTTGGTAGACTTAGCCTGGGGCACAAGCTGACAACATGCTTTTATATATTATATGCGGCCATCCATAATAATATTGTATATTCTTAATTAACGTATGTATGTATGTATAATCACAGATTCACAACCAGAATTAACGTATATATGTATGCTTTTATACCGTTTGTTTGCTGTGTACACACACGTACTACTATATAGAGAGTGCAACATGATAGAGACACGCTGAGACTTTTAATTTATTTGTGAGCATAATATATAAATGGATATATTAATTCTTGAAGGTACATGTTATATATAGGCCCTTGTCAAAAACCGGTTAGATTGGGCCGGCTGTGACACGCCAGCGGCAGCTTCCGGGCGGTGGCGGGCGGCGCCGCCTAGTGGCCGGTTGGGGGCCGGTTGGGGGTGGCGATGAGAGTAGGGTAGGGCGTAGGCACGGCGCGGCGGCGGCCGGGCGGCCTACGGGGGCGGCGGTTGGCGGCGGCGGCGGTGGCGCCAGCAGGGGGCGGCGGGCGGTGGAGAAAGAAGAGAGAGAGGCACGAGAATATTTCTTTATTGTTTGGGTCCCCAAGGTAGTGGGAATTGTAATCCAAGCAATCTCTCTAGAGGTTTCCTTATACAATTGGAATACCTTTTACAAGCAATCTTATTTATTTTCTAATAAGGGTTTTCCTTATATGATTGGAATATCCCTTGCACACCAAAAATCCTAAGATAATCCTAACTTGATGACGAAGCGGAGACGGAGACGGGAAGGTGGCGCGGCCCGGCAAATAGCAGAGGCGCCGACCCCCTCTTATCCCTCTTATCCCCCTCCCTGGGCCGGCCGTGGGTCGTTGGGCCTATTTAGCCCACCCATGGCTGGCCTAATTCGGCACATGACATCTCCCCACCGTTCGACGAGGCGGCGCATCCATGTGCCGCCCAACCCACCAGGTTGGTGTGAAGGCGATGCCGATCGGGGATGTCGCAATGCCGGGTCCGTAGGCCGAGGATGAGGGGACCCGACTTGTCGCTGCGGATGCCGGGTTTCCTCGTCGGCGAATGAGAAGTCGAAATGCGTGGTTCCCGGCGCAGATGATGAACTTATAGCTCAGCGGGGGCTGCACGAAGGGGCGGTCCATCCATGCTTGCCGCATGACGGAGGCACTAAGGATGCCGGAGAGCTCGAGTGTCCGGCGAGTAGCTAGAGGAGCCTGGAAGGTGTATGTGGTTGGCACATGTACCTCAACATGTATGTGCGTGCAGAACACATGACGATCGACGCGGACCGGGCGACGAGGAGAGGCGTAGTAGGTGGCCGTAGAGGAGGTCATCGGCCATCTTGACGGGCGGCCCAATCTGGGCGCCGGGGTGTGGGCGAAGTCGACGATGACGTTGTCGGCGCGGAGGAACTCGTTGTCGTGGTTGTCGAAGAGGAGGACCGTGACGCCCTCGAGCTTGACGTTCGGGCATGCCATGAGGAGGAGCACGCTCACCGAACGCCTGGTCTTCGCTACGGCGATTCGGGAGGTGGAAGCCCACTACGACGCCATGCGGGGGGCGCCACCTCGAGGAGGAACTCTTGCGAGCTTTGAAGCTGCAGGGATGTAGTAGCGGTGGAAGTACCTCACGATGCCATAGAAGAGGCTCCACTCGGGTGCCATCGCTCAAGCTCGATGGCGCTTAGCGATGATGCCGAGCTCCTGGTTCGTCGAAGTACTCAGGTGCAGCTCGGTGAGGATGTCTACCGATGTCTGGCCGTCGATTGCCTCCATTGTAGCTGCCAGCGCCGCCGCCCCCGGCGCCCGGTCGGGCCAGGGCGGCATCGATGTCGCATTGCCGATGTCGGGCGACATCGCCGATGAGGTTGGCACGGTTGTTGCCTATGTCATGAGTCTGCCGGCGCCGGCAGCTCGTCGTCATAGCGGCGAGCAAGGTCGATGGCCTCCTCCATCGAATGAGGCTCGAACCACTCGAGCACCATACTGGCGTGTCGCTGCGTAAACCACCGACAAAGAGGTTGACGCGGTGGAGCTAGCTCTCAAGGTCTATGCGAGTTGCATAGCCCTCAAAAGCGGTGATGTAGTCGTCCAGCCTGCCCTCCTGAGCAGGAGGTGCGAACTCCCCAGTGGTGTTGGTGACGATGGGGGGTCCAAAGTTGCGCCCCAGGTAGTGGGTGAACATGTCCCACTCGACCAACAGCCTCCTTCGGGACAGCCTGTGGAACCAGACTGCAGCAGGACCTGTCAGATGGAAGGCAACATACCAAGCGTAGAAGTCGGGTCGATGTCGCCCTTCATTTCGAACAACAGCTCCATCTTGCGTATCTAGAGGTCGGGGGTTGTCACCGCCGTCGTACTCGGGATGTCAAGACGGGGCGACGAGAGGCGGGGTAGGTCCGTGACACAGGAACGGGCGCCGCGGGTGGCGCCACGGGGGGCGCCGCGGTGGCGCCGTCTTCGCCGCTAGATAGTCCAAATGCGGTTGCAAGTGTCGGAGGAGAGGAAGAAGCAGCCGGTGCTGCGGTGTTCTCGATGACGATGTCGGTGATGGCTGGTGCGTCACCGTGCACGATGTCGCTACCCTCGTCCCGCTGGAGGAGAGCGGGTTGGAGTCGCCGTTGATGGTGTCGTCGGGGGCGATGGTGGCGCTTTAGGTAGCGCCCGGGCGCCACTGGCCACGGCGGCGGCGCGCCGCCGGGCTGTCCTCTAGCGCGTGGTCGCCGTGGTCGCCGAGCGGAGAGGAGGTAGTTGAATCTTCGGGACGGTGTAGACGCATCTCCATGCGGCAAAGACGTGTCTCGATCTCGTCCGGCGGCGGCCGATCTTGGTGTAGTTGTCGCCGAGGAGCTCCTTCAGCGCCTTTGGTAAACTCGCTCATCATCGGAAGCCATCGGTGGTGGGAATCGCCCCCGTCTCCGGATACCAGTTGTCACAAACCGGTTAGATTGGGCCGGGTGTGACACGTCGGTAAGCGCTTCCGGGCGTGGCGACGGCGAGGGAGGTGGTGGGGGCGGCGATGAGGGTAGGGCGGGGGGGCAGCGTCCACGGGCGGCGGCGTCGGCGGCCGGGCGGCGGCGGCGCGCGCAGCAAGGGTGGCGGCGGCGGTGGAGAAGAGAGAGAGAGAGAGAGAGAGAGAGAGGCACGAGAATATTTCTTTATTGCTTGTCTCCCAAAGAGATTACTGACCCTTACTTATATAGCCCGGCTAGTGGGACCTAATCCAAGCAATCTCTAAAGGTTTCCTTATACGATTGGAATACCTTTTACAAGCAATCTTATTTATTTTCTAATAAAGGTTTTTCTTATATGATTGAAATATCCCTTGCACACCAAAAGTTACAAGATAATCCTAACTTGATGACGGCGGAGACGGAGACGGGGAAGGTGGCGGCGGCGGCGGCCCAGAGGTGCCGACCCCCTCTTGCCCCCGCGCGCCCCCCCCTGGGCGGCCGTGGCCATTTGGGCCTATTTAGCCCACCCGCCCAATTCTGACACATGACAACCCTTCATTCGGAATTGTTTAGAGAATATTTGAGGGATTTTGTTAATAATCTAGAGTTATTTAGTTCAGTTTCAAGCGTGCGTATACCATTCATATAAATAAGCTCATCTACCCTACAAATATAAGCACCATAGTCGTCGCAGTGAGTGAGTTTTCGTATAACATGTGCGCCAGGTTTTCTCTAGATCTGGTACCGCAACCCCACCCCCACATCGACGATGGCGACGAGAGATCTCTTGCGGGTCATTATATATAAAATGAAGGTGCTAAATTATAATAATATGGTTTCGATGATCTGCAGGTGGAGGAGGGCTTCACCGTAACAGCGGAGGAGATCGCTGGCAGACTCAAGTCTGCATTATTACTGCAGGCAGCACCAGTAGCGGCTGCAACAACGGCAGCACTGAAGGAATGACTAGTCGTCGGCTACAGAAGCAGGCTTAGCTGGCTGCTAGCTGTTGGCGCGAGCATATATACACACACAGTATATAGCAACGGTATTGCGAGTGTATATTTGTGTTTGTTTGATTTGTTTGAAATTTACGGCTTGAATATATTTCACACATATATAAAAGTACGTGGCGTGCATGCAATTATAAGATTACTAACAACATCACATCGCATGCGGTGTAAATTACTGCATTATTGGCCTTGTACCATGCAGACACACTACTGCTCCGTACTAGCTAGTGGATGCTTGACGAGAATTTCTGCACCACATGTTTGCGATTGAAATTGCCACCCCCGCGAAAGCATCAATATTTGACTGCTACCGACGAGAGTTCCTCCATCACATGCTTACAACTTGCAACAAAATGTAAGTGCACGGAGCATTTATCAACACCAATGCACGCCTCATATGCTAATTAGCGCTCATCACAAAGTGTGGACAATAATATATGTGTACTTTTTCTTAATTAGCAATATAATGTGTACTTGCATTGCGCAAGTTGTTAAGTTGCACTAGTACCACTGTTCACGATGCTAGTTGTCTTCCGATGCATCGACAAATCTTCGTGAGTGAGCATATATATGCAAAAGAAAGTACACATTTCTTTCAATATAAAAAAACAAGCTAGTACGACGATATATATTATTATAATATAACTAAGGGTAAAGTCCAATTTCCACCTTCCAACTCTGGCCAAAGTCCGGATTTTAACCTTAACTTTAAAACCGGATAACATTGGCCCTCCAACCCTTGAAAAAGCTCAGTTTTCGACCTTGGGGCAGGTTTAGCTCATGAACAGTAACTTTTGACTTTTCTCTCTTTTTTTTAGAAATCCAACTTAAGAAGTCAGGAAGGGTACCTACAGAGCTCTAAAAATCTTGATATTTTGTAGGTTGGTAGAGTGAATAATAATGATGATAATGGCATAGAAGGTTTTAAGTTTTGTTAAGTAAAAATTGAATTATTGCATTTAAAAAAATGGTCAAACTTATATACTCTATGAATTTTTAGGGTATTCAAATGGCAATAAAAAATCTAAAAAATCATATTTGTCCATCATTTGAACCCTAGTTAATTCTTTGAGTTCAAATGATGGGCAAATATAATTTTTTTTGAGATTTTTATTGCCATTTAAATACCCTAAAATCATACTCCCTCCATTCCAAATTGTAAGTCATTTTGACTTTTTGGTACATCCATTTTTCTATGTATCTAGATATAACAAAAAAAAAGTCAAAGCGACTTGCAATTTGAAAACAGAGGAAGTAGAATATATGAGTTTGACCATTTTCAAAATGCAATAATTCAAATTTTACTTAAGCATGTTATGTCATTATCAACCTTGTTATTCACTCTACCAACCTACAAAATATCAAGATTTTTATAGATCTCTAGGTACCCCTTCCTTTGCTTCTTAAGTTATATTTCTATATTTTTTAAAAAAAATGTCAAAAGTTGTTGTTCATACGCCAAAACCGCTTAGAAAACCGCCTAAGGTTGAAAACATAACTTTTTCAAGAGTTGGAGGGATAATGTTATCCGGTTTTGAAGTTCAAGGTTGAAATACTGGACTTTGGCTAGAGTTGGAGGGTGGAAGTTGACTTTACCCTATAACTAACCTAACCTCTCTACGTGTGTAAGGTCCTAAATGGCTAGAGGGGGGGTGAATAGCCTATAAAAATTTTCTACAAACTCACTAAACAAACCGGTTAGTATAACAAATGGCGATTAAGCGGTTTGCACTAGCTCTAGTGGTCTTGCAAGCCTTCTAGTGACAAGACTAAATATTTCTATGATCTCTAAGTCACACAAAGTCTATGTCACTACTCTATCTAGAAAGCAATCCTAATATGGACCTTATGCTAGCAAGAACAACTACACAAGGCAAGTGCTAGCTCTCTACACAATATAAACTAGGAATGTAAATACAAGTGTGAGAGCGATATACCAACTCGTAGAGGCAATGAACCAATCACTGGGAAGAAGATGGACAATCAATCAACACAAGATGATGAGCCAATCACCAAGACAATGAACAAGTCGATTTGTTCACCCGGAGTTCACTTGTACACCGACAAGCTAGTCTCCTACAGTTGACCAACACAAGGATGATGTTTGAGCTAGACGGTGCCCTTGGTAGCCTCAACACACCACTCACAAGTGAGGTACCCAAGACACGAGCAATGTATTCCTTGCACTTTGTCTTCCCGACGAGGAATGCGTGATCCTCTCACAAATTCGCCCGGAGGTGGCCAAGAACAATCACCAACTCTTGCCAACGTCTCCACCAATTCACCAAACCGGCTAGGAGGGGTGTCTCCAAGAGAAACAAGAAACCAACCGGCTCACAACAATCCCCAAGTGCCTCTAGATGCAAGAACTCGATGCAAATGCACTTGGATCACCTCTTCTCTCAAGAATGAAGCTCACAAGCAAGAATGAGAGAGGAGGAGTGATGTCGCTCAGCTCTAGGGTGTTAGGAATGATTCAAATGACCAAGAGAGAGAGCAATGGCCGGCCAAAAGGGTATAAATAGGCCACACCACGAAATGTGGCGTTGGGGTGCAAAACACGCACAAACCAGCGACCGACGCGACTGATCGGACGGACTCACGGTGAGTCCGGCCGGGCGGGTCCGTCAACCGACAAACCCCAAACAGACCGGGCCCCTCGCCGACCGAGTCCGGTCGCTGGCCCGGCGGTGTGCCGGCCGGCACCGGAAGCATCCGGGTCGATCTCGTCCGTCGGCCCTCGGCCGAAAACTTCGAAACAAGCTCTCTGCCGGATCGGTCACCGGTAAGTGCGTCGGTCAGAATCTTCGTGCTTCCGCCGCCGCGTCCGGTCACATCCGAGCTGCGAATTTTCGTCGTTGTGTTGCAGTTTCTTCGCCTTTGCTCCAAACCGACTTCCGTCACTTGTTTCTTGTTGCCGACACGTCGAAGAACACCCCGACACCATGTGTTAGCCTTTTCGAAACATTTTTGTCAAGTGCGGAGTTAGCTCTTTAGGTTAGAATGCATGCATATGAATTTTGAACCTAAAGGCACATGAGGACCAATATGTACGATAAGTTTCCCCTCTTTATAGTACGGCTTATAGATCCTATAATCACTCACACCCTCTATGGTGTCTTGAGTGTGAAATCAAAAGCCCTATGGTTATACCTTTGCCTTGGGGACAATTGATCTCCAAACTTCTCAAGTTGGATGCTTGATCACCTTTTGGATCACCTCGATCCATCATCCATGATCACCATGCTCCAACTTGACACGACCAATCTCAATCTAATCAAACACTTAGCATCGAGAGATTAGTCCTTAGGTGTCACTAATTATCCAAAACCAAACTAAAGATCTTCAATCTCCCCTTTTTTTGGTAATTGGTGACAACCCGCATAAAGATTTTATGATTAATGTTTTTGAACATATCATGGTTGTCCAAGCATTTTGCTTACAATCATAGGATTGGACAATCATCATAGTTCGGATTTGGTAGCATGAGCTCCCCCTACATGTATGCCACGAGTTTGGAACGAAGCATTGCATACATGTATGAATATTGAAATTGAGGGTGAGCTATGTTACCAAAATGATGCTTAAGGTGAAGGAAATGGACCTTTGAAGCGTGATACCAATCATCCGTTGCTAGCCATTTTCACCATACAAGCATCAAGGTAACTAGATTTTCATCAAAACTCAAAGTACCACGTGAGATCACATTATAAGCAAGGTACTTGAATTAAGAGCGGAATTTTGAAAATCTAGTTAGCTCCTATGCATGCTAGTTATTCAACCACTTGTAAAGCAACTTGTGAATCATTGAACTAGCATACACCACACAAGCATGTATATATGGAAATTAAATACAAGTGCAATGAGCAAGTCATATGTTAGTGCACAATCAAATGCAACAAATTGTCTATGAGCTTGCTCCCCCCACTTGTGTGAACCACTTGTTAACTTCATAAACCTCATGAAAGATTTTCAAAAACATGTGGAATTTTTAATTTTCCAAAACCTTTCATGCACTAATCTCTCCCCTTTGTTGACAATTTCCACAAAAGGTATGACCATGTTGTGTTATGGAAGAGAGAATAGTATTTAAATTTGGTCAAATTTGGATCACTTGTCAAACATATATTTCGGTTTGAACCAAAGACAAGCTTCTTCACACCTCATGACAAGGGTTATCTTGCCTATGTTGAAGTATATGTGTGAAAAAGGTAGTCAAATTCAACACTTGAGATTGCAAGCCCATAAACATGTCATATGTCATCACTAGATCAAACGAGCATAAATAGCAATAGTGATGGCATACATACATTGAAATCCTTTGATTTTTCATGAATGCTTCCTAAGGCACAAGTTGTATGTCTATATGTTCTAACAAGTCCTTAGATATTATGAATGCCATGTCAAACAATTTTACCTTGGCTTTGCTTGAAGGAGAGGCATGTCATAAATGTGGGGTGCATTCAACTCATGTTGGAGAAGTCAAGGATGTTCAACTCATTTCTTAGCTTGCAAAACCTCTTCTCATCTAGTGGCTTTGTAAAAATGATGTCGGCTAGTTGATCTTCGAAGCATGATACCAATAGGTTGGATAGCAATGTCACCCTTTTGTTGATGATCTCTAATGAAGTGATGCCTTATGTCAATGTGCTTGGTTCTTGTATGTTGGACAGGGTTTTGTGTCATCTTGCAAGTACTCTCATTGTCACAATACAAAAGGCACATGATGGAAATCAAATCCATAATCCTTCAATGTTGATCTCATCCATAGTAATTGTACACAACAACTACCGCACTAATGTATTCGACCTCGGCGGTTGAAAGTGTCACACCGGTTTGCTTCTTTGATGACCATGATACTAGAGATCTTCCAAGGAATTGACAAGTACCACTAGTGCTTCTTCTATCAACCTTGCATCCCCCATAGTCGGAGTCCGAATATCCAATAAGCTCAAAGTTTGACCCCTTGGGATACCATAGCCCAACATTTTGTGTGTGCTTCAAGTACCTCAATGTCCTTTTAGATGCGGTGAGATGACGCTCTCTAGGTGAGGATTAAAACCTTGCACACTTGCCAACACTAAACATCATATCGGGCCTAGAGGCGGTCACATAGAGTAAGCTTCCAATCAATGACCTATAGTACCTTTGATCAACCATATTGTCACTCTCATCATTGTCCAATGATCCATTGGTACCCATTGGTGTATTTATGCCCTTTGCATCTTGCATGCCAAACTTCTTGATCATGTCTCTAATGTATTTCCCTTGACTAATGAAGGTGTCATTCTTCATTTGCTTGATTTGAAGACCAAAGAAATATGTGAGCTCTCCAAGCATAGACATCTCAAATTCTTTTGCCATCATCTTGGCAAACTATTCACAATATTCTTGATTTGTTGATCCAAAGATGATGTCATCAACATATATTTGCATGATAAACAAATCATTTCCAATCTTCTTGGTGAAGAGAGTAGTGTCAACTTTGCCCATCTTGAAACCTTTCTTGAGTAAGAAGTCTCTCAACCTCTCATACCATGCTCTAGGTGCTTGCTTCAACCCATACAATGCCTTGTTCAACTTGTACACATGGTTGGGATGATGGTAATCTTCAAAACCAGGTGGTTGCTCAACATACACTAGCTCATTGATGAATCCATTGAGAAATGCACTTTTGACATCCATTTGATAGAGCTTGGTGTTGTGGGCACAAGCATAGGCCAATAGAATTCTAATTGCCTCTAATCTTGCAACCGAGCATATGTTTCACCAAAGTCAAGACCCTCTACTTGAGTGTAACCTTGTGCAACTAGTCTTGCTTTGTTTCTCACAACAATGCCATCTTCATCTTGCTTGTTCTTGAACACCCATTTGGTTCCAATGTCATTGTAGTTCTTTGGTCTCTCTACCAATTCCCAAACCTTGTTTCTATCAAAGTTATTGAGCTCCTCTTGCATTGCAATAACCCATTCTTCATCCTTCAAAGCATCATCAACCTTTTCGGGCTCTTCTTGTGACACAAAAGCAAAGTGTTCACAAAATGCCGCTAGCCTTCCTCTTGTTTGTACTCCACTTGCAATGTCACTAACAATTTGATCAATTGGGTGATCTCTAGCTATGCTTGAGCTTTGGAGTATTGGAGCTTGATTGCTTGGGCTTGGTTGATCACTTGTTGTAGCTTGAGATGATATACTAGCTTGTTGATCTTGCACTTGAGCACCACTAGCTTGAGTTGATTGCATCTCATCTTTGTTGTCATCATCAACTTGAGTTGGCCTTATATCACCAATGTCCATACCCTTCATGGCATCTACCAATTGAGTTCCACTCACATCATTGAGGTTCTCATCTTCATCTTGGGACCCATTGGTTTCATCAAATTCAACATCATGGACTTCTTCCAATACACCACTTGAGTTGTTCCACACTCTATATGCTTTGCTTGTGGTGGAATAACCAAGTAGGAACCCCTCATCACACCTCTTATCAAACTTGCCAAGTCTTGCACCCTTCTTCAATATGTAGCATTTGCACCCAAATACTCTAAAGTATGCAATAGTTGGCTTTCTTCCATTCAATAGCTCATAAGGTGTCTTGTTCATCATGGGATGGCAATACAATCTATTGATATAGTGGCATGCGGTGTTGATTGCTTCGGCCCAAAATGATTGACTCACATTGTACTCACTAAGCATTGATCTTGCCATTTCAATGAGAGTCCTATTCTTCCTCTCAACTAGGCCATTTGATTGTGGTGTGTACTTGGCCGAAAAGTTGATGCATGATTCCATAGTCATCACATAGCTCATCAACTCTTGTGTTCTTGAACTCACTTCTATTGTCACTTCTCACCTTCTTGATTATGATGTCAAATTCATTGTGCACCCTCTTAAGAAATGTCTTAAAGATTGAGTACACATCACTCTTGTTATTGAGAAAGAACACCCAAGTGAATCTTGTATAGTCATCCACAATCACAAATCCATATTTGTTGCCACCAATGCTTGTGTATGCGGTTGGGCCAAACAAGTCAATATGAATCAAGTCAAATGCTTTGCAAGTGCTCATGAAGCTCTTCTTTGGATGAGTGTTGCCAACTTGCTTACCGGCTTGACATGCACTACATAGCTTGTCCTTGTCAAAGTTAACATCTTTCAAGCCTCTCTCACTAGATCATGCTTCAGTAACTTGTTGAGTTGCTTCATGCCAACATGATCAAGCCTTCTATGCCATAGCCAATCCATGCTAGATTGTGATATCAAGCATGTACTAATTTGAGTCTCACTAGCACCAAAATCCACAAGGTAGAGGTTCTCAAATCTTATTCCCTTGAAGATCAAGCTTGAGTCTTTTGCATTCACTATCTCAACACTATCTTCACCAAAGATGCACTTGTAACCAAGATCATAAATTTATACCACCGAAAAGTAAATTGTACTTCAATATGTCAACTAGTGCCACATTCGATATGGTCAAATCATTGGTTATTGCTATCTTGTCTAGGCCTTGAATCTTGCCACTTTTGCTATCACCAAATGTAATAGGCTTGCCATTCTCTTGAGTTGAATCAATTGAGGTGAACTTCCTTGCATCACCGGTCATGTGTTGAGTGCACCCACTATCAAGAATCCAATGCCTTCCCCCAATCTTGTAATTCACCTATAAGGAAATCAATAAGATTTAGGTACCCATTTTCCCTTGTATCCTTGGAGGTTAGTGTAACACACCCTGGTGTTACTGGATAATTAATTATTATAACACTCTAGTGTTACTTCATAATTAATTATTTTAAGCTGTGCTAACTCGTACGAGATATTTTTGGAGCAATTGGTAAAGTGAGCATAATTGGAAAAAGGAATTGAAAATAAAGATTTATTGAGATGAATAGCCCTTGGGTAAGTTTTCCGAAATACCAAGACCGTCGAGATTGGAATTCGAGTTTAAAGTTATAATGTTTCAGCTTTTATGCAAAAATTTGGAGAGCCATTAATGGAGCTTTTGGTTTGCATCGGAGGTCTGGAAAATAATTGGTTTACTCCTAACAAATGTCTGATCGCAACTGGATATCCTGTTGTTGCACTAAAAATCTTTTTCTGAAGCTATGTACGCCAACCAGGAACCAGAGGTCTAGTTCTCGTCGATTTTTGGGAGATTCCAGAACAGCAAGAACGTTGTAGCGTTGCCTGTGCCAGCATCTGCCCGCGCCCATTCCTGCTTGCGTGGTGGCGCAGTGTCGTCGTCCTTGCTGCGCCTGTGCATGCACAGCGGTGTCCAGGCCGCCCATGCCCATGTCCTTGCTCCGCTGTTCGTCTGCCGCTGCCCATGCCTTGCTGCCTGTAACGCCCGAGGCCCGAAATACGGCTAAAGTCCACTCTACACGTTGAATGGACCACACCCGATAATTAACTCTCTTTGCTTTTCGTCCTCGCTTACCAGAAAAGGTTCGAACCGGAGTTAATACCATTCCCGGCCCCGGTATTTAAGTTGGTTCAGTTCTTCTTCAACTTCCGGTTTGGGACTATCCTTCGTCGCTACAGTAACCAACATCCCGAGCTGCAGTAACACGAGCTCCCCGTGCTACAGTAACCTGGCCATTCGGCCCGGCCCATCATCTTGGCCCAAGAGCGGGTCTCACATCCACCCACCCTCAAGGACTCGACGTCCTCGTCGAGGGCTGAACCAACCTACCCGTACGGGACAAACGTCCAGATCAACTCTCTTGGCTCACGTGACGCATTACCGGCTCCCTCGGTCTATTTGCCATGCCCTCTCCCGGGCCATGCGCAACTTTTCGAGCTCCGATCCATACGTCCGTGAAACCACGAGAGTTGGCTCTGAATACCATTTGTAACGCCCCGACCCGGCACACGGCTCAGACCCACTCTACCGAGGAGCGGACCCCACCTACGTAGCAACCCGCTTTGCTTTTCGTCCTCGCTTCGCTCAAAACGGTTAACCGGAAGTTACTACGGCGTCCTTGGCACGGGCTTTTAAGTCGGTCTTGCTCTCACTCAACTAGCGGTATGGGACTAAACTCCCACATCTACACCGGCTTTCGCGATGCTACGATAACTCGCCGAGCTGCGAAACCGCAAATCAGCCCGGCCCATCTTGGCCTATTGGGTTGGGGTCTCACAATCACCCCCTTTGGACTCGGCGTCCTCATCGAGTCCGGACTGATACCATTTATAACGCCCGAGGCCCGAATACGGCTAAAGTCCACTCTACACGTTGAATGGACCACACCTGATAATTAACTCTCTTGTGCTTTCGTCCTCGCCGCAAGAAAGGTTCGAACCGGAGTTAATACCATTCCCGCCCGGTATTTAAGTTGGTTCGGTTCTTCTTCAACCTCCGGTTTGGGACTATCCTTTCGTCGCTCTGATAACCAACATCCCGAGCTCTGATAACACGAGCTCCCGTCTTCTGATAACCTGGCCATTCGGCCCGGCCCATCATCTTGGCCCAAGAGCGGGTCTCACACTGCCCCTGTCCTCTGCCTTCTAGAGGAGGAAGCCGAGCTGCTGCTCTCGCCCCACTCTCCCTCTCTCTTGGCCTCTCCATCGCACTCACTCGCTCTCCTCCCTGCCATGGCCACGTCAAGCTCCAGCACGAGCTCGGCCACATCCGTTCCGCAGCTCCAGCCATGGTCGCCCACAACCAGCACCACAGCAGCGTCGATGCTGAAGCCGCCTCCCGCTCGGCATGCCCGCCCGAGCTGCTGTCCTTGCCGCGCAGGCCGAGCTGCCGCTGCTGCTCAGCCGTTGCCGTTGCCGCTGCCGCTGCGGCTTGGCTGCCACTACCCCGCAACACCATCCCACCGCCAGCTGAGGTCCCGCAGCAACCTTCGCCGGCCACAAGTTACCGAAGATCGGCCCGAGCCCGTCCTCTGTTATCTGCGTACGTGAGTAGAAGGAAGTGGAGCAAAAATGTAAATAGAAGCTCTTTCTTGGGTCCAGTTGTGAAGGAGCAAGACACAAGAAAAAGGTGGGAGGACTTGTTCCAGTTTGGAGAAAGTCTAGGGGTCCTGATGCAAGATGCGTTTTCCTTTTTCTGTTATCTTTTTCTTATCTATGTAAATAGGCTGAAGCTTCTATAATTCCTAGTAAATAGTAGAAAAATCATAGAAAGGAAAATGAATATGTTTTGGAATCCTTGTGAGTAGCTCTATGCTTCAGATATATAATATCATGTGCTTTAGTATAATTTTCTGATGCATGTGTAATCTAGTCTTTATGTGTTAATTTATTAGAGCACGTTTTATTAATCCAATTGTAGTGATTTTTTTGGTAGCCTAATGTTGATATGTGTGTGCTGTGGTAAAAGTTTCACGTATGGTGGATGCTTATTTATTGAGTTTTTAATTCATCTTGTAATAGGTTGTTTAATGCTTTTAATAAAGTAGTTATATTTATAGGAATGCAAAGTGCGTGCCCTTGTATTTTATACATGTTTGTTTGTCCCATGAATCTTAATAGATATCTTCTGTTGTTTAAAATGTTAAGCTGTAGGTTTATCCAGTGTCGCATGGTTTTAGCTATTTAGTGTTCTATTCATGCTAGATATTTAGATTAGCGTAATATATGTTTTCAAATGCTACATGTTTTGCTTGGCGACCGATCAAAGTGTTAATCAACTGTGTTTGGTATGTAGAGGTGTGCTTGGCATGTCGTGGTAGATTTCACTTGTAGTTGTACGTATAAATAAATAGATTAAACGAGTGTATGTGTGTATGTTGACTGAAGCATGCATTGCATTTGCATATCATTTAGGAACGACGATCGATGGATCAACTGAAGGATGTTAGCGTCAAATGGGAAGATGGTGAAATGCTAGCCAGTCCTAAAGACGACGGTTGATCATGTCCGGAAGACGAAGAAATACTAACTTTGTTTAATACAAGTTAACCGTGGCAAGCCCGGTGCATAACCCCTATTTTTAAGCACTTATTATTATGTGTTTGAGCATTAAGTTATAGGAGTTGCTTTAAAACCACCTGCATAAATATTCTACCCTATGAGTCCTACTAGTATGACAGGAATCGTGTAGTATGCCATGCTATAGGGCTTACGGTAGAAGTCGAGTGATGGATGGTCACTCGCGAGAGATAGGTGATGGTTATATCATGTTACTTTGCTATCACATGGACTTGAGATGCTTTGGAAAATAATTGAGACCAGGCCGGACCATGGACTTTGGTTTGGATTTGTTGGTTACTGGCGACAGAGCGAGGCTCGTTGCATTAGTTCCGCTTTGTGTCGATTAAGGACCGTTCGTGGTGGCCATATGGCAAGTTTGAAGGTACCCGAACACATAACGAGGGGCCTGAGTTATAGTTGACCGTGAAGCTAAGTCTTGTCATGCAACTAGGGTGCGCAAAACGTTCACCGACTTGTTTCTCTGGCCATTCTAGTGGCGGTTTTGGGACGGGGAATGGCCATATACCAAACTTGTGAGGGGGAAACCCGTCGCCGAGTTGCGGGGCGGGCCTCATAGGGTGGGTTCCCCGGGGATGGTCAGGTCATTTCGGGCTTTGGTTGTACGATGGGAACGGTGGCCTTGTACTTGCTCCTTCGAGAAGTAAAGGCGTGTGTTTGGGATTGCCCAGCTGGATGTACATCGATTGCAATCGCCGCCCTCCTCGGAGTTAATACAACTGGAACATGGAGATGATGATGATGATGAGGCTTTTACCTGATGATGAAAAATATTACGATTGCTTACCACATGCTTGAAAGTAGTTTAGGTGCTTATCTAGAATGGCTAAGTAATGAACTTAATGCTACTTGCTAAAAGTATAAGGATGCAAATCTTAGAAATGCTTTTACGCAAAACAACTAAAACAAATAGCCAAATAGCCCCAAAGATATCCTTGAGAGTCGGGAGACTACTCCCATCTAGTCGGGTAAGTCTTGCGGAGTACATTGTGTACTCGGGGTTTTATTCCCCTGTTTGCGGTATCGGACGAATGTTGGAGCTAATCGTTCTTTGTGTGTGGATACCTCTGGTGGGCTCGGTGAGGCTTCCCTATCGACGCTTGTAGAAGTTTTATTCTTAAACATCTACTTCTACTTCAATATTCAAAATTGTTAAATCCCCGCTTTGCTTGTGTATAAAATTACCTTTCTTCTGCTGCTTCTATGAGATCTATTTTAACTCCAATTTTTAATGTGATGTATGAAATGGTTAAGAACGTTGTAAGCTTTATTCACTTGTTTATGATCCTGTTGAAAACGTGGTTATTCGAGTTCTCCCATGGGGTGTACTCGACGGACTACCGGATTTAAATTGATCATCACTTACTTAGTGCCTAATGGTGGGCGAGTAAGTGTATAATTAGTTTAAATTGGGCGGTTCTGCCACAGTTAGCAACCAAAGCCTTTGGCACCCAAATAGCCTTCTTCTTTGGGCCAACAATAGGTGTGCCAACAAACTTTGCCTTGACACCCTTCTCACCCTTGGTAAGTAAATAACATGAATCGAAATGGATGGAATGCACTTTCTTTTCTTTCTTGTTCATGTTTATTTTAGCACATTTATGCTCTTGATGCCCCACTTGCTTGCATCTATTGCAATAAGTGCCATTGCTCTTCACAAAGCTAGGCTTTGGAGTAGCAAAGACCTTCTTGCCTTTCTTGAGGACATAGCCTAAGCCTTCCTTGTTAAGGGAAAACCTTTGGCTACCCAAGCACTTTAGCAAGCGGGCATCCCCACCATATGCCTTCCTCAAGGAGTGGGTGAGCTCATCCACCTCTCTTTTGAGAGTCTCGTTCTCAACTTTTAATGATGAATCTAAAATTACTTCATCACTACTAGTAGAGCTTGAGTGGGTTGATGTGGATGTGGAAGGTATAGATGGTTCTTCAACATCAACCAAGAATGGTTCATCTATGATGTCACATGTTGAACCAACATCCTTCTTGATGATTGAGCAAGCTCTATCATTCTTCTCTAAGAGCAAGGCATGGGCTTTTTGAAGCCTTGTATGAGCTAGCTCTAAATCCTCATGGTCTTCCTTTAGACCCTCATGGGTAGCCTCTAGCTCACTAAAGTTTTGCTCAAGAGTTTTTACACTCTTTTGCAAAGCTCTACATTCCTTGTCCTTAGTCTTAAGCATGATATGAGTTTGCTTAAGCATCTCTAGAAGATCATCCTTAGTTGGTTCATATTCATCATCATCATCATCACTATCATCATATTTTACTTCATTATCACTTAGTTCTTCATGCTCATGCAATGATACCTTTGTGGCCTTAGCCATAAAGCATGATGGTGATGAGCCGAAGAGAGATGGCTTCTTATCTTGACCAATTCCACTCATTGCCTTGGCCTTGTCTTCCTCTTCATCGGAGGAGCCATCACTATCCCAAGAACAAACAAAAGCACCATCATTTGTCTTCTTAAATGTCATGGTCTTGCTTTTCTTGTTTGTCTTGCCACTCTTGTATGCCTTCATCTTCTCCTTCTCTTTCTTGATTGGGCAATCGGCAAGGATGTGATAAGGACTATCACACTCAAAGCATTTTCTTGGCTCTTCATTGCCCTTGGATGAATCATTTCTTCTTCTAGAGCCTTGCCCCATCTTCTTGTTCTTCAAGACCTTGCTAAATTTCCTCACAAACATAGCAAACTCTTGATCAATCTTATCAAGATTAACTTCCTCATCATCTTCTTCTTGAGCCTTGGACTTGCCCTTATCTTTGGATGAGGTGGTGGCGGCCTTGAATGCCACAACCTTCTTGTTCTTGTCATCTTCCTTCTCTTCCTCATCTTCCATGCCATCAACTTGCTCATCGGTTAGCACTTCATCAAGCAAGTCACTAGGTGTCATGGTGTCCAATGCACCTCTAAATAGGATTTTCCTCAACATTGCAAACCTTTTGGGCAAGCACATCAAGAATTTATGCCCAAAGTCTCTATTCAATGTCTTCACTCCCAATGATTTGAGATCATTGACAATCACTTGGAGCCTATAGAATGTCTCCGGTATGCTCTCATCTTTCTTCATCTTGAAATTCTCAAATTCACTCTTAAGAACATACAATTTGGCACTTTTCACCACCTTTGTGCCCTCATAGGTCTCACAAAACTTCTCCCAAAACTCACTTGCCTTCTCTAGGTCTTTGATCCCCTCAAATACCTTGACATCCATACCATTGTACAATGTGTTCAATGCCATGGTGTTGCATTGCTTGTTGGACTTGTCGGTGGGAGTGAGGTTGGTAGGATCAAGGATGACATAATCCTTCTCGGTCACATCCCATACTTGGTTATTGATTGATCCCAAGTACATCCTCATGGTTCTCTTCCAATAGTCAAAATTCTTGACCCCATCAAAGAACGGAGGCTTTCCCCCAACATGGTTGAACACAACATGAGCCATAACTTCACACCAAGGTTGTTAAGCCTTCAAAAATGGTGACTACGGCTCTGATACCACTTGTAAGGTCCTAGATGGCTAGAGGGGGGGTGAATAGCCTATAAAAATTTTCTACAAACTCACTAAACAAACCGGTTAGTATAACAAATGGCGATTAAGCGGTTTTGCACTAGCTCTAGTGGTCTTGCAAGCCTTCTAGTGACAAGACTAAATATTTCTATGATCTCTAAGTCACACAAAGTCTATGTCACTACTCTATTTAGAGAGCAATCCTAATATGGACCTTATGCTAGCAAGAACAACTACACAAGGCAAGTGCTAGCTCTCTACACAATATAAACTAGGAATGCAAATACAAGTGTGAGAGCGATATACCAACTCGTAGAGGCAATGAACCAATCACCGGGAAGAAGATGGACAATCAATCAATACAAGATGATGAGCCAATCACCGAGATAATGAACAAGTCGATTTGTTCACCCGGAGTTCACTTGTACACCGACAAGCTAGTCTCGGTTGTGCCGACCAACACAAGGATGATGTTTGAGCTAGGCGGTGCCCTTGCTAGCCTCAACACAGCACTCACAAGTGAGGTACCCAAGACACGAGCAATGTATTCCTTGCACTTTGTCTTCCCGATGAGAAGTGCGTGATCCTCTCACAAATTCGCCGGAGGTGGCCAAGAACAATCACCAACTCTTGCCAACACCTCCACCAATTCACCAAGCCAGCTAGGAGCGGTGTCTCCAAGAGAAACAAGAAACCAACCGGCTCACAACGATCCCTAAGTGCCTCTAGATGCAAGAACTCGATGCAAATGCACTTGGATCACCTCTTCTCTCAAGAATGAAGCTCACAAGCAAGAATGCTTGTTGGTATTTCTTAGCGTAAGCAGCAAAGTCCGCAAGCGCACGGAAAGTACCGTTGTAGCACTTCACCTAGAAGTATTCCAGGTATCGAATTTCCACAGGGAACGGGTGCTAAGTCTGTCCTTCTAGATATCAAGGGTCAAGCATAGGAGGTGATCTTAGGAGTGATGTGTTCTTTCAGCACTTAGACTAAGTCAGGCTACTCTTTCTATTAATCGAGTATTACTTGGGCACGCAGGTGCACTTGGTGCGCTGCGATGCTTTGGCCTCTAGCTCTACTACGCAACCGGACGTGGAGGAGTACGATGGGCGAATAGGGCTATCACCACCTATCCCCTACCTCACTACCGTGGATTGCGGAGCAAACGAGGGTGATTCATAACTTAGACACCACGTCTACGTTACTTGTCACTACTCTAGCGTCGATCACGGTATCCCGTCTTCATCAGGGGCCCTCTACTAGAGCATTTACCGGAAGGTAAACAACGATCCCGTAATTCTCGATAAAATAAATGATAGCGTGAAACTTAAGAATGATACTGAAAGTAAGACACAAATAACTTTCACCAAGCCGTAAAGTTACCCGTAGAGGTACAAGGTAGGGAGGCGGCAGCCGACAGATCCGGCACTCCGACAAATTTAAAGACCGCGGGGTCACTACTCCTCTCTTCCTCTCTACCTTGCACTCTCTCTCACTCCCTCGAGTGTCTTGGCACTCTCTACACCACCCTATGTGTGAGACGTGGAGTGAAATTCCCGAAGGAATGTGGGGAGAGTGATGGATCACATGGTGATGGAATCTGTGATCCTTTATTGAATGATGTGAATGGTGAATTGGTGAGGGATGATTGAATGAGTGTGGGATGATTGAATTGGTGTGGGATGAGGGGAGGCAAGGGCCTCTTTATATAGGGAAAAGCAAGAGGAAATGGAGGGCCATCCTTGTTCTAGGGAGGTGAACAAGATATAGTTGTGGAAGGTGAAAGAATCTGAATTACTTCAGAAGAACGTTTCACCTCCATTAACCATTCTTTTGAAGGTTCCATGTTAGAGGAAGTTCCCTTAGAAGGAAAATGTGCTCCATTTGCTCCATTCGTGTCAAAGAAGGTTCAAGGCTCTCCCATGATCCTCGAATTTGATCGGGAACTCCAAAGGATAAAGCATTCCTTCCTTCGGTGTTCGTGGTTGGGAGAAGGGCTCAGGTAGTAGATCCTAAGGATGGTAAAGGTGCAGTTCGGGCCGATGAGGGCTTCTCAAAGCTTGACATGCCCTTGTTCGGAGGGAAAAGGTTCTACAACGGGAGAAGCAAGCTTCTCTAGGATGTGATCAAGGATCTTCCTTTGTTCCATCGTAATTTTATCAATAAATGTCCCTCCAGTGGTCATGTCAAGGCATAGGGCGTGTCTATGTCAAGACCCGAACGAAAGATATGTGGAACATAGTCTCGGGTCATTACAGGTCTAGGCCCAGCGTGTATTAACATAGTGAACCTGGCCTAGGCTGCACCTAGGACTCTTTCTTATCCTATTTGAAATCAAGGAATGTCCTTGGTAGGGAGTTTGATGGGGAAGAATGGTAGTGTAGGCACAAAAATCCTACTCCCTGCGCCGCACACACCGACAAGCCTGAATAGCCGGCTTTACTGCCTCGAGTGTCTTGAATCCGGCGTGCGGTCTATTTGACCTGTTACTGACAAGGAGGTAAACGTGAGATCTGGAACGTGCACTGGTGAGACCAAGACAGTTTCGCATGTATGGCTCTAAGGCGGATGTAAAGACATATAGCTATGAGAGCTATCTCTGTCGATGATTAATGAATGCATTCGGTAAACATACATGAAGATATGATGTGCAAACAACTACCGAATGATCATAAAAGACATGTTTGAACAAGTAAAAGTCGATCATCATGATGTGTTAACGTAAAGCTTTATTGCATAGATCGAATTAATTGACAACATGATAAATGAAAGAACATAAATCATAAACATCATAGTAGATATTCATGACTTGTTGGTATTTGTTAGCTTATAGAGAAATATTTACTGAATCCGCAAAAGCGCACGGATGTCCAGTGAGCATTTCACCCGGGAGGGTTTTAAATATATATCGTATCCACAAGGAAGATATGATAGGTGGTTCAAATGATTAAAGACAAAGTGATAGAAGACTAATGAGATTTTGGTAGTCGGATATACTTAAACAAGGTAAGCCAATAATAAATAGCAATAAGGTATATGAGACAGGCGAGGGCACACACGTAGTGAGTATAGCATAAAACTAATTCCTAGTGAGATTAGGATTGGATTTAAGACAAAGGGACAGTTCTTAGGTAGCATACAAAGAATCTATTAAATGGTTTTAAACAGGGCATAGCATAAGATCATATATATATCAAAACCATAAATAAGAATGTGCACCCCGAAGATTACTTAAGAAAATCGAGAACGAAACAAGATTAACCCAAGAACCATTATCGACTAGGCTTACATACGGGGATGGATTGCAAAGGACTCAATAGTCTTTGTCACCACTACGATCTACCACACGACCCAAGGCATGTAAGGTGAATCCGCAAAGTAAATTATATCTAAGCACCATGCTTACATACTTTCTACTACCTAGCACACTCGAGTAATATACTAGGAGCTCTACGAATAAGCGCGTTGAATTATCATGAATAATGATCATATCAAATATGCTATGACTAGAATAAAGTAAAAATAGACTAATTGCATGCATAGTAATGAAATAGCACGAAGGTGTATGAAAATAATAATATTGATTCATAGTAACTTACGGATCGAACCGGAGCGAGACGCTCTCTCTTCTCTAAACTCGACTTTCTATCTAAACTAGGCTCTAGATCTATATATAGAGTGACGAATTAGCTATCCTATCTCTTGGTGGCGCCTCTTCTTCTCTGTCTTGGCTTCAACTTGATCTTCTACTTGATGATGACTTGAGGCTTCAGATCGAATTATGAGACAGGGGAGCCTGGGGGCTGCTTATATAGTCGGGAGGAGGTGCCAGGTGTTGGATTAGATTACAACTCGTACTCCACCGTCGCCATCGGATCAAACCGACATTAAACGAGCGGATTAGATTGCGTCTCGGAGGCGGTGGAGGAAGCTTCTGGAGACAGGGCTGACTTGGCCGAGGGGCCAGGCCGAGCGGCCTGACAGTTAGGCGGTCGGCCCAGGGTGGGTCCCACCCTGGGTCCCGCGACGCGTCGTGGCTTCTGGAGTCTTCTAGATGATGTTTTCTTGGGTGTTAAGTTTCGTTCACGTCGGGTGTATTCCAGAGCCTTCTATGCTTCGTTCCGGAGTTGGATTGCGTTACGAATTATACCGTTTTCCTGTTAAGTCCCTGCAAATCACAACTTTACCAAAACTCATGGAAATCATTAGTCCAAAGCCCTATTCTATTGTTGATTTATCTTTTTAGTCCTTTTTCATGAATTGTTGATGCATAAAAATATGAGTTAGTGAGCATCAACAAACTCCCCCAAGCTTACCCCTTGCTAGTCTCTAGCAAGACTACGTAATGTGTTACCAAATCAAATCTCGACCAAGGTAGGATAAGAAATTCAGAATCATAAACTCGCTTATATCTACTTGAGAGCATGGGGTTTTTATCTTACATGAGTCTTGGACAATTGAAAGATAGAACAATTAAGTCAAACACCATGTCTCAAGTTCGTGGTTTCACTATAACTCGAGTTACGCAAAAGATTTTTTCTTTCAAAGTGAAAGCTCGAGTGTTCTGTATGACAACAATAAGAGTAAACATTTAATTTCTTAGCCTTTTTCTTTGCTTCTTTTGTTTACGAAAATATATCTCTCTTTATAGCAATAAATTAAGAGAACCTTGGGTTACAAAAACAAAGCTGTTTGGAGAGGTGAGCTCTTTCTCGCTCGTATGACTTTTGTCATTTTTTTCTCTCTCTCCTTTTCTTCTTTTTTTTTTTTTTTTCGAGATGTGGGCCCTACTGCCCCGAACACTTGTCCATTTTTCATCTCTTTTATTAGGGAGGTAGGCCCTTCTCGCCTAGTAGAACACTTGTCCATTTCTCTCCCTCTTTCTCGTCTCACTTTTCTCTCATATTTTTTTACCATTTATTTTTACTTGTCATCTTTGTCACGCCCCCCACTTTTAATGGGTCGTTAATCACACGTGTTTGCGCCGGGATCACGCCACAAACACGTCTATTAGAAACGATTAATGGTAAACAGAATTAATAGTAAAACGAGCCATCGAGATATAGGATGGAAAGGGACTTACAGAGGCGACGAAGGGTCACCAAGTCGGGTTACAATATCGAGTCGACCAACCGAGAAGCGGTGGATTAACTATGACACTGTCCCTTACTCCACAAAGCGCACTTGTGCACGGATGAAATCTGGGCTTCAACGTCCTTCTCCTAAGCAAACATCTTACGAACTCCTACGATACGATCTCCTACTTTGTCGTCGCTCTTACCTTCACATGTGCCGATATCCGTAAAAAATAGAGGGTGAGTACAAACGTGCTCAGCAAGTCCCAACCAGGGGGTTGTAATTATTAAGGGTTTGGGCCCCTAGCAGAGTCTCTAAAAATCGCTCTCGCTAGTTCTTCGGTTATCTCATGTCATCATTCTTGTCATGACACCACAAAGTTAGTCTTCATCAAGGTGTATATCTAATCATAGATGTTCGTCCTAGCACTTGCCCATTCCAAGGGCGTGGCTATTCGAATAGATTTAATTAACTCGCAGAGGTGTACAAATTTCCCCACACGATAGGCGTTGTCTTCACTATCATGACTTAGCTTAGACAGGCCCTAACGAGATCCGTACCCGCTTAGGTGCTACCCTAGGTATATTGGTATAATCTTCACCGCGACTTCTCGGGGTTGGAAGGACAACACGCCATCCTAAGATGACGATCGCCCTAGACAATATGGTGATACCAAATCACCCACGGCTTTTCTGTGTAATACCTAATTACCCAACCTATACCGCATCAACACCACTCTCAATCTCAAATCATCAATATGTGCCTCTAGCACCTGCGCCACCGCGCCCAAACACTTCCGTGGAAGACCACCTTCAAGATCCACGCCAACCGGACATGGGGCCACTCTCCCCACATCTGCTCCTAATAGGTCGCTTGCCTGCTCCGGCCACCTTGGATCCCAATTATACCTCAACCCAACGGGGTGTGAATCAAGCCGCCCCATAAACGACGTGTGGGTCATGCGTAACATTATACTAGGTAGAAGGTCTATGAACCGGTCCTTAGGGGAGGCGAGTATCTCTCCGCAGGAACCCCTCGCGGTGATTCCCGACGTGGTATTTAGGCTCTACCAGACTACCACTACTCACCTCTTTTGTCGGTTAGGGTTCACTAGGCATTCTTAGGTTTCTCTTGAATACAATGTATGAGCGTAGATAACGTGGATAGTTACGTCATCCGGTTTGACTCCCTAGCTACGTTATCAGGCTCATACCTCTATTTACTAATCCAATTATTATATCATCATCATCATCATATTATTAAGGTCATGATTAGGGGGTAAGGACTTGCCTGGGAGGTTCTTATGAATCGGCACGGCGTCGAACGTCTTCTAACGTACTTCGGACGGATACTCCTAATCGGGTCGTCGAATCTACTTGCGAATGGCGATAAACCCTAGCTGGAACTATGACATACAAAACAAACATAGAACATTATGGTGGCAATGGGTTAGATGCATAGAGCTAGATTTTAGATGAATTATGGAAGTCGTTTCACGCGAAACGGAGTTAGTATGCATGAGATATGGATTTTATAATATTAATCCCTAATTAAGTCATTAGGGTAATATTATAATATGATTTTATCATGTAATAATATTGGAACTAATTACATGATAAAATTCTATAAATCAAATAATGAATTTACAAATTTTCTGGGAATTTTTCCGACACCGGAAAGTGTACTTATAAACATCTGTGTACAATTACTGGGTAGCTGTAGCAATTTACAAAGCGCATACGAATGGTCCCTATACACGTGCATGCCACGTGGGTCCAGTGACGCCACGGTGGCCGCCACGCGTAGGCGCCACGTGGATAACGGGATGCCCTAACCGCCGTAAATCGTTGGGGGAACGGGATGGCGTCGTGTCGCCCTTCATTGGGCGTCCGCCTTGACGCCGTGGACGACGGAAAGCGGCGACGCATCGTTCCCGTCTGCTCCCTCCTCACGGCGGCGCTTCGCCGGAATGTCGCCGAGAGGGCTTCCCATTGTGCTTTGCTCGCCGCTACGGGCTCGTTGGATCCCTCGCTTCCCGGGTTGGTGGGGGTTGTCGGTGGCGACGGGGGCAAGGCTCTTTCCACTGCGACGGCGGCATCGGGCGGAGCTGGGCGGCGGCGCTACCTCGCCGTAGTGCTAAACTGCACAATAGCAAGGGAAAATAGGGGAAAAGGAAGAGGGGAGATCAAGGAGGCGTACCACGCCGCTAATTGACCGACGACGACCCCCGTGGGCGGCGGAGCTCATGTTTCTTCTCCGGCGGCGGCGACTCCCGAGTTAAAAACTTCGGATTCGCAGCCCGAGGGGAAAAGGAGGGGAGGCTACGGTGAGCACCACGCGTTCTAGGCACAGGCGGAGCTCGTCGAGGCGGGGCGAGCTCGCTTGAGGGCTGGCGAGGCCTATTTATAGGCGCGGCCATGGAGCTCCGTCGGCGAGATCGTTCCCTCCACTCCCGATATTTTCTCCGACATGGCTCCTTGTGCTTGCGTGGACCGGGCCTGGTGCTCGTGGAGCTGGGACGCGTTGTGCTTGCCTCGGGGACGTGAGCTGGCCGCCGAGTCGCATCGCCCTACAAGAAGGCGTCGCCCGCCATGGCGGCCCGAGCCGCAGTCGCGGCGTGGCCACTGTGCCATTTGACTCAAGTCCCCGCCGCGCGCGTCGAGCTCAATAGGGCGGTCGTGCGCGTGGCACTCGCGTACAGCTCCGGCGCGTGTCTGGCTCGCCGACTCTCCCTGTAGAGGGTGGCGATGGGACCGGCAGAATCGATGGCGGCGCTGTGGACTCGATGGGACAACTCACGGCGTGGTCGTGCTCATTGTGCAGTACTCCGACACGGTGGGCGGTGGCGGTACGGCGGGCGCCGTGTCGAGTCGCCGCCATCGCAGCGAGGCAGCGGGGCTCGTGCGCACTGTGGCGTGGTCGCCACGCTGTGTTCGGTCGGAGGTAGAAGACGAGCGAGGAGGGGAAAGGCGGTGGGTCCTACCGTCGGTGGAGGGAAGGTGGAGTGCGGTCTTGGGCGGGCTTGGCTTTGCACGCAGGCCGTTGGGCCAATGTACTGGGCCGGTCCGTTCGCGGGAAGAGAGGAAGGAAGGAAAGGGAGGGCACCGGGCTGGGCCGGGCCGAATGAGGAGGAGGAAGTTTGAGCCCGGAGCTCATTCCATTTCCCTTTCTTTTTCTCATTTCTCCTCCTTTACCCTTTTCTCATTTCTTTCTTCTCCCAACTTTATGTGTGTCACACATATATGTTCATGTTATAAATATTCATACAATTACATGAATATTCTCATGACCTTTATCTTGAGAATATTTATTTAGTAGTATTTGTATGAGTAGAAACATATAGGTGTACACACGTTTCCGAAGATTATTATTTCATGTGTAATTTATATATTAACAATATTCATATGAGCACCTTTATATTTCTCGACTTTTGGTGTCGAGAATACTTATTTGTTGTGCCCATAAAATATTAATATATATAATTGGTACACATGGGTTTTCGGCATTTGATTCCCGGACAAATTCATAATTCAATTCTCATGCATTTACTTCCATAAATAAAATCTAGAGCTTACCTTGCACCATTGGTCACCATAAGGTTCACAAGCAACAAACAAAGAGACACCTAATTTTCTATATGATGACATGCGGGTTTTCGAAAACGGGGTTTTTGTTTGGCGAAAAAATAAATCAAGTTTTAGTTGTAATTATAAAAGTTCAAATTTTTAGTGAATTTTAAAATGATGCAAAAACACGGGTGTTACAAATCTATCCCACTTAGATGAATCTAGTCCCCGAGATTCCTAGTCTCTGAGTGAAGATCCTAATTGAGGCCTAAAGGGATAGAGATAGAAAGAGAGAGAGGAAAGCTTTCCCTTGCTTACAGTCTTTGTCTTTTACTGAGCCTCTACTATTACCGTGCTACTCTATTCCTAGGGGCGGCACGATAGTGTGGAGGGTATGCCTTTAGCCAATGATTACTGCTTTCTTTGTTACCCCATTTTCCTTGGTCTTGCGTCTTCGTCTTCGTGGTCTTCGAATCTTCAAATCTTCTTTCTTGGCTACCCCACTTAGAGAATTTATTCCTCTAAGGTTAGGGGAAATTCCCATCTTCTGCAGTCTTTGAGTTTGTCTTCTCTCGGCGGGTTGTGCCACTTTTAGTCGAGATCGTTGCTTGGGTTCTCACGGGCAACAATTAACGTGAACTTGGGTGACCACTTCTCGTCGGGTAACCCTAAGTTTTCCGTTGTCTCATTATCCACTTACATCAGCCCGTTTTTATGTTTCTCTTCTTCCTCTGGATCTGGATCTACCCCACTTAGAAGAGTTTTACTTCTATCTGTTTTGCTCCGTGGCTTCTCTTTTCGGTGCCCGTAGATTTCTCTGTTGGTGCCTTTCCTCCGAGCAATCCTTTTAATCTTTTACCTTTTTTTTTTTTTTTTTTTTTTGGAAAAGGGCGGATACATCTCCACGGGGAGTAGCTAGTCGACTTCGTCGAGGTTGATGACCCGAGGCGGCGATGCCGTAGGTCCGTCGACGGTCACGGAGCGGAGGTCGTCTTCTGCCGGTGCTGGGAGGCCGAGCGAGAGGAAGGATCCGTCGAGGCCAAGGGTGGTTGGGGTTACCGGCGGTGTCGGCGGCACGGTGGTGTACATCCCTTGCCTCTCGGGAGGGTGGACGGGGATCCCTTCTTGGATGGTGGGCTCCGCCCCCATCATGGCGGCGCTCTCGCGTGCTGGATCTCGGTGACGCGGTAGGCGGTCGCCGGCTCTTGGGCGTGACGTTCTGGGTGGCCTTTCAAGATCTCGGCTAGCGCGGTCTCTCGACGCGCAGCCGTGGCGACTTGCTCCCGAGAGCTTGGGCGAGCCCCATCGGGAGAGACCGGATGAGTCTCTCGCCACGCCGGCGCGGGGCGGATTCGCTCCGCAGACACGACTGCTTGTCGTAGTGCTCGTCGAGGAGTAGTAGGTAGGCCGTCTGGTTCCTGATGACGGGACCAACCTCTGGGCCTTCTAGGGCCCTCATGCGAGCGATCCAGGCGGGGTCGTTCTTCTTCTCGGGCGGGAAGTACTTCATGGGGGTGCGGATGATGGCTTCTCGGTAGGTGTGGCAAAGGCGTCGAAGGGCTTGACGGGCGACTGCTTGGTAGGTGTCGGGGAAGCGGAAACCGATCTCGGTCACGTTCCACTCGTTGGTGACGTCGGGGTAGTCTCGGCTTTTGGCGATGTAGACGGTGACTTCGCAGCGCAGGGTGCCGTACTCCGTGTACTCACGGCCTTCATACTCGGGGCGCTCGGAGATGCCAAGGTGTTGCATGGTGGTGTAGAGGAGTTGGGGAAATCCGGGGGTGTTGGTGCACTGATTGTGAACCCAGTTGCCGGCCATCTTGGTGGGGTGTGGTGGAAGGTCTTGTGGGTGGAGGGTGAGGGTTCTGGTGGTGAGGGGAGTAGTTGGAGGATAGCAATGGAATGGTTGAAGTGGGTTGAGGGTAACGGTGATGGAGGTGTCCGTTTTATAGTGGTTGGAGGGTGGAAGCTTAGCGGCTAAGCTTGGATGGCTGGTGCGGTGGTTCAGGTGTGTGGGAGAAGGAACGGGAGTGGGTCTCCTATTCGCATTGACCTCCGGACAGTGGTCTGGCCTTGGAGAGTGTGTGGCCGGTGGCCTTTTACTGGTGGAGTTTCCCATGCTGTGGGGCCTATGGCTCCGTCGTGGTCGGCATGTGTCTCATGCTAACCTTTAGCATTAGCTGGCGTTTTCCCGAGATCCTTACGCCCTTATTTGGCTCAATTGTTCTTCATGGGTCTGAAATCTCTCTGTCTTCAGCTTCATCTTGTACGTAATGGCACTGGTTGCCTCCTGTGCGGTGTCCTGTGCAGCTCCTCGGGTCTTGGTTCGGGGTCAATGGTACAACAGTCTTAGTAACTTTAGGCGTGAGGCGACAGCTTGTCTGCAATGTTACACGGTCGTCGGTACAGTGTCACTGAGCGACGGCGTGCGACGGCTGTAGAGAGAACACTGGTGCGGTTCAACGGCTACAGTCGTGGAGTCCTTGGTTGTCGTCATGTTCCTGCAGGTCAGCTCCTAATCTATTTTGACTAGAAAGGGATTGGGAGGGAAAAGCACAAGGTACGATAGGGTCTACCTAACTAAGGATTAGAGGGAAGCAAGCATTTTAGGTGGGGATAGACTTTGGGGTATCCTAGTAACACTAGTGTCGGGGTACAATACAAACTTACCTGGTGTGAGACGTATGAAAAGTTAGTCACGGTGAACTAAGTTTTGTAAGAAACTCGTCTTATTACTCGTGACCTAAGGGGACTTTCAAGATGCGTTCAACGATCCTATTGGAATTTTCCTTCTATTAACCACTATGAGTAGTAAAAATGGAGAAATTTCCTTTAGGATTGAGAAGAAATAAGGCATTATATTAAACAAACAAGCGCGTCAATAGTTCTCATCACAGGGGACGCTCCATTGATGGTACATGGTCGCACCACACATAGCAACTGCCATGATGGTTATTGCGCGACTTTACACCTACTAAAGGGCTTGAAGCTTAGGCATCTATGATCGCGGCGAATGCATAGCTGCAAATGCTAAGACATCGCTTGCACAACAAGCTTGCGAAAGGATTTTACTACTCAACTTATTTCGTTGCCGGGACCATGCCCTATTCTGATGCTAGACTTGCACGTTACATCAGCACCCACTTAGGTACTCGGACGACTTTGGCATTTCCAGTTGTCTGCTGGCTAGCACTTGCATCCTTCCTGTTGGGAGCTTTTGGGAATATACAAGTTCATTAAGTACTTCGATACTTGGTCTTTATGAAACTATCGATTTTAATATCGAGGAAGGCCAAGATATCCTAGGCACTTTAGCATCTCTGAGGGAAGTTATGGAAACCTTCCTTTTGTTCGGGCAGTCTGATTAAGATCATCCTTACTAGCCCATCGCTACTAGAGTTTCGATGTTAGCATCGATTTCGTAACTTATGAACTATCATAGTAAGGCGTACTCGTAGCAACAAGTTTAAAAGTAGTCATCCTTATGTGGAGTTAAGATTCTGTTAGCCCAAATTTCATCCTATGGACAAGCTCGGCTCTGATACCACTCAGTCACGCCCCACTTTTAATGGGTCGTTAATCACACGTGTTTGCGCCAGGATCACGCCACAAACACGTCTATTAGAAACAGTTAATGGTAAAATGTAATTAATAGTAAACCGAGCCATCGAGATATAGGATGGAAAGGGACTTCTACAGAGGCGACGAAGGGTCACCAAGTCGGGTTACAATATCAGAGTCGGCCAACCGAGAAGCGGTGGATTAACTATGACACTGTCCCTTACTCCACAGGCAGACTTGTGCACGGATGAAATCTGGGCTTCAACGTCCTTCTCCTAAGCAAACATCTTACGAACTCCTACGATACGCTGATCTCCTACTTTGTCGTCGCTCTTACCTTCACATGTGCCGATATCTGTAAAAATAGAGGGGTGAGTACAAACGTACTTTCGGCAAGTCCCAACCGGGGGTTGTAATTATTAAGGGTTTGGGCCCTAGCAGAGTCTCTAAAAATCTGCTCTCGCTAGTTCCCCGGGTTATCTCATGTCATCACTCACTGTCATGACACCACAAAGTTAGTCTTCATCAAGGTGTATATCTAATCATAGATGTTCGTCCTAGCACTTGCCCATTCCAAGGGCGTGGCTATTCGAATAGATTTAATTAACTCTCTGCAGAGGTGTACAAATTTCCCCACACGATAGGCGTTGTCTTCACTATCATGACTTAGCTTACACAGGCCTAACGAGATCCGTACCCGCTTAGGTGCTACCCTAGGTATATTGGTATAATCTTCACCGCGACTTCTCGGGGTTGGAAGGACAACACGCCATCCTAAGATGACGCACGCCTAGACAATATGGTGATACCAAATCACCCACGGCTTTACAGTAATACCTAATTACCCAACCTATACCGCCAACACCACTCTCAATCTCAAATCATCAATATGTGCCTCTAGCACCGCGCCACCGCGCCCAAACACTTCCGTGGAAGACCACTCAAAGATCCACGCCAACCGACATGGGGCCACTCTCCCCCACATCCGCTCCTAATAGGTCGCTTGCCCGCCCGGCCACCTTGGATCCCAATTATACCTCAACCCAACGGGGTGTGAATCAAGCCGCCCCATAAACGACGCGTGTGGTCGTACGTAACATTATACTAGGTAGAAGGTCTATGAACCGGTCCTTAGGGGAGGCGAGTATCTCTCCGCAGGAACCCTCGCGGTGATTCCCCCCGACGTGGTATTTAGGCTCTACCAGACTACCACTACTCACCTCTTTGTCGGTTAGGGTTCACTAGGCATTCTTAGGTTTCTCTTGAATACAATGTATGAGCGTGAATAACGGGATAGTTACGTCATCCTGGGTTGACTCCCTAGCTACGTTATCGGCTCATACCTCTATTTACTAATCCAATTATTATATCATCATCATCATCATATTATTAAGGTCATGATTAGGGGGGTAAGGACTTGCCTGGGAGGTTCTTATGAATCGGCACGGCGTCGAACGTCTTCTAACGTACTTCGGACGGATACTCCTAATCGGGTCGTCGAATCTACTTGCGAATGGCGATAAACCCTAGCTGGAACTATGACATACAAAACAAACATAGAACATTATGGTGGCAATGGGTTAGATGCATAGAGCTAGATTTTAGATGAATTATGGAAGTCGTTTCACGCGAAACGGAGTTAGTATGCATGAGATATGGATTTTATAATATTAATCCCTAATTAAGTCATTAGGGTAATATTATAATATGATTTTATCATGTAATAATATTGGAACTAATTACATGATAAAATTCTATAAATCAAATAATGAATTTACAAATTTTAAATTTTTTCCGACACCGAAAGTGTACTTATAAACATCGCGGTACAATTCATCGGGTAGTCGTAGCAATTTACAAAGCGTACACAGAATGGTCCCTATACACGTGCATGCCACGTGGGTCCAGCTGGACGCCACAGTGGCCGCCACGTAGGCGCCACGTGGATAACGGGATGCCCTAACTGCCGTAACGGTTGGGGGAACGGGATGGCGTCGTGTCGTCCCTTCATTGGACGTCGCCTTGACGTCGTGACGACGGGAAACGGCGACGCAGACTGTTCCCGTCCGCTCCTCCCTCACGGCGGCGCTTCGCCGGAATGTCGCCGGAGAGGGCTTCCCATTGTGCTTTGCTCGCCGCGCGGGGCTCGTTGGATCCTCTCGCTTCCCGGGTTGGTGGGGGTTGTCGGTGGCGACGGGGCAAGGCTCTTTCCACGGCGACGGCGGCACGGGCGGAGCTGGGCGGCGGCGCTACCTCGCCGTGCTAAACCGCACAATAGCAAGGAAAATAGGGGAAAAAGGAAGAGGGGAGATCAAGGAGGCGTACCACGGCGCCAATTGACCGACGACGACCCCGTGGGGCGGCGGAGCTCATGTTTCTTCTCCGGGCGGCGGCGCTCCCTCGAGTTGGGGGAAACTCCGGATTCGCGGCCGAGGGGAAAGGAGGGGAGGCTACGGTGAGCACCACGCGTTCTAGGCACGGCGGAGCTCGTCGAGGCGGGGCGAGCTCGCTGAGGGTCGGCGAGCCCTATTTATAGGGCGCGGCCATGGAGCTCCCGTCGGCGAGATCGTTCCTCCACTCCCCGATATTTTCCGACATGGCTCCTTGTGCGCGTGGGCCCGGGCCTCGGTGCTGTGGAGGGGCGCGTTGTGCTTGCCTCGGGGGCGTGGGCTGGCGTCGAGTCGCATCGTCCCTGCCAGCGGCGGTCGTCCGCCATGGCGGCGGGCCGAGCCCGCGGTGCGCGCGTGGCCACCGTGCCATTTGACTCAAGTCCCCGTGGCGCGTCGAGCTCAATAGGGCGGTCGTGCCGCGTGGGCACTCGCGTACAGCCGGCGCGTGTTCGGCTCGCCGACTCTCCCCTGAGAGGGTGGCGATGGGACCGCAGAATCGATGGCGGCGCCCAGGACTCGATGGGACAACTCACGGCGTGGTCGTGCTCCTTGTCCGGGTACTCCGACACGGTGGGCAGGTGGCGGTACGGCGGCGCGCGTGCGGTCGTCGTCGCCATCTGCGCAGGGGGCAGGGGCTCGTGCGGCACTTTGGGCGTGGTCGCCACGCTGTGTTCCGGTCGGAGGTAGAAGACGAGCGAGGAGGGGGAAAGGCGGTGGGTCCCGGCTGTCGGTGGAGGGGAAGGTGGAGTGCGGTGCTGGGCTTGGCCTGCTGGCACGCTGGGCCGTTGGGCCAATGTACCGGGCCGGTCCGTTCGCGGGAAGAGAGGGAAGGAAGGAAAGGAGGGCACCGGGTGGGCCGGGCCAGAAGGAGGAGGAGGAAGTTTGAGCCCTGAGCTCATTCCGCATTTCCCTTTCTTTTCTCATTTCTCCTCCTTTACCCTTTTCTCATTTCTTTCTTCTCCCAACTTTATGTGTGTCACACATATATGTTCATGTTATAAATATTCATACAATTACATGAATATTCTCATGACCTTTATCTTGAGAATATTTATTTAGTAGTATTTGTATGAGTAGAAACATATAGGTGTACACACGTTTCCCGAAGATTATTATTTCATGTGTAATTTATATATTAACAATATTCATATGAGCACCTTTATATTTCTCTCGACTTTTGGTGTCGAGAATACTTATTTGTTGTGCCCATAAAATATTAATATATATAATTGGTACACATGGGTTTTCGCATTTGATTCCCCAGACAAATTCATAATTCAATTCTCATGCATTTACTTCCATAAATAAAATCTAGAGCTTACCTTGCACCATTGGTCACCATAAGGTTCACAAGCAACAAACAAAGAGACACCTAATTTTCTATATGATGACATGCAGGTTTTCGAAAACAGGGGTTTCGGTTTGGCGAAAAATAAATCAAGTTTTAGTTGTAATTATAAAAGTTCAAATTTTTAGTGAATTTTAAAATGATGCAAAAACACGGGTGTTACAAATCTATCCCACTTAGATGAATCTCGTCCCCGAGATTCCTAGTCTACAGAGTGAAGATCCTAATTGAGGCCTAAAGGGATAGAGATAGAAAGAGAGAGAGGAAAGCTTTCCCTTGCTTACAGTGCTGTCTTTACAGAGCCTCTACTATTACCGTGCTACTCTATTCCTAGGGCGGCACGATAGTGTGGAGGGTATGCCTTTAGCCAATGATTACTGCTGCTGTTACCCCATTTTCCTTGGTCTTGCGTCTTCGTCTTCGTGGTCTTCGAATCTTCAAATCTTCTTTCTTGGCTACCCCACTTAGAGAATTTATTCCTCTAAGGTTAGGGGAAATTCCCATCTTCTGCAGTCTTTGAGTTTGTCTTCTGCGGGTTGTGCCACTTTTAGTCGAGATCGTTGCTTGGGTTCTCTGGGCAACAATTAACGTGAACTTGGGTGACCACTTCTCGTCGGGTAACCCTAAGTTTTCCGTTGTCTCATTATCCACTTACATCAGCCCGTTTTTATGTTTCTCTTCTTCCTCTGGATCTGGATCTACCCCACTTAGAAGAGTTTTACTTCTATCTGTTTGCTCCGTGGCTTCTCTTTTCAGGTGCCCGTAGATTTCTCTGTTGGTGCCTTTCCTCTGAGCAATCCTTTTAATCTTTTACCTTTTTTTTTTTTTTTTTTTTGGAAAAGGGTACAGATACATCTCCCTGGGGAGTAGCTAGTCGACTTCGTCGAGGTTGATGACCTGAGGCGGCGATGCCGTAGGTCCGTCGACGGTCACGGAGCGGAGGTCGTCTTCTGCCGGTGCTGGGAGGCCGAGCGAGAGGAAGGATCCGTCGAGGCCAAGGGTGGTTGGGGTTACCGGCGGTGTCGGCGGCACGGTGGTGTACATCCCTTGCCTCTCGGGAGGGTGGACGGGGATCCTTTGGATGGTGGGCTCCGTCCCCATCATGGCGAACGCCCGCCGTCGATCTCGTGACGCGGTAGGCGGTCGCCGGCTCTTGGGCGTGACGTTCTGGGTGGCCTTGAAATCTCGGCTAGCGCGGTCTCGGACGCGCCCGTGGCGACTTGCTCCCGAGCTTGGGCGAGCCCCATCGGGAGAGACCGGATGAGTCTCTCGCCTGCCGGGCGCGCGGCGGATCCGGCTCCGCAAAGACAGGCCCGCTTTGCTTGTCGTAGTGCTCGTCGAGGAGTAGTAGGTAGGCCGTCCGGTTCCCGATGACGGGACCAACCTCTCGGGCCTTCTAGGGCCCTCATCGGCGATCGATCCAAAGGGGTCGTTCTTCTTCTCGGGCGGGAAGTACTTCATGGGGTGCGGATGATGGCTTCTCGGTAGGTGTGGCAAAGGCGTCGAAGGGCTTGACGGCGGCTGGTAGGTGTCGGGGAAGCGGAAACCGATCTCGGTCACGTTCCACTCGTTGGTGACGTCGGGGTAGTCTCGGCTTTTGGCGATGCAGACGGTGACTTCGCAGCGCAGGGTGCCGTACTCCGTGTACTCACGGCCTTCATACTCGGGGCGCTCGGAGATGCCAAGGTGTTGCATGGTGGTGTAGAGGAGTTGGGGAAATCCGGGGGTGTTGGTGCACTGATTGTGAACCCAGTTGCCGGCCATCTTGGTGGGGTGTGGTGGAAGGTCTTGTGGGTGGAGGGTGAGGGTTCTGGTGGTGAGGGGAGTAGTTGGAGGATAGCAATGGAATGGTTGAAGTGGGTTGAGGGTAACGGTGATGGAGGTGTCCGTTTTATAGTGGTTGGAGGGTGGAAGCTTAGCGGCTAAGCTTGGATGGCTGGTGCGGTGGTTCAGGTGTGTGGGAGAAGGAACGGGAGTGGGTCTCCTATTCGCATTGACCTCCGGACAGTGGTCTGGCCTTGGAGAGTGTGTGGCCGGTGGCCTTTTACTGGTGGAGTTTCCCATGCTGTGGGGCCTATGGCTCCGTCGTGGTCGGCATGTGTCACATGCTAACCTTTAGCATTAGCCATGCGTTTTCGAGATCCTTACGCCCTTATTTGGCTCAATTGTTCTTCATGGGTCTGAAATCTCTCTGTCTTCAGCTTCATCTTGTACGTAATGGCACTGGTTGCCTCCTGTGCGGTGTCTTGTGCAGCTCCTCGGGTCTTGGTTCGGGGTCAATGGTACAACAGTCTTAGTAACTTTAGGCGTGAGGGCGACGGCTTTGTCGCAATGTTACACGGTCGTCGGTGATGCATGTCACCGGCGGCGGCGTGCGACGGGCTGTAGAGAGAACACCGGGGTGCGGTTCAACGGCTACAGTCGTGGAGTCCTTGGTTGTCGTCATGTTCCTGCAGGTCAGCTCCTAATCTATTTTGACTAGAAAGGGATTGGGAGGGAAAAGCACAAGGTACGATAGGGTCTACCTAACTAAGGATTAGAGGGAAGCAAGCATTTTAGGTGGGGATAGACTTTGGGGTATCCTAGTAACACTAGTGTCGGGGTACAATACAAACTTACCTGGTGTGAGACGTATGAAAAGTTAGTCACGGTGAACTAAGTTTTGTAAGAAACTCGTCTTATTACTCGTGACCTAAGGGGACTTTCAGTACGTTCACTGATCCTATTGGAATTTTCCTTCTATTAACCACTATGAGTAGTAAAAATGGAGAAATTTCCTTTAGGATTGAGAAGAAATAAGGCATTATATTAAACAAACAAGCGCGTCAATAGTTCTCATCACAGGACAGCTCCATTGATGGTACATGGTCGCACCACACATAGCAACTGCCATGATGGTTATTGCGCGACTTTACACCTACTAAAGGGCTTGAAGCTTAGGCATCTATGACTGCGAGCGAATGCATAGCTGCAAATGCTAAGACATCGCTTGCACAACAAGCTTGCGAAAAGGATTTTACTACTCAACTTATTTCGTTGCGGGACCATGCCCTATTCTGATGCTAGACTTGCACGTTACATCAGCACCCACTTAGGTACTCGGACGACTTTGGCATTTCCAGTTGTCTGCTGGCTAGCACTTGCATCCTTCCTGTTGGGAGCTTTTGGGAATATACAAGTTCATTAAGTACTTCGATACTTGGTCTTTATGAAACTATCGATTTTAATATCGAGGAAGGCCAAGATATCCTAGGCACTTTAGCATCTCTGAGGGAAGTTATGGAAACCTTCCTTTTGTTCGGGCAGTCCGATTAAGATCATCCTTACTAGCCCATCGCTACTAGAGTTTCGATGTTAGCATCGATTTCGTAACTTATGAACTATCATAGTAAGGCGTACTCGTAGCAACAAGTTTAAAAGTAGTCATCCTTATGTGGAGTTAAGATTCTGTTAGCCCAAATTTCATCCTATGGACAAGCTCGGCTCTGATACCACTCTGTCACGCCCCACTTTTAATGGGTCGTTAATCACACGTGTTTGCGCCAGGATCACGCCACAAACACGTCTATTAGAAACAGTTAATGGTAAACAGAATTAATAGTAAACCGAGCCATCGAGATATAGGATGGAAAGGGACTTACAGAGGCGACGAAGGGTCACCAAGTCGGGTTACAATATCAGAGTCGGCCAACCGAGAAGCGGTGGATTAACTATGACACTGTCCCTTACTCCACAGGCAGACTTGTGCACGGATGAAATCTGGGCTTCAACGTCCTTCTCCTAAGCAAACATCTTACGAACTCCTACGATACGCTGATCTCCTACTTTGTCGTCGCTCTTACCTTCACATGTGCCGATATCTGTAAAAATAGAGGGGTGAGTACAAACGTACTCAGCAAGTCCCAACCAGGGGGTTGTAATTATTAAGGGTTTGGGCCCTAGCAGAGTCTCTAAAACTGCTCTCGCTAGTTCCCGGGTTATCTCATGTCATCACTGCTGTCATGACACCACAGGTTAGTCTTCATCAAGGTGTATATCTAATCATAGATGTTCGTCCTAGCACTTGCCCATTCCAAGGGCGTGGCTATTCGAATAGATTTAATTAACTCTGCAGAGGTGTACAAATTTCCCCACACGATAGGCGTTGTCTTCACTATCATGACTTAGCTTACACAGGCCTAACGAGATCCGTACCCGCTTAGGTGCTACCCTAGGTATATTGGTATAATCTTCACCGCGACTTCTCAGGGGTTGGAAGGACAACACGCCATCCTAAGATGACGCATCGCCCTAGACAATATGGTGATACCAAATCACCCACGGCTTTCACAGTAATACCTAATTACCCAACCTATCTTGTCAACACCACTCTCAATCTCAAATCATCAATATGTGCCTCTAGCACTGCGCCACCGCGCCCAAACACTTCCGTGGAAGACCACTCAAGCATCCACGCCAACCGACATGGGGCCACTCTCCCCACATCGCTCCTAATAGGTCGCTTGCGCCTCCGGCCACCTTGGATCCCAATTATACCTCAACCCAACGGGGTGTGAATCAAACCGCCCCATAAACGACGTGTGGTGTATGCGTAACATTATACTAGGTAGAAGGTCTATGAACCGGTCCTTAGGGGAGGCGAGTATCTCTCATGAGGAACCCCTCGCGGTGATTCCGCGTGGTATTTAGGCTCTACCAGACTACCACTACTCACCTCTTTTGTCGGTTAGGGTTCACTAGGCATTCTTAGGTTTCTCTTGAATACAATGTATGAGCGTAGATAACGTGGATAGTTACGTCATCCGGTTTGACTCCCTAGCTACGTTATCGCTCATACCTCTATTTACTAATCCAATTATTATATCATCATCATCATCATATTATTAAGGTCATGATTAGGGGTAAGGACTTGCACAGGAGGTTCTTATGAATCGGCACGGCGTCGAACGTCTTCTAACGTGCCGGACGGATACTCCTAATCGGGTCGTCGAATCTACTTGCGAATGGCGATAAACCCTAGCCGGAACTATGACATACAAAACAAACATAGAACATTATGGTGGCAATGGGTTAGATGCATAGAGCTAGATTTTAGATGAATTATGGAAGTCGTTTCACGCGAAACGGAGTTAGTATGCATGAGATATGGATTTTATAATATTAATCCCTAATTAAGTCATTAGGGTAATATTATAATATGATTTTATCATGTAATAATATTGGAACTAATTACATGATAAAATTCTATAAATCAAATAATGAATTTACAAATTTTTAAGGGAATTTTTCCGACACCGAAAGTGTACTTATAAACATCATGTACAATTCTTTGGGTAGCAGTAGCAATTTACAAAGCGTACCGTGAATGGTCCCTATACGTGCATGCCACGTGGGTCCAGCTTGACGCCACGGTGGCCGCCACGTAGGCGCCACGTGGATAGCGGGATGCCCTAACCGCCGTAGCGGTTGGGGGAACGGGATGGCGTCGTGTCGTCCCTTCATTGGGCGTCGCCTTGGCGCCGTGGCGGCGAAACGGCGACGCGGTGTTCCGTCCGCTCCTCCCTCACGGCGGCGCTTGGCAATGTCGCCGAGAGGGCTTCCCATTGTGCTTTGCTCGCCGCCTGGGGCTCGTTGGATCCCTCTCGCTTCCCGGGTTGGTGGGGGTTGTCGGTGGCGGCCGGGGCAAGGCTCTTTCCACGGCGACGGCGGCCCGGGCGGAGCTGGCGGCGCGCTACCTCGCCGTAGTGCTAAAACTGCACAATAGCAAGGGAAAATAGGGGAAAAAGGAAGAGGGAGATCAAGGGGCGTACCACGCCAATTGACCGACGACGACCACGTGGCGGCGGGCTCATGTTTCTTCTCCGGCGCGGACTCCGAGTTGGGGGAAAACGGATTCGCGGCCGGGGAAAGGAGAGGGGGAGGCTACGGTGAGCACCACGCGTTCTAGGCACGAGCGCGGGCTTCGTCGGCGGGCGAAGCTAAACGAGAGCCGGCGAGGCCTTTTATTAGCGGCCATGGAGCTCCCGTCGGCGAGATCGTTCCTCCACTCCCGATATTTTTCCGACATGGCTCCTTGTGCGCGTGGACCGGGGCCCGGTGCTCGCGTGAGCTGGGACGCGTTGTGCTTGCCTCGGGGACGTGAGCTGGCCGCCGAGTCGCATCGCCCCTCAAAGAGCGGCGCGCCCGCCATGGCGGCGGGAGGGCCGAGCCGCGTCGCGGCGTGGGCCACCGTGCCATTTGACTCAAGTCCCCGTGGCGCCGAGCTCAATAGGACGGTCGCGCCGCGCGGCACTCGCGCGTCACCTCCGGCCGCGTGTCCGCTCGCCGACTCTCCCTGTAGAGGGTGGCGATGGGCCGGCAGACCGATGGCGGCGTGGACTCGATGGGACAACTCACGGCGTGGTCGTGCTCCTTGTGCGGTACCCGACACGGTGGGGCGGCGGTACGGCGGGCGCCGTCTCGGAGTCGCCGCCGCCCGCGAGGGGCGCCGGGGCTCGTGCGGCGTGCGGGCGTGGTCGCTCACGCCGTGTTCCTGTCGGAGGTAGAAGACGGCGAGGAGGGAAAGGCGGTGGACTGGCCGTCGGTGGAGGAAGGTGGAGTGCGGTCTTTGGGCTTGGCCTTTCTTGCACGCCGGCCCGTTGGGCCAATGTCTTTGGCCGATCCGTTCGCGGAAGAGAGGGAAGGAAGGAAAGGAGGGCAGGGCACCGGGCCGGGCCGTATGAAGGAGGAGGAGGAAGTTTGAGCCCGAGAGCTCATTCCGCATTTCCCTTTCTTTTTCTCATTTCTCCTCCTTTACCCTTTTCTCATTTCTTTCTTCTCCCAACTTTATGTGTGTCACACATATATGTTCATGTTATAAATATTCATACAATTACATGAATATTCTCATGACCTTTATCTTGAGAATATTTATTTAGTAGTATTTGTATGAGTAGAAACATATAGGTGTACACACACGTTTCCCGAAGATTATTATTTCATGTGTAATTTATATATTAAAAATATTCATATGAGCACCTTTATATTTCTCGACTTTTTGGTGTCGAGAATACTTATTTGTTGTGCCCATAAAATATTAATATATATAATTGGTACACATGGGTTTTAAACATTTGATTCCCGAGACAAATTCATAATTCAATTCTCATGCATTTACTTCCATAAATAAAATCTAGAGCTTACCTTGCACCATTGGTCACCATAAGGTTCACAAGCAACAAACAAAGAGACACCTAATTTTCTATATGATGACATGCGGGTTTTTTGAAAAGGGGTTTCGGTTTGGCGAAAAATAAATCAAGTTTTAGTTGTAATTATAAAAGTTCAAATTTTTAGTGAATTTTAAAATGATGCAAAAACACGGGTGTTCTCTCAACAAATGGCATACATGAGTGCCAACTCGACATTCTCACGATGATATTGTCGTTACGTGGAAAGAGGGCAAGGGCCAACCATCTATGAAGAAATTTCAAGGTAGGAAGATGGATGTCATTTGTGCGTGGTCGGTGAGTCATTTCTTTTCCCGATATCTCTTGCCGAAAGCCTCTCTATTAAAGTTGCTCGGTCTGCAGAGATTACGTCTAAGGCGGCTTGGTGCGAAGCCTAGCGCAGTCTTAGTTGTTTCAAGACATGGTGTATGGTTGACGGAATAACCGAAAGGTTATCCCGTTCTCGATGACATTCAAAGTACGGAGAAACTCTAGCGTAAGAGTCGGCACCCCTTTTCGGTGGTGTCATAAAAAGGCGACCCGGCCTAACAATCGGAAAATAAGCATGAACTCGGGTAGTATACCTATGCGGTCCATGAATTCATTATCTAGCATGGGTGTTAGAACGAAGTCTCTATTTTTCGATTTTTTCGTATCTACCCCTCTCTTCTCCCCTCAGAATCGGAGGTGCACATCCGGGTAAAGATTTTACCTTGGATTGGTGAGGCGGCCAGTGATGGAGAAGAGGTTGGTGACGGTGTTGCTCGAGTGTCGGTGCTCATCGCCGCTTTCGAACTAGCCCGAGAGCGGGGCGTGTTCTAAACATCCTTCCTATCATGGCTGGTGCTTACGGGGAAAAGAATTTTGCAAGAGGGTATTTTAACCGGAATGGAAGACTACCTCTTGAAGATTTTCCCTGCTGAGAACTCCTCTCTTCCTATTTTTCTACTCTATTTCTTCCCCTCTTTCTAATTACGCTCGAGGCGGCACTAATTCTTCTCGTAATCAAGAATTTTGAGTGAGGTGTGTTGAGAGATGCATGGGGTTTGGCGCCCTTTATATAGTGCTTGGGGAGGCCGGTCGGCCTAAATGTGGGGCGGCCGGCCCCCAAGTGGGGGGCCCACTGGTGCCCTCTCCTCCATCCATTCTTTGCTGAAATTCCACGCCGGAATAGTGCATGTTAGGTCAAGTGGAGTGATCTTTGGTGAAAAATGAATGGAAGAGAGACAAAGGGAATAAAGAAAGTGGTGATTTGATATTTGTCCTTATGACATGTGGGTCCCACTTGTAAGGGTGTATTATTTTTGTATTTTTAGAAAAATGAACATAGCAAAAAAAATTATTTTTATGCCACCACAGAAAAGTAATTGTGCGGGTTTTTCACTTCGCAAAAAAATTATTAATCATGGGGCGTAAATTTTCTTTTTTAATTATAGTAAATGTAAAAGTGCGAGGAATTTAAATTGCGGGAAATAAATGCGAGGAATAAAATATTTTTGGATTTTTACCGACTTACCCGACGTGAGGGTCCGTAGTTAAGGTCCTCGAGCGGGGACCTCCAAATCTTCTAGTCCTCCGGTGCATCCTCCATCGGAGAGGATGGTTCGTCGGCTTAAATCTTCTCTTGATCGATCATGTTCGCGTTGGTAGTGAGTTCAGTGCGGGCTTGAAGGCGAACTTCTCCTCCTTTCCATTGATCTCAAATGTGATTTCTCCAAATACGACGTCAATGTGAGCGTTGGCGGTGCTTAGGAATGGTCGCCGAGAATCGGTGAGACCACGGAGTGCGGGTGCATGTCGAGTACAACGAAGTCAATCGGCACAAAAGAACTCCCGGATCCTCACCGGAACATTTTTCGGCGATTCTGTTGGGTAACGAACTGATTGATCTGCTGGTTGTAGATACATTGATGTTGGAACCAAGGTAGGGTGCTTGAGCTTGTCGAAGACGACCTTGGGCATCCTGCCCGACACTTGCTCCAAGATCACGAGTGCATTGTTGAAGTATTGATTTCGATTGAGCACTCTATAGTGGGGCATCCTGGATCCTTTTTCTTGATGGGTGATGTGTTTAGGATTGCCGCACTACACTCTTACTGTTAACTTGATGATCTCTCGTAGTTGGCGGCGGTCTCTTTTGTTCGAGGGATATCTCTTATGTACTTGGCGTATGTCGGGACTTGCATGGCGTCGGTAGAGGTATGTTGACATAAAAGCTTACGGATCACCTCTACGAATTTGCCGAATTGATCATCAATTTGAGGTCTTCTTATTCTTCTTGGATACGGTAGGAAGTTAGTGTCGTGAAAGTCTTGTCTTGTGGGTTCTTGGCGCACAACTTCTTCTACGTCGTCGTCCTTGTCTTACGGAATGTTGGCCGGTACTACGGGTGGTGCGAGAGGTTGCGGGTGCCGTAGGTGTTCTAGCCGAAGGTCTTGCTGCGCTGTTGGGTGCGGTGGATCGGTGGTTTTGCTTACCACCTCTCGTTCGGACATTACATAACTGCTCATGATTAGTGGCAACAGGTATAGCGGCGGACAATTTTGATAATTTTGATTCTAGTTTGATATTAAAAGCAACTTGTTCTTTTATCATAGCGAGAAAAAAACTATCCATTTTAGCATTTATATCTTCGAGAATTTTATCATTAGCAATTAACTTCTTGGAGAAACTATCATTAATTTTAATTTGCTCTTCAATTAATTCTCGTAAAGAAGGTTGCTTGAATTTATTACCCGAATTAAAGTTATTACTGAATACTTACCGCGTAAGTCGGTCGTGGTTTGCGGGTCTTTTCTTTGGGTCGGTCTTGACTTGTGGACCACCAAGCTTGAACTTCTTGAAGCGTTCATGGAGTCTTGTAAAGCTTGTCGATCCTTCTTGTAGTTGGCTCGCTCCTCAAGCCAATTTAGTAGCACATCCATCCCGGTTGATCTTGCCTTCAATTCTTCTTGTTCTTCTTGTACTTCTTCACTTTGATGACAAGTATTGGGTGTTCTTCGAGGGTCCACCTTGATTTTTCGATATCTTGCACATAAGTATATTGGCTTTCCTGGTGTGATTGATAAGAATGATCCTCCAACAATGGCGTCTAGATGCTCTCTTGCTCTTTGATTTAGTCCATGATAGAATCCTTGTAAGAGCATCCATTCCTCCATTCCATGGTGAGGGCAATCTGATATGTATTCTTGCAAACGTTCCCACGCCTCTGGAATAGATTCTCCCTTCTCAACTCGCCGAAAGTTGGCAATTTTTTCACGTAAGGCATTGGTTTTGCCTGTGGGGAAAAACTTTGCTAGGAATGCGTTTGAACATTTCTCCCATGTGTTTATCTTTTGTTCATTGGAGTAGAACCATTGCCTCGCTCTTCCCGATAGTGAGAAAGGGAATAAGCGGAGCAGGATCGTGCCCTTGGGAATGTTCTTGATATTGATGGTGGCGCCTATCTCCATGAAAAAGTGCGGAGATGAGTGCTTGCATCTTCTTGTGTCTTTCCTTCAAACGGGTTAGCTTGCACCATGTTGATGAGGCTTGCCTTGAGCTCAAACTCATGATTGATTTGAAGTGTAGGTCCAAAGGCGAATGTTCTTGATGGTTGGAGCAGAGAACTCTCGCAACGTCTTTTCGAGCATGGCTTCGGGAACTTGGTGTAGCTTCTTGGGTTGACTTGATTCGGATGATCAAAGTGTAGTGAATCACAATCAAACACTGTTAATACCTAGCGAATAAGATAGAAAAAGACAATAAACGGGTAAATGCATTTTTTAGCGAGGAGGGTGCTAAGTAGCAAAATCCACACTTAATATTCATCTATCAATAATCAAAAGAGTAGCTATCAAAATCTTCCCGACAAAACGGCGCCGAAAATGCTTGTTGGTATTTGTTAGCTTACGAGAAATATTCTGAGATCCGCAAGCGCACGGATGTCCAAAGAGCATTTCACCCTGGAGGGTTTTAAATATATATCGTATCCACAAGGAAGATATGATAGGTGGTTCAAATGATTAAAGACAAAGGTGATAGAAGACTAATGAGATTTTGGTAGTCGGCATATACTTAAACAAGGTAAGCCAATAATAAATAGCAATAAGGTATATGAGGCAGAGCGAGGCACACACGTAGTGAGTATAGCATAAAACTAATTCCTAGTGAGATTAGGATTGGATTTAAGACAAAGGGACAGTTCTTAGGTAGCATACAAAAAGAATCTATTAAATGGTTTTAAACAGGGCATAGCATAAGATAATATATATATCAAAACCATAAATAAGAATGTGCACCCGAAGATTACTTAAGAAAATCGAGAACGAAACAAGATTAACCCAAGAACCATTATCGACTAGGCTTACATACGGGGGATGGATTGCAAAGGACTCAATAGTCTTTGTCACCACTACGATCTACCACACACGACCCGGCATGTAAGGTGAATCCGCAAGTAAATTATATCTAAGCACCATGCTTACATACTTTCTACTACCTAGCACACTCGAGTAATATACTAGGAGCTCTCTCTAATAAAGCGCGTTGAATTATCATGAATAATGATCATATCAAATATCCTATGACTAGAATAAAGTAAAAATAGACTAATTGCATGCATAGTAATGAAATAGCACGAAGGTGTATGAAAATAATAATATTGATTCATAGTAACTTACAAATCGAGAACCGAAAGCGCACGCTCTCTCTTCTCTAAACTTCGACTTTCTATCTAAACTAGGCTCTAGATCTATATATAGAGCGACGAATTAGCTATCCTATCTCTTGGTGGCGCCTCTTCTTCTCTGTCTTGGCTTCAACTTGATCTTCTACTTGATGATGACTTGAGGCTTCGGTCGAATTATGAGACAGGGGGCACGGGGCTGCTTATATAGTCGGGAGGAGGTGCCGGGTGTTGGATTAGATTACAACTTCGTACTCCACCGTCGCCATCGGATCAAACCGACATTAAACGAGCCGGATTAGATTGCGTCTCCGGAGGCGGTGGAGGAAGCTTCTCGAGACAGGGCTGACTTGGCCGGGGGGCCGGGCCGGCGGCGATAGTTAGGCGGGTCGGCCCGGGGTGGGTCCCACCACAGGTCCCACGACGCCAGCGTCGCTTCCGGAGTCTTCTAGATGATGTTTTCTTGGGTGTTAAGTTTTCGTTCACGTCGGGTGTATTCGAGCCTTCTATGCTTCGTTCGGAGTTGGATTGCGTTACTTAATTATACCGATTTTCTGTTAAGTCCCCGCAAATCACAACTTTACAAAAACTCATGGAAATCATTAGTCCAAAGCCCTATTCTATTGTTGATTTATCTTTTTAGTCCTTTTTTCATGAATTGTTGATGCATAAAAATATGAGTTAGTGAGCATCAACAATGACACGTGAAGAGGGAGCTACCCTACGTAAAAACGATATCACGAACCCGAAGCGAAGAAGGAACTACCGCGACGATAAAAGCGTATCTAACCCTGCAAGGAACTACCGTGCGTATAAACGTATACGAACCCGCAAGGAACTACCGTGCGTATAAACGTATACGAACCCGCAACGAAGAAGGAGCTACCCTACGTAAAGGCGATATCTGAACCCGCTAGCGCATGATAACTTAGAAGCATAACCGTGTTCGGCAAGCTTGCCGAATCGGGTCCATGAAAGAAGGAACTACCCCCGTAAAAACCTATCGATTAAACCGATCTCTAATCCACCGGATGATTAGCTCTAGATTAACCCAAAGATCGTATCTACCGGATGACACGATCTGTCAAGATCTAAACACATACGAACCCACAACATGTAACAACTTAGATTGATCTAGCTCGGCTACGATGAGCAGATAAATCTAGTAGCATGGTAGAATAAACAATTAAAGCACTAACAAAGAACTAGATCTATGATAAGATAAAGCCGAGACGTTTCAATCTAAATTGGGCAAAAAGTGTGTGCAAACATAATTAAATAAATAAATTGTGAGCATTGCAAACACGTGGTAACTTAATGAATTCATGAGATCTTGCCAAAATCTAATGAAGCCGATAACTAGCTCTAAGCCGGATCTTAGCCCACCGGATGGCTCATGATGCGACAAAAGAACCCTCTTGCCCCGATAGCTTAAATCACGCGACGATACTAAGCGTGAACAAGACTTCTTGCAATAATCTAAATCCCCGACGATACTAGACATGGTGCAAGGTTGCCGGTACTTACAGGAGGTCGACGGGTCGATGAATCCTCTTGCGATCGATCGGCGACACGGCCGGACTCGAAAGGGTGGCGGAGCCAAGGCACGGAGCCGGGTTGTTTGTATTGATTTGGGTATATCGTTCTACGATTCTTAGGGGTCTCATATTTATACCCTGGGCTTATTGAGTCCTAACTAGTTACGAATAATAATAACTAAAATATCTAGCTAAGATACATTGTCCTCCAAGTCTTCTCGGAGTCGTGGAAATCGCACGTGGTGTGGGCCCTTGTCCGGGATATTCTCCTTAACGCTCCACGCTTGCGAACCATCTCACGCTCGGCTCCTTCTCGGACTCGGGCTCCTTAGCCGAATAATAGCGGCTTCCCGAATGCCACGACCTTTGTAGCCGTCTTCTTGCTAGCCGAATGACCCCTTACCGAACCATCATGTGCCGGCCTATTAGTCACCCGTGGCTCTACCAAATTTCGGTGTTAACAGGGTAGACAAAAATTGTCTTTGAGTTCTTCTAAATCCCCGTTCAACTTCCTATGACATTAGTGTACTATTGTTTTGCTTTCCCTATGAGGGAGAGCGGAAACAAATTCCACATAAGAATTTATCATGTCGTGTCAAGAATGCTCTCGCATGAACACGTCTCCTTGAAATCTTGTAAGAGGCTAATAAGGTTGTCATAGAGCTTAACCTCTTCGGCGTGTCATACTCATGGGGAGAGTCGTCCTTTGAGTTTTCATCTCACGTGATCGTATGGAAAATGTTTTCCTCCCCCGGATGTTGATAAGAAATATTTTTTTTTTTAGGGATGCCCATTTGGAATTTCAAATTCTTGGATATCAAAAAATGTAAAAATCTTTTTTTACATTCTTGTGCAGAAGAATTTGGTCATGTATGGTCTCTTGGCAAAAGCCCATGTTGTTTGGGTTCTAAAGGATTCCTTGTCACATTTTAGTGCAAGGGATTTGAATGTTTATACCCATAGCGAGGATTATACATGACCTCCACCAATCCTCAATAGAGTCATGGAGAATCTGTTTATCAAGGAATTTTTTCGAGATCGGGTCGGGATTGGTGGTTTCTTCTATTGTTCGTATTTTGAGGTGTTCTTGAATCCTTCGAAGAAGGTCAACCTCGAAAAAGCAGGGAGATCCTACCATGCGGTCCCCTTGGGTTTTGTTAGAGCAAGGGTCTCTCTATAGGTGTATCGGGTTCGAGAATGTTCTAAGAAGAGACTTCCCTTTGATCTACTTGAGTTCTACTCGGATGGGTTCTAGCGGGAGAGTATTCTCAAAAATATGGTTTAGGAAAGCTCCTCCTTCCGCTTTGGGTTTTTATGTGAAAATGACCCTCCGGTAGTTATGTCACAAGCTGTAAGATGGATGCTCTATCAAAGGGTTTTCCAATTTCAAGCCCGAAAAGGTTTGGACCAAAACCATGGCTATAAAGCCAGGCGGAGCTCAAATCTTGAAGCCGTGATTGGCTTCAAGATTGACATGGTTCTAAGAGCTCGCCCCTAGGAGCAAAAAGGTTTAGAGATGGTTGCTCCATAATTAAAAGAAAATAAAAATAAAAGAATGGTGAGGGGGTAGGGCTCACACCGATATACTAGGTTTCACAAACTTTAACGACAACCGTTCCCGACAAGAACGGCGCCGAGAAATGCTTGTTGGTATTTCTTAGCGTAAGTAGCAAGGTCCGCAAGCGCACGGAAAGTACCGTTGTAGCACTTCACCTAGAAGTATTCCGTGTCGAATTTCCACGAGGAACGGGTGCTAAGTCCGTCCCTTCTAGATATCAAGGGTCAAGCATAGGAGGTGATCTTAGGAGGTGATGTGTTCTTTTTCAAAGACTTAGACTAAGTCGGGCTACTCTTTCTATTAATCGAGTATTACTTCGGGCACCGGAGTGCACTTGGTCCGCTTAGCGATGCCGTCCTCTAGCTCTACTACGCAACCGGACATGGAGGAGTACGATGGGCTTAATAGGGCTGTCATCACCTATCCCCTACCTCACTACCGTGGATTGCGGAGCAAACGAGGGTGATTCATAACTTAGACACCACGTCTACGTTACTTGTCACTACTCTAGCGTCGATCAGGGTATCCCGTCTTCATCAGGGGCCCTCTACTAGAGCATTTACCTAAGGTAAACAACGATCCCGTAATTCTCGATAAAATAAATGATAGCGTGAAACTTAAGAATGGTACTGAAAGTAAGACATGAATAACTTTCACCAAGCCGTAAAGTTACTCGTAGAGGTACAAGGTAGGGAGGCGGGAGCCGAAACAGATCCGGCACTCCGAAAGCCGAAAAGACCGCGGGGTCACTACTCCTCTCTTCCTCTCTACCTTGCACTCTCTCTCACTCCCTCCGAGTGTCTTGGCACTCTCTACACCACCCTATGTGTGAGACGGGAGTGAAATTCCCGAAGGAATGTGGGGAGAGTGATGGATCACATGGTGATGGAATGTGTGATCCTTTATTGAATGATGTGAATGGTGAATTGGTGAGGGATGATTGAATGAGTGTGGGATACACTACAAGAAATGTGACATTTTATGACAAAAATCCTTGTGACGATAGCAAATATCGTCATATATTGTAACATACTATGACGATAAAACTAGTGTCGTCATAAATTCATAAGCCGTTCAACTATTTATGACGATGTTTTTTTTGGTCACATAAAGATGCCGGCGTCGTCACAAAATATCTCGCCATGAGCGACCAATCGACGGTTATGTTTTTTTTGACAATATGAAGTGTTTTTTTGTGACCTTGTTTTGGCACAGCGATTGTTAATTCTAACATGACGGTCTCAATGTCATTATTTGAAACCACCAAAGACAAGTCATTGAGGGGCCTTGGGCCAACCAGCAGACCAGACGGGCGCCGCCCAAGCAAGCAACACAAGTCGAACGGGCCCGGCAGCCACGCAGAAGCCTGCCGGCCCGGCGAGGTCCAGTAGCGCAAGGACCAAGCGGCCGAAGAACTATTCGCACTGGGCGGTGACGGCAAAGCAGCTAGGCGATAGGAGTCGACGGCGGTCCATTTAAAATTGAAACACAACGAAGCCACTCCCTCCAACTGTCGAGCAGAAGCTAGCTAGCAAGCTAGCTAAGTTGTGTACGTCGGCATGAGTGTGTGTATATACATACACGTACTCCCTCCGGGATGGTATTAGAAGTCGTTTAGGACAAAATTACACGGTCTCCAAAACACAACTTTGACCTCTTATTATTATAAAAATATTTATGAAGATGTGATATATGTATACTTTTATCGGAGTATTTTTTAAGACAAATCTACTCATATAATTTTCACATTTACAAAGTCAACAACTTAAAAGTTATTGATGATTTATATTCCCGATGTTTGACTCAAACCTTGTCCAAAACGACTTCTAATACCAGCCCGGAGGGAGTATATATATGTTCAATGCATTTCCTTTTTCTTCCTTTTTTTTCTTCAAACATTCTTCTAAGATCTTGATCCAAATATTTTTGCTATGTCATCTAAAAAATATGTAAATCCTTAGAACCATATTTGTCGCGTGTTCTTGATAAAGGACCGATTTCTCTTTTACTCGGATTAAAACTTGTAACTAGTCGTTCTCCCTCATACGAACTCCAAATGAGGTGATTCTTTTTTTCTAAAATTTTCTAAAATCATGCTGCATCACGTTATGGTGTTGGATTCGATCACTTCTTCATGCGCCAAAATTTGAGCAATTCAAGTTTTGAATTCGAACTTTGACTTCGGTCAAAACTTCGTCAAAGCGGAACCGCGAAATGAACTTAGTTGAAAATCTTTTGAAACACGAAAGTTTCATAACTCATTGAGACCAACAAAGTTTATGTAGGTCAAATTTCCATTTGAGGAAGTGGTAATAACATGTAGTTCAAATATAACAAGTCTCTCACATAGTTTCGGAACTATGTGAGAGACTTGTTATATTTGAACTACATGTTATTACCACTTTCTCAAATGGAAATTTGACCTACATAAACTTTGTTGGTCTCGATGAGTTATGAAACTTTCGTGTTTAAAAGATTTTCAACCGAGTTCATTTCGTGTTCCGCTTTGACTCGAAGTTTTGACCGAGTCAAAGTTTGAATTCAAAAACTTGAATTGCTCAAATTTTGGCGCATGAAGAAGTGATCAATCCAACACCATAACGTGATGCAGCACGATTTTAGAAAATTTTAGAAAAAAAAATCACCTCATTTGAGTTCGATGAGGGAGAATCCACTCCGAGTAAAAAAAGAAAATCACTTGTTCATCATGAACATGTGACGAATCGAGAAACGATTTTTTTCTTTTTAATCTGTAGTCAAAACTTGTAACTAGTTTTTCTCCCCTCATACGAACTCCGAATTTGATGATTTTTTTTCTCTAAAATTTTCTAAAATCGCACCCTACCAATTTATGGCGTTGATTTTCCCATTTACATTCATTTTGTAGTCAATATATTTATATAATTTATCTCTTCGAAATAGAAAAAGAAAAAAAAACTTGGGCCACGTCTCCATTGACATCGGCCGTCCATCTATTGATCCAATTTGAGCCGGTTAGGCGCGAGATTCTAAAATACCGAAGCGACCCGAAAAATTTCACCTGAACGGAACAAAGAAAATTTATTTGCCGCACCCACTGGCTGTCAGCGCTCGGTGCGCTCCCGCTCAAGCTATCCAAAACCAACCCCGTGATCTTATCCTCTTGCCTCCTCTTGCCCGGTCGGCAAGGGGAAAAATTCCCAATCTCCCTCAACGCACCACCCCCCGTCATCCTCGCAGCTCCACGGCGTCTTCGCATCTCCCACCCGTCCATGCTCATGTACCACCACTTCACGGCGCCAAGGCGCCGCCCTCCCGTGGTGGTCGCCGTCGAGCTCTCCGCTCGGCGCCCGCCCACGCCTGCCCGCGCACATCGACACGGCGGGGTTTGACAAAGTCGGGCGGGGCACCCTCCTCGCACCCATCACGCCCGCCGAGGTCGGCGCCCGGCAGACCGCTTCCCGGTAGCGACCGACCGCGGCCACCCGCTGCTTGCGAGGGAGTGCGGGTGGAGGATGCGATGGCGGCTGCCGAAGCGCAGCCCCTTCTATCTTTACGGCAAGCCTCGGGATCCTCCGCACCTTCGCCCTACCGCGGCGCCTCTCGAGGGTGCGCTCCATCGTCGGGTTTTGCCGTGAAGGCCAACAACAACCTCCCCTCGCGTGCTACGCGTCCTGCGTGAGCTTAGGCTGCGGCGCCCGTCCTCGTCGGCGGCACAACGAGCTCCGACTTCGCTCTCCGGGGGATTCGATCCTGCCAGTGCGACTCTTGTTCCTAGATTTTTTTTACTTCTTGGGATGGATCGTATAGTTGAGCAAATATCTTCACTTTCTCGTGCTATTTTCTATTGTTTTAATTTTGGATTGATTAGAATAGATTATGTTACATCGCCGGGCGTTTACGTATATTCATCGGCATGGAGAGCGGTAATGTTAGATTATTTTAGTGAGTGCACACGCTTCCACATATGTCCTCAATAAAACATGAATCGGAAGGTCTTTGGGAGATTCCAAAATCCTAGTCCTAGTTAATTAAGCTATCTAACAGGCGTTCAATTTTTTTTAGCGTAACTTGTGTATACAAGTACAATGGTAGTATGGTTTTATTTGTGCAGGTATGTCCTTGATAGATTCATTTTTTGTTTGTGCCAAAAGGAGAGACCTGATTATTTTTTTTTCTATGAATGAATAACTAGTGTTGTTTAATCTACTCGAGCATTTTTCGCTTGCCATCACTTCTGTTCCATTGCTTGTTAGTTTTTTTAGCTTATCTTGTCAATGCCTGTATGTCCTGTTCGAGCTAAAAGGAGGTGACATACAAGCCGTTTGGATCCTAAAACAGATTAATCGATGTTTCACCGGTCGGGGATTGTGAAGTGGGGGCACCAAAGAAAGCATGCAAGAACTGTACTTGTGGGCGGTGGCCGAGGTCAAGAGAAGGTTGGGAAGCTAGAGCTCAACTGCGAACGGATCAATAACCCTCGGTCGACTTGTGGCGGTGTAAGTATTACCACGTAATTAAGTGGCACTTTATACTTGCTTGTGAAACTCCATGCTCGGCATACGATTAACTCGGGTTACTTATCGCGGTGGTGATCTCGTAAACGCGTTTCTTGCGGTGTGGGTTGGGCGATGCCTTTTCGATGTGGAACCTCCCCCTACAGAGGGTAATGACATGTTCATTCTAAAACATGGAATAACATCGGCTTTCTAACAATTAAATATCTTATGGAAAAAGATCCTTCTTGTTAGTCCCAATGATCGCTGGTTTCACATATCTACAATGCAACCATATTTCTACTAGAAGACCATATAGGAATTTTACTTTGCGTTCGTTATGGTACAAGAAGACCATTCCCGGAGGAAGGATATAGTAGACCATTCTTTGCCGCAAGGATGACTACTAGAGTATTATTATTTTTCAGTGGCACTATAAATGTAAGTCTGCCTTGGAAATTTATATGTAAGTTCTAAAATGATTGGATACATCAATCGTGCTCAATTACATGCCTGTATATGCATGATCTCAATCTGTGGTTGTGTTATCACTTGGGATGTCTATCCGTGAATTCTTACGAATGATTTATGAATTTTGATGCCAATCGTGTGGATGATGGCTTGATATATGTGTATTATGCTTTTTGTGTCTTTGTGATGGATGTCACCGCCGTCACTCGAATGAAATGGATGTCACTCTCGCCATCGAATGAAATAGCATTTTTGACGCCACACATTCGCCTCAAAAAAAACCATTCAAACGCCTCCCGGTTCCTACTATTTGTGATGATACACACATAATATGACGCGTTGACCAACTAATGTATGGCAGTAGTATAGCTGTCATAAAAGATAACAATATGTGACAATTAGATTTGTTGCGTCACAAAAAGTAGTGACTTTTGTGACCAACTTACAAAAACCGCCACGAGGTACATAATGTGACGGTTGATTTGTGACCACCTTATGACGATGGGTTTTTCGTCATAACGTAGTTTTATGACTAAATTCTTACCTTACATGACACTTTCGGCTTGTCATGAAAAGCCAAATTTTTGCGGGGATGATTGAATTGGTGTGGGATGAGGGGAGGCAAGGGCCTCTTTATATAGGGAAAAGCAAGAGGAAATGGAGGGTCATCCTTGTTCTAGGGAGGTTTCGGGTGTTTATGGGAACTTCTTGGCGCCCAATGCGAAAAGCACCTCATGCAACCGGCTTCCCTCCTCGGACGCGGTCAAGGCAAAAGCGCGGGGGATCGGGGCCGATGTCGCGCGGCCGCCGCAGGTGCGATGTTCGGCGCGGGTTTGGCCCGCCTCGCGCCGTGCCTTTGCGGGTGGGGCTTGTGGCCCACCGTAGGTTGCGTCCTCGGGGTGCTTTGGCCCGGTTTGCGTTGGTTTTGGCCTGGTGGCATTCCTCTTGTCCAAAGCGCAGTTCGATGTGCTTCTCTCTTCCTTTTACGTACTTTTACTGTTTCCACGTTTATGCACGCAAAAACATATTTTCTTCGAATACAAGTGGAACTAGATTAATAGCAAAGGTTCATGTTGTCGTCGGTTTATCGACGGTAGTCTAGTAGGGGGTACCCATTAGTAGATTGAGCGGTAGAGGTGTGCGCGGGCGACTAACAAGACGTTAAGCGAACGAGCAAAGGACAAAACACACGGGTTTTACCTGTGTTCGGCCGTCTTGATGGCGTAAAACCTACGCCCCGCTTAGATTGTATTGATTGATTAATGAGATTACAAGATAGATCGTGGTGATCTAATCTAGGATTCAATGAGATTTGAGGGGATCCTTGCCCACCTTATATAGTCCGGTAGACAAGGTTACATGCCTTGATAAGCAATGTGGTACAATATCTTAATCGCGTGCGTGTGCCGCACGTCTTCTCGTCTTGGGCCGGGCCTCCTTGGATGGTGCGGCCCAAAGTGGTCCATGAGGGGATTGGGGTTTATCCCCCACACATGTGACAAAAAGTACGTTATTCACCATGTTATATAACTAAGTTGGCGGTATAATTTGTATGATAGTGATCGCCAACAATGAGAGAGGAGGAGTGATGTTGCTCACTCTAGGGTGTTAGGAATGATTCAAATGACCAAGAGAGAGAGGCAATGACCGGCCAAAGGGCTATAAATAGGCCACACCACGAAATGTGGCCGTTGGGGTGCAAAACACGCGCCTTAATCAGCCCGACCGGACGATCGACGGACTCACCGAGTCCGGCCGGGCGGGTCCTGGCCACAACCGACAACCCCAAAGCGCACCCGCCCCCCTGGCGACCGAGTCCGGTCGGGCGCGTCGGCCGGTGCTTCGCCAAGACCGAAGCATCCGGCCGATCGTCCCGGCCGACCCTCGCCGCCCAGCTTCGAAAACAAGCTCTCGCCGGACGCGGTCACCGGTAAGGCCCCGGTCCGTAATCTTCGTTCCCGGCCGCCGCGTCCGGCCACATCCGAAGCTGCGAATTTTTGTCGTTGTGTTGCCGTTTCTTCGCCTTTGCTCCAAACCGACTTCCGTCACTTATTTCTTGTTGCCGACACATCGAAGAACACCCCGACACCATGTGTTAGCCTTTTCAAACATTTTCATCAAGTCGCGGAGTTAGCTCTTTAGGTTAGAATGCATGCATATGAATTTTGAACCTAAAGGCACATGAGGACCGATATGCGATAAGTTTCCCCTCTTTATAGTACGGCTTATAGATCCTATAATCACTCACACCCTCTATGGTGTCTTGAGTGTGAAATCAAAAGCCCTATGATTATACCTTTGCCTTGGGGACAATTGATCTCCAAACTTCTCAAGTTGGATGCTTGATCACCTTTTGAATCACCTCGATCCATCATCCATGATCACCATGCTCCAACTTGACACGACCAATCTCCAATCTAATCAAACACTTAGCATCGAGAGATTAGTCCTTAGGTGTCACTAATTATCCAAAACCAAACTAGAGATCTTCAACGTGCTGAGATGACGGAGTTGCCCACGACTTAATTTGATATTTGTATCATTGTGAAGGATCTAATTTCACTTTGTATTGTATTTTTATGGACAAAGTTAAAACATTCGTAGGCATTTTGAAACGAGCACTCAAAATTGTAATAGTGGAAATAATATAACCAGACACACACGTATCTCACAACAAAATAATCAGCCAGAGCTTATCAACTGTAGAAACAATAAGCCAAATAGCCGGAATAAAACTACATACTTGTGCATGCATTTGTTTGATCTTTGTGTCGTCATGGCATATGCAAGCATGATTAATAATAATGAGTTGACTAGGATATCAATTAATGTTACTCTTATTGTGTGTGCTCACTCGTTGCTAATATATGCAAGATCATAGTAAGCATGAACTAATCAGATATATATTTATATGGACATTCATGAAAGAAAAAGAGAGATTAAAGAAGCTGAAATTCAGTGAATGGGGAGATATGAGAGCTAGGCAAGGAGACTAACTAGTTGAAATTGAAAATTTAAAACCGTGCATTGGGAACCTGAAGTGGCGCACGAACGCCAAATAAAGATTGTTTATCAAGGAATTAATTAGGTACAAGTTCGCAATCAAGAAAAAGGCAACACACAATATATTTTCTAAAGATCGGCATTTGAATCTATAATACATTAGTAGTGTATTCCACTAAAATTATAGTAGTTAAGTAATTAAACAAGAGCTAGACCTAATCTGATGATAGGCCTATATGAATAATGTATTATATAGTATGATCTATTTTCCATGTATATGCCAGTATTGGTGGATGGTACGTGGGCATTAATTATTGAACCTCCTGTCCTGCCACATCAACAGGCAACTAGGCCTTGTTTAGGTGGCAAATATTTGGAACCGAATGTCACATCGCACACTGTAGCACGTTTCGTTTGTTAGTGGTAAATATCATCCTATCATGGAGTAACTAGGCTCAAAAGAATCGCCTCGTAATGTACATCTAAACTGTGTAATTAGTTATTTTTTTTTACCTATATTTAATACTCCAAACATATGTCTTTTGGTGTATTTAATGTGATGTGATGGAGAGAAAGTGGGAAAAGGTCAGTAACTTTAGCCATCTAAACAAGGCCCTAATCTCAATGATGTGAAAGGGGGAGATAATTTTTTAACCATATGTAGCTATCGTTTGTTTCCATTACAACTTTTTTGTTTTACCATATATAGCTACATTATTGGTTTCCATTATTGCCAAGCAAACCGATCGAAAGGGCATATTCTATACGTTGTATGATTCCTAAGCAAAATTTTGTTGTCTGCTCTTCTAGAAGGGCGCTAAAGGTTTTACTCCCTCTATACATGAAAAGAAATCGTTTTAGGACATGATTGTGTATACTGATGAGGAGTGATTTATTATGAGGTATTTTCCTTGCTTGACCTTATTAAATAGGGTCGAAAAGGGTTGTCATTTGTACAAGAAACTTGCCTGGCAGCGCTCCGCGGTTTGTAGTTGGATCCCTGCAGGCGCGTGCGACATGCTTTGCTGAAACAGAGTCATCACCCAGTACGACTTCTTTTACATGTACGGAGGGAGTACATACATAGTGTACTTGAAAGCATGGAAAGGACAACAGAGCATTTTACATGCCATATATGGCACAATATACCATACCGGGCTGCAGGGCTGTATTTACTGAGCTGCCTCTTCTACAGGTTGATGAGTGGTACACCTCTTCTACTGGTTGATATATGAGTACATATGTATATGGCATATGCACGGGATTGCTTCTCCATTGAGGTTCTTGAGGCCGAAAGAACTAGCACATAGTGGGATAGCAGTAGCTCAGATCGTCACATCACTGCCGGTTAAAACCCCTCACCGCTGGTGGATTTTGAACCGGTAGTGATGCAGGGATTCTCATCACTGCAGGTTACAGAGTTTTGACTCTAACAAACGTGAAAAGTATTAGGCCGTCTCCAATGGTTAGCTATTTGGCTATCTAGATGTGACGTGGCAGGGGAAAAGTAGGAGAGAGAGTAGTCACTAGCTACATGCAAATAGTTAGACTATTTCACGTAGTTCAAGAATATGTGAGATGAGCATGTGGGTCCAAGAATATAAAATACCTTTGTTGTTGTTTCTCACTTCCACGCCAGCCGACTCACGCAGCTAGTACTAGCTATTACCATTGCGGACGCCCTTATAAACACGACTGAACGGAATATAAAAAATAGTTGAGTTGCTGTTTTTGGTGTGCTTTGCGTGCGTCCATGGAGAAGACGCGCGGCCGCATTCTGCACAGCGCGCGCTGCCAATCGTAGCAAATTAAACTGCACGTGATTTTGCACTTGGCCTAGAACTAAAAAAATGGGCAACCTATAGTCGGCACCAGTGAGAGATTAATTAAATATTTACTGCCAGTAAACTAAGATATCCGATCCGTGTACTGTTAACGTTGCTTGCGTTACGGCCTAGCCACGGGGCTTTAAAATGTTTCTTATCTGCTGACAAAACGGCCGTCATTTTCTGCGGAAAGATGTAGCTAGCAGTAGATACAGATTTCTGAAAGGGCAGCCAACAATGATACGCAAATTGAAGACAAACTAAGGGGAAACATACGGAAACAACGTTAACTTCGTGCTAAGAAAGCGATTGGATTTTTTTTATCCTAGCTATAGCTAGGGGTGTGTGTACTGTATATAGCTCGACGTACGTGGCCGGGCCGGGTAAGGCCAGCAGGACACATCAAAAAAATTTATAGGCAATAGAGGTAGTATTATTATTTTACACACTCCTATCTCTCTATTAAATGCCTAGCTAGCTAAGCCTACGTACATTCCTAAAGTATTACTCCCTCCGTTTCGAAACCTAAGTTATTTTAAAAAATTTAGAGAATCAAAGACCAAAATTCTAGAGAGAATTACATCAAATATGTATACTATAAAAATATAATTAACGAAGAATCTAATAATACTTAGTTGACATCCTAAAATTTACTATCTTATCATATAAATTCGGTCAAAACTTTAGATGTTTTAACTCTCTAAAATTTTTAGAGTACTGTATATATTTTCGTTTTGTATTGCTCCGACCCGTACGATATACGTCCCGGATAGGCAAATAGCCATTTGTGCAAAACGAGAAATATGTAGTATTGGTTATAAACAAGTCCGTATTGGTTATAAACAAGTCCAGATAATCAATGACTACCAACAAGTCCAGATATGCTCACCCGACTTTGATTTTGATAGGACGCCAAATCGGCGACATTTCTGTACTTTTAAATCATCTGTATCACCTTTCTCTGGTGGCCTGTGCAAACTATCATTTTCACCTGATTTAGGCACAAAACGAGAATCCCAAGAAACCAATTTTATATTGTTTTTCTAGACTTTTTAGATGGGGAGAGGCTACGAATGAGGAGCTAACCTTTCCTTCTATAGTGATGAAAGAAAAAAGAATACATACCCCTTCTATCTCAAATTGTAAGTCATTCCAAGAATCTTGAAGAGTTAAAGTATCTCAAGTTTGACCAAATTTATATAATAATAACAATAATATTCATGATATAACTAAATATCATTAGATTCTTTATTAACAATATTTTCATAGTATGTCTATATGATGTGTCATATATCTTTGTGATCATCTCTATAATTTTAGTTAAACTTAAGATAGTTTGACTTTTCAAGATTCTTGAAATGACCTACAATTTGGAATGGAACTAGAGAGTACAATAGAGTGATGACCTAACATTTCCTTCCAAAGAACTAGCACAATATTATATATGGAGACAACATTTTGCGGCGGCACTACCTATAAAATGGGGAACTCCCCATGGTCTTTTGGACATTATTGTCTGGAGAGTACTGACTGGTACTACTTTTGCAAGGATCTGAGGTAACTAGCTAGACAATTTCTTGATCAGCACTATTGTACTAGCACATTGAAATTTGTTCTCTTTGGCATCCTCACTTATATGTATATAGATTCGATTGCAATAATAATTTGTACTATTGGCAGAACAAAACAATTATTGGTTTTAAGTTATCTTGCAATTGGGCATCAAAATAAGGATGTTATCATTTGCTGCTGCAGCTGTTAGAGTAGTGTTAGACCAACCCCTGCCGTCAGCTAGCCAAATGGAAGACTCGAGCTTATTCCTGCAGTGGGCGATGGACACGCTGGGGCATGAGCAACCGGTGGCCGCCGCCGTCAACGACGACCGCAGCAGCGAGGCGACGTTCCCCTCACTCCAAGCGCTCCGCGAGGCCTCGCAGGCAGCCGAGATGGTGCAGGAGCTGATCGCGGAGGCCCCAGCGAACAGCTGGAGCTCCGGCGACGACACCACCGATGGCAGCAGCGGCGGAGGCAACAACAACACGGCCCCTGCGGCGGCGGCGGCGGCCATGGATCACGATGTCATCTGGCCTCCGTCAAAGACCTCGCCGGTCAGCAGGCCTGCCTTGAGCAGGAGCAGCAGCGTCACCAACCCTCCTCTTAGCTGGAATTTCAGCGCCGCCGCCTCTCCACAGCTGGGCAGCAGCGACGGCATGCTGCCGGAATTCGCCCCCAAGCGCGCCCTACAGCCGGACCAAGCATACGGATCGCCGCCGGCGAGGAGGGTCGGCTTGAGGAGCCCGGCGGGATCCATGTCGGCGCCGTACGCTCAAGACCATATCATCGCGGAGCGGAAGCGGAGGGAGAAGATCAACCAGCGGTTCATCGAGCTCTCCACCGTGATCCCAGGCCTCAAGAAGGTCCCGAACTCCTGATCCGATCCAGATTAAATCCATTATTAGCTCGTCAATTATATTTCTGATGACATAAAAAATTAACTTAATGCAAATTTCTGATCAGATGGACAAGGCAACGATCCTTTCAGACGCGACCAAGTACGTGAAAGAACTCCAAGAAAAGGTCAAGGACCTGGAGGCTGGCGGCAGCAATGGCCGCAGGAGCATCGAGACCGTGGTGCTTGTCAAAAGACCATGCCTCCATGCTCGGGCGGCAGCGCCAGACGAAGATGGCTCCCCATTGTCAGCGTCGTCAGGCACGCCGCCGGCAGAGAGGAAGCAGCTGCCGGAGATTGAGGCCCGGTTCTCGGAGAAGAGCGTCATGGTGAGGATCCACTGCGAGGACGGCAAGGGGGTGGCCGTGAAGATTCTCGCCGAGGTCGACGAGCTCCATCTCACCATAATCCATGCCAACGCCCTGCCCTTCGCAGAGGGCACTCTCATCATAACCATCACGGCAAAGGCAAGTTTTCTTTCACACTAATAACCAGTTCTCTCTTCTTCTTTTTTTTTTCAAGAAGCAGTTTTGCATCTTCCACTGCATAGGGATGGTCTTTTTTTTTTTTAAAAACACACTATATACTGGTTAGGAGTTCCTAATAATGGAAGAACATAACATTAAATACAAACTAAACAGTGTACACAAAAACAAACAAACTAAACAGTACAAATGAATGGCAGAATGCAGGGCTCCTTTATTTCAATGATAAGTTGGGAGAGGAATTAAAGTCAAAACACTAGATCGAGTGGCTAATGCCGCTTGCGGCACTCTTGTAACATAAACTGCTTCCCTCTAATCAAAGATACACACACTCGTGCGTTTTCAAGAAAAAAGAAACCCTACAGTAGCACATGTTTTAACACTGATCTATCCCTGACACATCCGTCTTCAAAAGGTTCAGATTCATATATTTAACTATGCCTGAGCACTAATTAAGCTTGATATGCTTTTATCTACTGTATGATGCAAATATATATAGTTGTACTGATGAGTTTTGATTTATATCTTTTATTCAAATTATAATCACATCGAGTCTGCCCTATGTTATAGGTATTCCAATGTGAATCAGTTGAAGGGGAGAATCCAATATTAATACAGTGTTTAACTTATTATAAAAATTTGGTCAGAATTAGAGAAGTTTAACTTATTATGAAATAAAAACACCCTACTTAAAGTATATTTTGCACAACAAACAATAATTCTGATTAGAGATAATTCAAATCCTTGCATAATGATAGAGATACAAGTCATTTCAATGTTCCTGCTGGTTTCATGCCTACAAATTTTATCATTCAATCATCTATACTACAACTACAGAATACACAAGTTTAAATTATTGGATAATAATCTAACCTTTGTTTAATGGTCAAGGTGGGTTTCCCCACCAGAATTTTCATTGATAAGTTATGGCACACCACAATGATTTTTATAGAAAAAATGACGCAGATCCCTTCAATTCGGGAAACTATCAAATTAACTAATCTAGGCTTCATCACACCACTTGATTATTTATACAGAAATTGGCCATCCAATATATGTGATTAAGGTGTCGATGGCACCACAATCGCCTATATACACCAGTATTAGCTAGGGTTTGACCTGTATTAGATAAGTTATGGCACAACACAATGAAACATGTAGAGAAGCACATAATAACAACCATGGCAACCTACTAAAACCCTCATATCCAACATCAACAACCATTGTGTAACGAACTAGAATGAGATACAGTCATAACCTCTAGCTGCTTGAGCCTTAAGGAGTAACTCGAAAAGTAAATAACAATGCATTTGCACATAAATAATAATGCCAGTGAGCCCAATAGGCATCCACTCGGCAGTGGAGCCATGCGAGCTATAGGGTGGTCTCTCAAGACAGGGTCATAAACAACATGGTTGCAGGAGGATGGGGTGCGCGCTCCTTGGTGTAGTGATACACATAGTTTTAAGAATTTGACCACTTTATTTGTCTATGAAAGAGCATATATAGGGAAGAACATGCATGATATATAATAAAAAAATTTCGTTTGATCAGGTGGAGGAGGGCTTCACTGTAACTGCCGAGGAGATCATTGGCAGACTCAACTCTGCACTACAGCACAAGCAGCATAGCTAGTAGATGCTGCAACAGCACTGATGAGTGATGAGCTGGAAACAAAAGGCTAGTTAATCTAGCGCACGTACACGCCCTATATATATATGTAAATATCCTCGGGGATATGAAATTAAATCCGACAGTACATATATGATGCTGTGGAGTGTTTATTCTTCTTTAGGGCAGGTACATTGCTACACGTCACTAGTCTTATAGGTTGTCTCATGCAGAGCCATACAGGATTTTTGATGATTTGGAAGAGAGAGAAAGAAGAGAGAGTTGAGTCGTTGCCTGGCCAAACAACGAGCTCATCCACATTTTTTCGCTCCATGAGACGAGTCTTTTCTTCATTGTACGCACTGGTCGTTGTTTCATGGAGCACTTTTTTTCTCATTCCCAGATTCACTGCACCAAATGCCTTCGGTGACAAGCATGTGACAGTTCAATAAAAAAAAGAATGATACGCATTCAATGTTTCCCCAAAAATACATCAATTTACTACAGATCGATTAGCTTTGGCATATTTTATTCTTATGAAATAATGTCTACAGAACCAAGCAACGTAGTAAGCTACGAAATTGTGATGTAAATGATCCTAACATTTATTTGGCTAATGCATAGTTTTAGGAATCATAGATTCCTACGAGGCGACAAAAGACAACCTTCACAATAGGTTGTTCGTTAGATCGTCTCAATATTACGGGCAATTTATGAGACAACCTATTAGACGACACCAATGTACTTGCCCTTATGTAACAAGTTTAGGGCTTGTGTTTTTTCCCCTTACACGCCCCTAGCTTGACGTAAAACTTGCATGGGATTGCTTGACCATGTAGTACAGTAGTGCATGCATGAAGAACTTGCATGGGATTGCTTGACCATGTAGTACAGTAGTGCATGCATGAAGATGCGCAACGAGAATTCCTGCGCCCACATGTTTGCAATAATATAATTTGGCGCTTCGCAGCTGCAGACCCATGCATGCAGCAATAGAAAGTGGCTTCACTATTGAACGTTTGTGTCACGAAAAAGCGCTCAAGAAAGATCAGTTCAGACTACAGAGGGTCGCTTGGTCCAAGTTCCAACAAAACAAATCGCGCAAGTACTACCAAGCAAGTGGCCTGCACGCAAGTTGTGAGGTTAGTTGATTTAAACCACCAAGACGTGCTTAATTTTAAAGTTATTATTATATATATACACATCTACCGATGTACGATTGTCACTGTTCATGATGTACTATAGGTTGTGATTGGGTGTTTGGCTCATATATAGCCGCCACACTTTGGGCGGACAAAGGCCCCGTTTGATGTCGGTTAGGGGTTAGAGTTAGATTGGGTTATTTTTTTTGCCCAAATAACCCAAAAGCATCCAAACACATGGGTTAGATTAGGTTATTTTGGCTCTAACCCACCAAAGAAGTAACCCCTCAGGGGGGTGATATTTGGGTTCTTTGGTAGAGCCCACCAACCTAAAGGCACACTAACTTAGAAAAGTGATTGGAAAAGTGCTTCTAACCCCTGCCATCCAAACTGCCTATGGGTTAGTTACTTGAGGGTTAGAGTTAGAGTTACTACACCACAACACTTAATCGGAATCGACTACAGTTGCTAAAACTTTTAATCGTTGGACGGTGGGTTGCTAAAAGTTTGTCTCGAACAGCGTCGCTAAAACTGAATTCTACGTTGACTGTCCGTTGCTAAAATTATTTCTCTTTTGCATTGGAGGGTCGGAGTTCTATAGATGAATAACATACCGGAATGGTCGGCCTTCAAGAAACAAATTTTCCATTGGCGAGATATATTTTTGGCCCTTTCCGTGGTTATTTTGGCCAAAAACACCTAAAACCCTAGGTTTTCCCCGAGCCCACCCACGCGCCTCACACAGCCGCCTTCACTCATCCTTTTTCCCGTAGACAGGCTGCCTCCATTCCACGGGACGCCGCGCGCCTCGTCCTGTTTCCGCACACATACGCCGCCTCCGCCTGCCTGCTCCGCCGCCCGACCGTCCACCCATGCTCCGCCGCCGTGCGCCGTCCAGTCCCCGCCCCCGCCGGCAGCCGGCTTGTCCTCGCCCCCATCGGCCGCCCTCCAGTCCTCGCCCGTCCAGGAGCCGCCGGCTCGTCCCCGACCACGTCGGCCGCCGTCCAGTCCCTGCCCGTCGAGGAGGAGCCGCCGTCCAGTCCCCACCCGTGCCCGTCCCCTGCTAGGCGAGGGTCCCCGTCGAGGAGGAGCCGCCGTCCAGTCCCCACCCGTGGATCTGCCTTCCGCTCCCGCTGCGCCCCACTGTCGATGGCAAGATCTCGGCAAGCTCCTCTCATCTGTCTTCTGCACGGGTCGAGCTCCTCCCTCCAGCGGTGGTCAAGGTACACACTCCTTCAGATCCGGTCCTTTTTTTCACCTTTGGCAGATGCAAACACTTGACTTTTATTTGCATGTTGATTTGGTGTTTTGTGGTGGTAGTGTGTCGGTCATACAGGATGCAGCCCAGGTGTTTGATGGAATTCCGAGAAGTGGAGTAAGCAGGTGCTGGTGGGTATGCATCCAAGTTTCTTTGCCCACAATTACTAGAAGTAGTGAATCAAATATAACACAGACTGATAATTTACATTTCTACTAATTTCAGTCTGGTTAAGTGCTTTTGTTTTGTCTTTATATCCAGACGACATCGACTGTATTAATGAGATTGACAGAGATATGACTGCTGTGCAAGCTTCCATCCTGCAGTCCTCAAATCCTAAACATTGTGCTGGTTAGTTTCTCTGAACTTTTTGCTACTCTATAGCCATAGCATCATTGCATATTCTGAAGCTCTAAATGTTTGGTGAAGGTGGAGAAGAAGGTAATTAAGCCGTCCTCATTTAGCTTGTCTGCCAATAGTAGATCAGCTAGATGTGGCTCTAATTTCTGATCTATCAGTTTCAAGGAATCTAGTCTGCTATGCTGCTTGTAAACTCATCTCAGTAAACTCAGTGGGAGATGTGTATGCCTTTATGCCACGTACTCCTGTTTAAGAATAAGAAAAGACCACTTCTTCTACTTGCTTGTAAACTTCGGTTAAACTCACCAGCATATCTTATACGCACTAGCAAATTAAGGCAGCGATTTTCAAACATGATTGTTCAAACATGATTGTTCAAGCAAGCATGTGGTCCAATTTAGTTTAATTTAATTTCAGAGCAGAAACTATGAACAATTTATTCTGGTGTACTTAAGCTGAGAGTATAAAGAAAGCTATGAACTAGATGTATGGTTTAGACTGTATACTGGATGAGATACTACATAATAGGGATGTTTTAATGCTTTACTACACAATAATGAGTTGTGTGTCCCATCGTATTGTCAATCTCATTTTAGAATTGGATGTGGTATGTAATGTGCAGTGAGATATGAGTTCTTTAGCTCTCCAAAAATTGTTGTGTAAACATTGTAAGTACCTTCCTAACTATAATGCCCAGAAATATTACGCTATAGATTGCTTGGTCATAAATACAAAGCTTGGTTGAAACCTGTTTGGATTGCTGATGTCGTTTTGCTTCTGTGATTTGTAGGGTCAGGAGCTTGGGCGCCCTCTTCAAGAGATGAAGTCTATGTAAAATCACATACAAGCAAAAATGGAGTGCCGTTAGGGCCATCAGCATCAATAATTGTAAGTGCTCATTAACTTGGTGCTTGGTACACAATTGTCCCTGCTGTTTGATTTTGTTCAATTCTCTGGTCTGGTCCGGGCGTCTGGTGCAGATGCTAGTAGGTTGAGTTTTGGTAAAAATAATTTATGGCTGAAAAAAAAATGACATGAAAATATGCTGGGTAAGTGACAGAGAAGCCACGACTGCAGCAACATCGGCTTATTGCTGCAGCTGAACAGGCCTGATTGTAGTGTAAGGTCACGGCTTATGCTGGGTAAGTGACAGAGAAGCCACAGCTGAATTTTTTGTGAATTATAATAACAATAGTGCGGTTGACATATTATGTAACACTTGGCAAGGTTGGCTTCTTTTCTCCAAGGTACATACGTGGCGTTCTAGATCCTCAAACTGTTAGATTGTGGATGACGTTTTTTTTTTTTATTAAAGGCTAAGTGCTTCTTGCTAGATAGAGGCCGAGAATATTTCATGACCTCTCAATGTTGTTGCCAGAGTTTTGCGTACACAAAATGTTGTTGCAAGTAACGAATTAATGACTCCATGGAAAGCTCTTTTTTTTTCCAATGATAACTCCTATACATGATGGCTCCTACACCTGTTGCCTCTGAAGTGTGACGAATTAGTGCAGTTTTGACTTTGTTAACACTGGTTTTAGGTGTAGTGAATTACTGGTCGCTTCAAACAGATTATCACTGTTGCTGCTGCAAACTAATACTCGTGCAGCACTGTTTCGTATGATGTAGCAACTGCAGACTTTCTTATGATGTAGCAGCTGCAGTGCAGCCGTGACTGACTTTTCCAGCTGGCCTGCGTGAGGCCTTTGCTAGATAGAGGCATTCTCATTGGTGTCTCCCTGAAGGCATGCTGTAGTCTGCAGCAACATCTAACTATTGTGGCCATCAGCATCACTATTTGTTTTCCCTTGTGTGAATTAACATTATTATAAGTGCTCATTAACTTGGTGCTTGGTACTGGACATGAACTTTTTGTAAATTATAATAACAACAGTGCGGTGATGTTTTTGCTAGGACAAGCTGAAAGAAGTTGTTGAAATTTATCCGGAGATGAAGGATAAGACAATTCAGCAAGGTGATGTTTGTGCTACTGTTTGTGGAGTAAAGGAGCCAAAGGGGCGAAGTTCGTTGTTTGGGTTTAGGACCAACTCCTCAAGACATTGGTACTCCTGAACTTAAGGCTTACACATCGACAAAACTCCAAATGCAAGTTTTGGCATTACGGTGAACTAGATTTACAACCTGTTGGCTTTTGTATTCAACTATTATGTATCCTTGTATGTTGGCTTGATGGCAAGAAACTTAAGCTACTATGCAAGTGACATGATTATATATATATATGTATGTATGAACTCATTGGATATGTATTTGTGCATGCCATCATATTGTATTGCCTGTGAATGTGGTTTATATTTAAATGCATCTTTATTATTTTTTTACCTATTAAAGTTTGTTCAATGGACCGTCGGTTGCTATAAGTTCAATATTGCAATGGACGATCCGTTGCTAAAGGCTCGACCGGTTATCCGTTGCTAAAGCTTTATCGTTGGATGGTCCGTGGCTAAAGAAGGGTCCGTCGCTATATATATTTAACCACGGTTTCATTAGCATCTGCAGGGGTCCGTCGCTGTAAGTTTTAGCCACTGACCGAAAGTCGCTGTACCCCCATATAGCAACGGATCGCAAGTCGCCGATTAAGGGTTGTGGTGTAGTGGAAAGAACTCTAACTCTAACCAAGTTAGAGGATCCAAACAGCCCAAAGCCTTTTGCAATTCAAAATGACGCCACAACAGAGGTGGCAATTGCTTTGATCGCACCTTCCAAATTGTTGAACACACACAACACCCCCCCTTCCCTCGGGCGATGGCGGCGGCTCCCAACCCGCCCTCACGATCTCCCTCCTCGGCCCACCTCCTCCAATCCAACCCCGGATCCGCGTCCCCAAACCTCGATATACCTTTCCATGGGTATTCCTCGGGAACTCGGGCCCCCCCGGAGGTTGCTCCGATCTGGTGAGGCTTTTTTGGTTGTCGCCGGACTTCCTGCGAGCTTAAGTGCGGCCGGTGCGACAAGGTGAGGTAACCAGCCAAACAAAGAAGCCAAGGTAAATATGTGCACATGCACACATACTCCCCTGCATCTGCAAAGATATACTTGAGGAACAAAATGGCAGGGATTTATCCTCGAGCCCTATCCCAATGCCTAGATCGATTATCCCTAGTCGATGGAAATTTGCTCTTAGGGTGGAATACACTAGCATACAACAACGGTATGCACTGGCATGACCCTAGGATGTATCCTCGAGCCCTATCCCAATACCTAGATCGATTATCCCTAGTCAGTAATATGCTCTTAGGGTGGAATACACCGACATACAACAGCGGTATGCACTGGCATGACCCCTTACAGTTAATAATGTTATAGAGAAACCGTGATGAGTAATAAACACCATTAGAGGAAAACTGCCATATCATAAAATCCTCTTCATCGGTGAAGATAATAGTGGATGCAAGCTGTTTAACCTTCAGCCAAAGCTGAAAAAGTCTATCTTCTACACATCTTCTAAAGGGGCATGGAGGTCCTAAACGCCTTGCTCGCGAAGCGGATCACGAGCCCGGCTCACGCCGCGCTGGGAATGCCTTTGTGAAGTTTCGCACATCTATCTATGCTGATGACCTCGTCATCTTCCTAGCACCCGTGCCTCTTGACTTCATATGAGTTAGGCAATGCTAGACCTATTCGTCGGGGTGTTGGGACTGGCGCCCAACCTGGACAAGTGTTCAATCACTCCTATTCGCTGCTCGGAAGCACAGGTGGCCGCGGTACATGGCACCACTAGTGTTTCCCCCACAAAGTACCTTGGGGCACCTCTTTCCCGGTTGAGGTTGAACAGGGCGCATGAGCAGGCGATCCTCGACTCCGTCACGGCGAGGATCCCCACCTAGGCCGGCCTCATGAATGTTGGCAGAGCAACATTGACGCAGACCGTGCTTTCGGCGATACCAGTTCACGTCTCCATCTGTTATGCTCTCTCCCCTTCGGCGATCATGGAGATTGACTAGAGGAGGTAGGTGTTCCTTTGGATGGGAACGGACTCCGCTTCTGGAGGAAAGTGCGGAGTGGCATGTCCCATTATGTGCTTGCCCAAGGAATTTGGCGGGCTCGGCCTTTTGGACCTAAAGGTGCTCAGGTTCGTGCTTAAGCTCTGGTGGGAGTGGACACGCCGGACGCAACTGGATGCGCCATGCGCGTTGTTGCCAGGGCCACCAGGTAGCGCAATGGACGCCATGTTTGGGGATTTGGTCTCGGTGGTTGTGGGAAATGTCATCGTAGATTGCTTCTGGACCGATGCTTGGCTCCAGAATGGCACGATCTGCCAATCAGCCGCCAACTTGTTCCGTACGTGCAGTGGATAGCCGTAGGCGCCGTCGCTCCGTCCGGGACACTCTCGAAACCAACTAGTGGGTACGAGACATCACTGGAGCATACACGGCAGCCGTCCTCGTCGAATTCGCGGAGCTTTGGAACAAGGTAGAAATAGTCATGCTTTAGTCGGTCGTGCCCGACCGGTTTGTCTAGAAGTGGATAACCAATGGAGAGTACTCAGCTCGTCCGCCTATAGTGCCTTCTTCATCGGTTCCTTCGAGCTCCTAGGTGCTAGGGAAGTTTAGCGCACATTGGCGCCTCCAAAGGTTAAGCTTTTCTTTTGGCTTGACCTCCATGGTCGACGGTGGACCGCCGAACGCCAGATGCGGCATGAGTTACAGGCAACGGCGGACTATGCCCTTTGCTCCTAGGAGATTGAATCCTCCGATCACCTATTCACCTCCTGAGTTTTCACAAGGGAGCTTTGGTTCCGCCTTCTCCAGCTAGACGTGCTGCGGCAGTTGTGCCCAACAACCACCTCCGTGTTTGTCGACTGATGGCTTCAATCAAGGCAGCAAGTACCAGACCTCTTCCGAAGAGGGTTTGACTCCATAGTGCTGCTTGTCACCTGGGTAATTTGGAAGGAGAAGAATCGCAGGACCTTTGACGGCACCATCAAAACGGCTCTGCAACAGCTCGTCAAAATTCGGGTTGAGGCCGATGAGTGGCGTGCAGCAGGCTTTCACCACCTAACACCACTGCTCGCCGCACTTCACACTTCAGTAGGCACAATTGTTGTTTGCTTAGTACACCAAATTAGCTCCGTCGTTTAAGCGCTTATTGTTAAGTGTTGCCTAGATTGTCCTTTAGCATCTCGCTATCGTTCACTGCGGGGCGTGTATGAATTCCAACTTCCCTAATGCTGAACGTGCAATGCACGCTTTCGAAAAAAAGATATGCTCCATCCCAACTTCCCTTAATGCAGAACGTGCAATGCACGCTTTCGAAAAAAAAGATACGTTCCATCCCAAGGCTCATGGACACGGTGTGTTTGGATAGATTAATTTAAACAGGGGGCACGATGTGGATTAGTTGAGAATACTATATACGGTAAACCCCTATTCTCATGCACGGCCCATTCTAATACATTTTTTAGATAATGAGGCTGGACCCATTCTGATTTGCAGTATATAAATTTGCTATTCTTGGCAAATGGGTGATCGGCCATGAATCGTGATTGAAACCTTGGTGACATCGGCAGACAGCGCAATCTGTGATGTGAACGACCTCTATAGTATTTTATTATGTGCAGTATAATAGTATATATTTTCCTATTACCATTATTGCTAAGCAAACCGAAAAGCAGAGTGCATTTTATATTTAGTGATGACCCACCAAAGATTTGGAATACCTCATACAAAGATTTGGAACACCCGCACCGCGCGTCGTTAACACTCTCAAATTAAGTGTTATCAAGAAACCTGACAGCGTGAAACCAAGATTTTGTTGCTTCCCTGGTAGTATCAATCGGTGGCGATGGGTATATTCTCCCCACCTTACACGGGTCGTACTTGTAACTTGTTTTTTCCACGAAGGGACGATAAAAGTTTTGCTGCTTTCTTTTCATTAAGAGGACACTAATAAAACTAGAAGAATGTGTTGGTCCAGTTTTTAGTGAAAAGCGGGTCAAAAATTTAACTAGTGCCACACCACACACAAGTTTGGTGTGCTACTACGTACCGATCAACTATCAACTCCATGCAACTTGTTGTCAAAAAAAAAAAAAAAAAAAAAAAAAAAAAAACCCCTCCATGCAACTCTTCGCTCACAAAGCTCAGCTCGAATGGGAGTTGGACTGCCATATCAGAAAATCTCGCTTCACAACTACGAACCCTGTGAAGAGACAACAAAACAATAACTGCAAGCTAGGCAACTTCATCGATCCCATACGGAAGGAAGAAAATTAAAGGGTGAAACAAAGAATTTACATATATGGGTTTGGTTAATTTTTGAAAAGTTTTGTGTTTATTTTGCAAAAGTGTTTTTAATCTTGTGAAAAGCAAATGTCCCGATAAAAACATCGACACTTGTGGGCTTAGATTTTTACTCTGGGGAGTGAATTATGTCAAACTCTTTGGATGTTAACAAACAACGTGATTTGAGACACCAGAAATACCAAACTGGAGATGCTCTTATTGCTAGAATGCCAATAATTACCAACCAGAGACAGATCTAGGGGCATTATCGGGTCCATCATCAATCCATACAAAATTTGGAAATCATCATATATAGTAATAAGTTTTTAAATCATATCTAGGAATGAAGTTGATTCTAATGACCCCTCGGTGTTGTTTTCGGCTAAATTCACCAATAATACAACATCAGCTGTATGCAACGGGAGTCCACACGAACTACACAACACGTGTTTGCATGAGGTGATGCACCCATTGGAGGCACATGCTGCACTGCACCATTTGCTGATCGATCAGACAGACGACACTGATAGGAGGACGGATGCATGCATGCATGGCGCACATCTGCTGCAGGTGCACATGCATGCGCCTTTTCCAGTGGCACATCATCAGCTGCATATGCATATGCATGCATGCGCCTATGATGATGCCACAATGTCCCCCTCGAAACGCTGAATCGCCCAAATGCTCGGGGTCGGGGAGCTGAGATCGAGAGCAGACACGGTGAATCTTGCATCGATGAGGAGGCCATATACTCCACCAAAAGCATGAGGAGCTGAGGGGCCCAAGCACTCTAAGCAGGAGGGGCGTGTAGGGAAGGGATCTATCGAGATCGATCGTGTTTGTTTGAGATTAGCATTTTTTTTTTTGGTACAATGCTTTGGTACAATGCTTTGGTACGCGATTTCTTTTCCGGTACGTGTTGGTTTCTATATATTAAAATAGGACGTACGTGTTTCCGTACGTTGATATTTTGGTGAAGGTAATTTATGTGTGTGTGTTAGCCAATGGATGGATGAAAGACGCGCATCGATCAATGGCCGGTCGTCACGTAGCTTTGCCTTTGCGTTTAAAATGGTGTACACGTACACCCGTAATAATTGCACAAAAACAAAAAGGTTTATGTACGAGCGCCCACCAAACACCATGTGACACGACCATTGCATGTCGACTGACACAGACCAAAATTAGCAAAAAGCTGCAAAGCTGCCTGCTAGTTAATCTGTAAATATGAGACCCTAGATTAGAGCTGACACCAAGACAATCATGTCTTCTCTATTGGGTTGGGCTGAAATCTGTAATTGGGCCGCAATACGTACATATAGTATATACCCATGCATGATGCGCATCTCAGGAAAATCTTCTCTCTCTTTAATATACACGGGCAACCTAATAGGACTTCGGACACTTGACGTGGATTACTGATCTGCTTTCGGACGGCAGGTCACATCAGGTGATCAGGCCAGGGATTAATGTACTGTATTATTAATCTTATAGGTCGGAGACATATCGAATGACTTTATTTTACGGGGTTACTAATACTATCAACAAGATCTTTGCTACATAATCACAATCCCTCAAGACGATACTAATTTATTCCATTTTCTTGGCTTTTCTAGAGAAAAAGGTTGTATCCTAGCTACTTCGATATGTACTAGTTGTGTGGTCTGTGGAGGAAAGCGCGTGTACACGGTAATGGTATCCGTGTTGATATATAGAGATGGAGTCAATAACACGCGTCAGAGGATCTCACGGTTTCATATAAGTTTGGAAAACAGCTCACTACCTCACTCGCTTCACAAAACCTTCACTAGTAACTACCTCTCGCTCGCTGCCCATCAACATGCCACCACCACCTCATCTATGGTTGCCATCAACGGAGGGACCCTGAAACCAGAAATCCTAACCCTAAGGGCCGGATAGACTAGGACCGGTGATGATTGGCCAACTGGAAAAATCACTAGTCCTGCATCCTGATAGTTAGCTTCTTGGACTAGTCGCTAGTTCACTCACTAGTCCACCTGTTTGGATCCTTATGCACTAAACATTAGTTAACTAGTTGTTAGTCCATGGGATGCAAACAAGCTTTAAATCCCTTACCACTACCTCTCAACCAGCAACAACCTCATCATTATTGGGCTCTCGCCGCTCCTCCACCCCGGTCTAATCCCACTGTCATACTCATGCGTGCATCGCCTTTGGTACGACGTAACACTCAATAAAGATTGTAGAGCGGTAGAGGAGAACTGATTAGGTGGTGCTAGGCCGGGGTGTCACGACTTGCTAGGTTAGCACAGTGGTGGATAGAAGGGGAGGGAGGGACAATGTGGCTCAGAGCTTGAGGGGCCGTCAAATTTGTATGTGTTTAAATCATGAGGGAAGAGAAATTCTATTTGGAAAATGAACAAAAATAATAATTTGCTCATGGTGAAAAACAATCATCAAGGACAGTTCTCAAAACCGTTACTATGCCGTCTTTTTTTTAGATAATAGATAGTTCATATCGGTTTCATCTACAAAGTTTGCCCATAGACCAAGAATTAGTATGTAGAGAACTCCATCTCACAGACAACAAATGGACTGAAACGAAGTAAAGCATTAACTAAACATGACCAATAAAACCTATTTGATAGCAATCCTCTTGAACTAAAGCATTAAACCCCTTGTATCTAAACATGACCAATAAAACCTATTTGATAGCAATCCTCTTGAACTAAAGCATTAAACCCCTTGTATCTGACCTACTTCCTTCGCCGTAGCAATGAGTATGGTCATTATGTCCGCAACTATATTAAATAGTACTAGCGGCATTGGGTCACCTTGCCGTAATTAAGCCTTATTTTTTGTTTGAAAGTATGGTGTCACTCGGTTGGTCATTAACCTTGCGGGAGTACATCTGTTGTGCTTCACGAGCTTTGTTTTGTTCCCTATTCGCCTTTTGATCTGGCAGACCCGCAGCAGAGACTGGCCAATAGGGAAGTCACACTCACATCGGTCTTGCTGCCTGCAAAACTTTTGTTGCCACCACTATTTGGCAGTCATCTTTATCATGATACACGACGAATCTTGTGCGGATTGGCAGTCTTCTGTTGATGCTGTAGTATATGTAGTACTAAGCCATATAGCCAAATACTAGTTCTTCACGTGTCCGTGCTGTTACTCGACTAATTAGAGTTGTCGCATCAATTGCGATTTTTGTGATGCTTTGCACAGCTGTACGTTTCGCTTCACATCATATAGAAATCATATATAACATTCTGGAGCTCTAAATCGGGGCCATTGATCCTTTTCTGATTTGGTGCGCGTTAATTATATGTAGGAGAGGATAGTTGGAAATATCTCTCTAGGCAGCTGAGCTCAATCAACATCTGGCAGCAAGAAGCATGGAGGACTCGAGCCAATTCTTGCAATGGGCCCTGAGCACGCTGCAGCACGACGAGCTCCCGCCGGCGGCCGCGGCCGCCTACGACGATAATGGCTGCAACACCCCCGCCTTCTCCTCAATCCCGGCGTTGGGATTAAGACACTCCGCCGCTGCATCAGTCGTGGACAGCATGGTCCCGGGGAGCCACCAGCACGGGAAGGGCAGCGGGCTGCCGCCACCAACAGCTGGAGCTCGGCCGACACCGACAGTGGGAGCGGCGGAGGAGGCGGCGCCGCCGCGTCCGTCACGGCCGCGCAGCGCGACGCCTGGTCGCCGGCTTCGCAACAGAACTCGGCCAACAGTGCTACGCCACGCAGCAGCGGCACCAACCAGCAAGTGAGCTGGGACTTCAATTCGGCGTCGGCGCAGGTAATCAAAGAAGCCCAGGCCAACTCTGCCGCCGCAAGGGCTGAGAGCGCCGGTGGTGGCGTGCCGGTGCCACAGCCACAGTTGTTGGTGCACAACGGGCCACCGCCGACGACGAGGAGAGTCTCTGCCAAAATGTCGGCGGCTTCTTCGTCTGCACTGGGCCCCCAGGATCACATCGTGGCGGAGCGGAAGCGCCGGGAGAAGATCAACCAGCGTTTCATTGAGCTCTCAGCAGTCATCCCCTGCCTGAAGAAGGTCTATAGACATCCTGTCGTCGTCAATCCCTCAACTGTATATTTCATCAGCATATGCAGATTATTTCACGTACAATGGCATCATCGATGATCGGTTACTTTGTGATCGATCAGATGGACAAGGCGACGATCCTCTCCGACGCGACGAGGTACGTCAAGGAGCTCCAAGAAAAGGTCAAGGCGCTCCAACGAGACGGCCGGGGCGGCATGGAGTCGGCGGTGCTCGTCAAGAGGCCGCGCATCGCGGCGCCGGCGCCGGCCGGGGATGACGAGGACGGCGGCGCGCCTTCCCCTTCGTCCTGCGCGACAGCTGGGACCGCGGCGACCACCTGCAGGAACGCGCTGCCGGAGATCGAGGCGAGGATCTCGGACGGCAACGTAGTGATGCTGAGGATCCACTGCGAGGACGGCAAGGGGGTGCTCGTGAGGGTGCTGGCCGAGGTCGAGGGACTCTGCCTCAGCATCACGCACACCAATGTCATGCCCTTCTCGGCTTGCATCCTCATCATAAACATAATGGCAAAGGCAAGTTCTTAATCTGTCCTCATGCACGAATGATCTCGAAGAACATTAATGTCCATCCATCCCTTGATTGTTTGCAACTATCCTCAGGCACGAGAATATATGACTGAAAGCACGGTTGTTTTCAGTCAATTCACTGATTATTTTTTTTCACTGAATATTGCTGTAACAATTTTTCAGAGTTTAGTTCAACTTAATGTGATCTTGGGGATATGCAACTGAATTTTCCCAGGAACGTAATCAACAAATTAGTTTGAACTAGCTAGCTGATCGATGAGAAGTGCCTCAAAGTTCAAGTTTGCATTCTTGAAATGTATATACAATTATATTACTATACCAACAAATTGAAGCATAACAATAAACTTCGTACCAACAAATATAAGCTGATATGCACTATATATATATTCGATTCTATATGTTGTACTCCCAGCTATCTGTTATGGTCTTAAAGGATCATTCTCTTTCTTTTCCTTGTTTAATTAATAATCAATTTCTTTGTTTTTGTTTTTTTTTTATCAATTTATTTATGGATTACTACATTGTTTTAGTCCTCAAAGCGAAAATAGAGTGTTTTTTTATTAGAAAAGAAAAGCGAAAATAGAATGCCTTGCTTTGGTTTGATTCTCTTGTTTAACTCTCTATATAAAGAACGTACATTCTTGCTGACGTGTTGACTTGTCGGTGATGAGTACTACTCTCAACTAGTACACACGTGATGTAAATTTTCATCGAAGAAGAATTTAGCGGTGATGCATGCGCCACGTGCACGTGTCAAATAGAGAGCTTGAAACATGCATGACCTCGATCTCCTTTTTCAGGTGGCGGAGGGCTTCAACACCACGGCGGATGACATTGTAGGGAGGCTTAATGCTGTGCTAGCTGGACCAGCGTCTTAGATCCAGATTGGTTGCCCGGTGTGCTGAGAATAAGTGAATAACACAAGAACTAACGGCGCCGAATATAATTCCTGGATCGATCGGGTTCTGTAATTGTAGTTTGTAGCTTATCAACAATTAAGCTACTACTTTGGCGTCCTATCGCATGCACGCAAAAGGTCCTCTTCGATGTGAATAATTTCGGTGTGTCGATCGGATGTTTATTTCTGCACCACTGCATAAACACCTTTGAAGCTAGTGGTAGTAGCTTATTGAATCTGGCCGGTCCTAGTAAAACTACAAATACAGTAAAATTTGTATCTAGAAAAGACAAAATGGCTTATGTAATTTAGGACCGAGGAAGTATATACTACAATGAGCGATAGTTTTGAACATCAACATCATGGTAATGAGATCCTACAATATTAAGCACTATTGCAAAACATTAGTAAAACTACAAATAGTATAGCATGAAGGGATGCCACTACCGGAATATGAGCCTTTGCCGAGTGTCGGACTAACAAGCACTCCGCAAAGGATGGAAGCTTTGTTGAATGCATGTCGGTCTGACACTCGCCAAAGGTTGGAGGCTTTGTCGAGTGCCGGCCGTCGGGCACTCGGCAAAGCCCGCCGTCACCGTTGGAGGTCTGTCATTTGTACTTTTTTTTTTCCCGAGTGTCTTCCGGGCACTCGGCAAAGCCACCTTTGCCGTCACCTGGTATGTCAAGTGTGCTTTGCCGAGTGTATATCGTCAGAGTGTGAGTCCGGTAGGGTACTTCGATAAAGCTTGCGGAGTTGCGGTACAAAAGCTTAATTTACTCTGTGCATCGAGATATCCAGTGCATTATTGTCTAAAGGAAGTATATTACAGCCCTCTATCCTAAATTATAGATGGTTTTCTAAGGTACTTGCTATGCACCTAAATATATGATATGTCTATATATGTTCAATTAGATTCTTTTTTATAACAAACATACTATATAAATTAGCAGTAACACACTGCAAGGTGGGAGAAAGTTCCCCACGGTACATGATCAAGAGCATCCCTAAGGGAAGCTCGAGATATGATCGAGTAGTATTGTGACATGAGACAGAAATAGCTGAAGTTACATTCAAATGCTACCTAGCCTGAGTTGCTAAGACATGAGTTGTTGTATTGATGTTTCTAGGGATCTTGAAGACCTTGTAACTTTGTCATTCGCTTGTATTCATGAAGATTTGTGAGTTTGGCGTCCTATCTGTTCATGAGAAGAAGAGTTGATGTAGGACACTAGTTGTCATCCACGGCCTTATAGGTTGTTAATATTTAAAAGATAACTCATTGTAAATATATATATTGTTTAATTGCTATGTTTCTCAAAAAAATATGTGCATATTGGACACCTACTTATTAGCTCTAGTCAATCTGTTTAACAACGTACTAGTTAATGTATACAAGTGAAAACATTACATTGCTTATCTATATGTGATGTCTCCTTCTGATTGTTATTCTGGTTTGTTTAAGAGATACGTACATTGATCTTGTTCTATTACTTATTTATACCCACTTTGAACCAAGGATTATCCCCTGAGCTGATTCGCTGAAAGTTGTCACTCTTTTTAAGAATCAGCCTGCACAAGATTTTATCAATTAGTTTCCACTGATTAGAGAAGAAGATCGATGAAAGTTGGCAGGATCTCTGTCTACAGGAAAGGTAGGAAATCGGATTTGCATTGGTGGCCAATGCAGCATATGATGTCGACCTCAGACAAATCCACATGCATATGAGAACGGTTGCAGCTATGTATTGAGCTATAGCATTAACTAGTCCATATGGGGTTTAAATATTTCAAAATGTATTCATTAGCAGCTTGTCCCGTGGATATCTGCATTCATTTCAATAGTCCATCCACAAGTGGGGTTTTATATAAATTAAGAAGAAGATTTCAGCATCTTCTAGTGATTGGTTCGACAAAATATCGTAGCTGGGCGCGCGCCCGGGTGTGGGGTGTTTACTTCCCATGCACAACCCAAAAAGTTGTTACAGTTTCCTTGTCACATCAAATCTCTTAACGCATATATATATATGGAGTATTAAACGTAGGTAAACAAAATGATTAAACGTGGGTAAAAAATGACTAATTACACAGTTTGACTGAAAAGTTCGAGACGAATCTTTTGAGGCGCTGGTTAGTTTATAATTGAACAATAATTAATAAATATAAACAAAAAATGCTACAAGAATAACTCAATATATTTCACCAACTAAACACATGCGACTGTGAAAGGACACAGTTTCTTGTGATTGGTTGGACAGAATATATGCGCACACGTTCCACGTTCCTTTCCAAGGATATCTTCTGAGAGGAACAGCTAGTAGCTCAATTTCGTCCACGAAAGCCCTGCCACAACACACTTTTGCGCTCTCTTTCTTCTTGAAGGACTTACATGATGATGCAGATGATGCAGTGCTGCTTGAAATCGACACCAGACAGGAGGAGACAAGCGTCCTTAAGATTCGATGCCGCACACTTTATGGGGCTTCGTTCGGTCTGCAACTGCGACCCCACCCACGCCATGTGTTCCTGCTGTTGCTGGTGCTGTGCCAGCAGCAACAGCAATCGCCCTGCAGATGCGAGTGGCTCCTTGGGTCCGGGCTCGCTCATCGACCAGGCCCTGCAGGGGAGCATGCATTCCGCACCAGACAATACAATGCTGACAGGGCACTTATTTCTGGGTCATGCAGGCTCAACCACCCGTTCCGACAGAAGATTTACTACCAATTTTGTGGGACGGCCACTTGCCATTTGCGCCATCTTTTCCTGCAGCTCAAGGAGCACGCTGCTGTCTAGTTTTGGCAACAGATGCCATTATTAGCAAAACCCAATAACAGAACTATGCAGGCAACAGATGCCATTATTAGCAAAACCCAATAACAGAACTAGTAGTTGCTTGGCTAATATTATATTATAGTGGTCTCTTATTTATCTATAAAAATTTTTATTGCAATTTTTTCCCATGTCTCACGTTTTCTTTTCTAATCCTCCTCACATTCACTTCAAGCATGAATCCACCACTGTATATGCTTTCGTGCTTAACTTATTGTTTACTTGGCTTGAGAGCCAAGGTCTCTCTCTCCTCCCCGTGCATAAATATTTCTTGGCTATAAGCCTAAATATTATACTTGCTCTTATGGCATCTGCAACCAGAGAGTGGTACTAGTGCTACATGTGTATTCTTCCGTGCTGTAGTTGGCAGCAAGGGAAAAAAGCACGCTGCCATGCCTCCAAAAGTTTTACAAAGGAGAAAATGCTTCTCACAGTATAGTACAAGAAGTGCTCATCAGAAGAAAAAAAAAAATGAACTGTGCTCCTTTGGTAAGCACATCTGTGATACATTTGTGTGCAGCATGTACACACTGTAAGCAAAAACACAAAAAAAAAAAATAGCATGAGAAAAGAGGGAAAAATCAGGCAACGATACAAATTTAATTCAAAAACGGTTGAGTGACACAAATTCAATCCAAAGAATAATTTAAAAAAAAGAAAAACAAGATGCTTTCGTTGAGAGTCGAACTCAAGACCTCCCGCTTACTAAACGGGTGCTCTAACCAACTGAGCTACGAAAGCTTTGCTGCTCTAAATTTAATCTTTGTTTTCTAAAGTAATACTTGCAGCCAAAACGTGGACATCAATCGCAGTCTTTGATACCGACCTTTTATCAATAAGTTTTTAGTACATTCTTAAAATATTTCGAACCTACAAGATTTTGCAAGTACTTGTGAGTACAAATCTACACGTATAGTAGCTTACAACTTACATGTTCAAACAAAAGGTTTGGCCAAATCTTATAAAAACTAGTATTTTCTATTTGGCCAAATCATATCATGAATAACATGTTTGTGTGACAGCAAGGAGTAGGATAAAAGGAATGCTGACAATAGAAAAACTGAATTCGAGTCATCTATTTTCATGACCAAGTGATATAGAATCCATAGCAGTTTTATACGCATCCAACTTTAAAAAGAATAGATCCTGATATTAAATGTGTTCACTCCAATAATCATGTGGGGATCCAGAGTTGCATGCTGCTGCCATGAGATTAACACCTAACTAACCATATTGTCACCACAGCGTGATTGCACTTGTGGACGTACATCGCAAATACAATCAACAATACTTGACCAATACTCCGTTTGTGTCGGCGTGAGATTGCAAAATGATTACTATACTACAATATAATTACTGCTAAGCACACAGGTCAAACATGATTGGCTCCTTTAAATTATCCTTTCACGATACAGAACAAAGGATGCATAAATCATTTACATGTACTACTATGTATAACAGTCAAATGGCTCTCCTTATTATTAAGGAATGGAGACACGTAATCCATGAGATATTTGCAGCAACCCCCGTAATGAAACAATACATACCGAACCTACTCCACTAACCGGACCTGAATGGATTGGAACACCGAGGTGGCAGCACAAGGTCGGTTTAGATCAGAGTCTGATACCACCAAGACTGTGTCTCGAGGTTTCACTGAACCCTTGGACTTCATCAGGCTGATGGTTTTATTAAAGTTATCTTCCATGCTATTTGACAATGGTAGATGAAGCGGAATCACTCCCCAGTAGAGGTTCATGCTTTTTCTTGAATTGGCATTATCGGTGAATGCAAATATGGGAGGGTTGGGTCGGTTGCGTGATAGAAGTGATGCCATGTGACCATGCTTTGTGTAAACAAATATGGCATCCACACCAAGGTTGTTTGCTGCAGAATAAATAATGTTTGTGAGAATTCAATAGAGAGGACAATGTTTTGAAAGAGAAAAACATAAGTACCCATTTCTACAGCGCAGTTGCAAATTTGCTCTGAGATCCGGTCAGGCAGAGTAATTGCAAGCTGATGCTGTGGAAGAAGTTTCTGCATGTTTTCCTCGCGGCTCCATGATTCCATCCTCTCACTGGCCGCACGAAGTACAGATAGTGCTTTCTGGGGATATGCACCTATAGCTGACTCTGCTGATAGCATCACAGCGTCTGCATACTGCCGCACTGCTTCAGAAACATCAGCCACCTTCATAAAGAAGTAAACAGGAAATGGTCAGATAGAACGATCGAAGCCTTTAACCCAAGCAAGGGGTAGGCTATACAAGAAACCGAACATGAGGCAACAACAAAAAAAAAAAACAGAGTTATAAAAAATAGCATCAGTAGCAATAATATTACTAGATACTAGGGGATCCAAAGTCTGGTTTAAGGTTCAGGTGCATTGCTGAAGGTAAAAGTTAGATGGAATGACACCATGTTTTGAGATTTATGCTTCTTCTTATGTATTATAGTTAGGTTACCTCTGCTCGAGTTGGTGTTGGGTATTCAACCATTGATTCGAGAAGGTGAGAAGCAACTATAACAGGCTTGTTCAGGTGTCTGCATAGTTTAACAATTGACTCTTGAATGGCTGGGATTTGTTCTAGAGGAATCTCAACTCCAAGATCCCCTCGTGCTACCATAACTCCATCAGATGCTTCTATGATGTCTTTCAGGTTCTTGAGAGATTCTAGACTCTCAATCTTTGCAAATACTTTGATGTGCCTGTTATACAACCAGATGCATAATGTTGGAAGCTTTAAATAATATCAACAGTAATAAAAGTACAAGCTGCAGTCTCAAAATATATCTAAACCTTATTTCTGAGTTTTTTCCACTTGCTAAGTTTGACGCAAATACGTCAGCCAAAATTTCAGGTAAAATTTTTAATTTGGTATTCAGCTGCATAATTTGAAAACAATTAACTAAGCTATGCTACACCAGCTTCACATTCTCCAGATTAGAATGCAATGTCCACTAGATACAAAATGGATTATTTATTTATTTTTGGAAGTCATAGCTGATGCCGACATTTTTTTTTTTTAGATTTCAATTCGGTAATGGTGGTTATAGCAAACATGAGTTTTCATTTAATTCAACAAAGTATTTAGTATTCAGCATCCAGACACCACCTACATTTTACAGTCCATATGTATATCATAAGCAGTTATCAAGCAACAAATAACTCTATGAATATTTTAGAGCATTAGGAACTAAGTGGAAGCTATCCACTCACTCTAATGATCTTCTAGAGAGGTAAGCCTTCAACTGCTTTATATCATCAGCATCATTTACAAATGATAGAGCAATGCAATCAACTCCTTCAGCTATCCCAAATTCGATGTCTGCCCAATCCTACAAGATAAATAATATGGCTACTCAGCAAGCAGCAAATACGTAGTTGTGGCCAATGAATGATAGAGAGATCAGAAGATTATGTACATATCACCAAACAAAAAAAAAAAAAAAAAAAAATCTTGTCAAGGAAGTTGGGAAGGTATTAGATCATATTCCTCACATAAGTTAGCAAGAAATTTCATCATGTCACAAGGATTTGTTTTTTAACTATGGACCAGTGGACCACAAGTTCAAGAAAAGAATAGTCCATGAAACAGCTGCTGCATTCTTAATATGTCAAGAAAAAAAGTTGCTTCAGAAGGGAACTATAAAAAAATTAATACATGAGTTGCAGGAATATCAAGTCTTTTCTTCCAAAATAACCTTTGTTGACAATGTAGGAAGGCCAAAGTTCCTTTGAACTAATTTTCCGTTCCTCCAGAATGACAACTTGGCTCGAGGAAGAAGCAAACCTGGGTCTGTGCACTTACAGCGCAAATCAATTCCTATTTTCTCAGTAACTTCAAATGTTGCCATTCCACCATCTATTACAAGCTCGTCACCAACCAAAATGCCTGTAAATGTGGAGAAAGTTGTTTTTCTAATGAGCAATGTTTAGAATTCATATTATGGACAGACAAGAAACAAAGCCTTTTTTCATCTTCAGACCTTCAGAAAACTTATCAAAATTCACATGCATTGTGAACTGATGGGCTTCTTCAGCTCTTCTGTTTGTAAATATCCACTCTGACCCATCCTGCAATACCATTGAAAGACAAAAAAACTATCATATTTTTTCTCAACGATGCAGCATACCACTACGGAGGTCCAGATACTCTCATCCTTTTACTAATTCTCAGCAGATCCAAGAACATGATTGACAAATCAGTGAAGAGTATCTTTTAATTAAAACCTTTTTGTGTGTAAAGTAGGGAAGAAATGTTTGGCTGATGGTTTTTGCGGCTGATACTATTTTTTTTGTGAGAGAAAACGCTGTAACATGGCTTATAAGCCGGGCTGAAGCCCAAACCCCACAGAGCGGGAGCTCTCTGCACTGGATACACGCTTTTTTTTTTTAATGTCCACAATTTCATATCATGATACACACAACAAGGATACAAGTTCAATATATCTCCCTCACAAAATAAAGGCCCAATATATCTCAATAGATATTGGATGAAATTCATATTATTAGAGGGTAATTTTCATCTGTACTACCACTTCAGTGCACTTTTCGTATATACTGTCAAGCTATGCCAATGAGTTGTGGGGGTCTGGTTCTACATGTGATTGATACGAACTGGTGGTATGGATGAAAGATGCACTTCCAAATGGTTTGTGTCAAGTATAGTAGACCCCTGTTTTAAAGGCGGCTAGGCGTCCAGCGAGTGCGCGCCTGGCGCCTAGGCGCGCCTAAGCGCGCCCTGTTTTACAAGGCGAGCTGAGTACGCCTGGACGCCTAGGCGACGCCTTGCCTCGCCCTAGGCGACGCCTTTAAAACAGAGTAGTAGACTATGTATATGCATATTTACCATACTAATACTCATAAAATATTCTAGAATCTGGATTGAAAAAGACAGTATAATGTGGATAAACCTTCATTAAACTCTTTGCCACTAGAGAATTTCTCAACCTACTATTGCCAGCCCCCACATTCAGTAATTACCACAAAAAAAAATCTTACTACTAACCCACATGCACATATATATATATTCTGACAGCTAAAGCTACCTACTTAGACCAAATGGTTTCAGGACTGGCACTTGAGCCATTCCAGTCACCATTCACTAATCACGTTTTTGGTGTGGCAGGAGCAAACAAAACATATATTCTGCAGGTTGCTATTTCCCCACTACTTATCAGGATTCAGAAACATTTGATCTCTTGAGTGATTATGGGAATTAATGTCTGTGTGCAAAACTTCTAAAAAAGTCACTAAGCAAGATCAAGATGAAGGTGAACCAATACATTATCAACACTAGTATAAGCAGTTAAGAACAGAAAAAGTAGCAATTACTTTTGAATAACAAAACATCATGTACATCAAATAGACAAATACCCTCAGCATAATTGTACTGTCAATTTCAACATATCATTGTTTAATTAGTTGTCAGTCTAGTAGAAATCCATTACTATCCAAGTATCTCAACATTACGCAGGCACAAAAATGAGAAATCCTTTTAGTATGGAACAAAAAGGCAAGTGGACCTCAAATACAATCCAATCAAACATCAAAAGAACTGGAACAGGATAAGGCTCTTATTGTACCACTATCAATTTATCATCATGTCGCAAGAAGCAAAGCAACTCCAGAATATGACTATCCTAACCAAACAGGGAAATAATTCCAATCTAATCACACCAAATGAGTATGGGTTGCATCAATATATGAAATTAATCCCAAAACAACAACTGTTTTCATCAGAAGAGAACACCAAGTTCGATGCTACTGAGTTATTGAAAGCAGTGCACACTTCCCCCGGTTGGATCACTGCACAACCACATAGTCATAGGTCAACAACAACAAAGGCAGTACAGAGATCGAGTATGCAGTAGATGAAACAAGATCACGATCATGATCAGATGTGGCGCGGGGAACCTTAATGACACAATGCAACAACTGGATGAGATCATGAGAAGCAATGCAGATGCAGAGTAGCGGAGACCAAGTGACCAACCTACCTCGGCCTTGACTGAGATGGCGCCTCCGTGGTCCGCGACGAGGAGCTGGGAGCCCTCGGTGTCGACCATAAGCGTCACGCAGAAGCCTTCCTCCTCGTTGAGCCTCCGCACGGCGCGCATGGCGGCGCGGTGCCACTCGCGGCCACCGTGGCAGAGGTTGACCCGCGCCACGCCCATCCCGCCGCGCGCCAGCGCCGGCAGCGCTTCGACGCAGGCTGGCCCCACCGTGCACACCAGCTTCGTCTTCCGCATCCCCATGAACCCTTTCTCCCGCAGCTCCGCCTCCGACACCACGTCCATCGCCGCCTCCCCCCCACCGAGGCGCGGATCCGGTGATTGGCCCCGTGGCGGTGGGCCGCGGGGGCGGAGGCGGCGACTAGGTAGGGTGACGAGCTGGTAGTCCTTGCGGAGGCGGCCATTGGGATTAGGGTTTGCGGAGACTGGAGGGAGAATCGGAGGCGGCGGAGGGAGAGGAGTCGGAGGTGGTGGCCCGACGGATGATGCGAGGAGGGACTGCAGCTGCCCCAAGCTGGAGGACGGCAGCCAGCAGTCTATGACATGTGGGTCCGACCTGGCAGGCAGATCCGCACTGTGGGTCTAACAGTTTGATTTTTTGTTCCCGCGCTCTACGGGTTGCTACTACGTGTTTCAAAATGAGAAAAACGAAATCTGAAGATCTCTGTCTATTCGTGCGGCAAATTGATCGGTATAGAGATTAAAACTCAATTGTTGTTTGAAGAAAGAAGATTAGATAAGCCTGAGTAAACGAGCATATATGTAATGTAGAATTATAGACAAAGCTCGTAAAGATACGACAGAGTTGCAACAAGCAGGGACACAATTTATTGAGCAAGGTTTTCTGCGGGTACTGTGTTACTAGAAAACATAGAGCTCCTTTGGAGTACAGTAATTTCAGTAAAGATAAATTAATCCCCTCTAGATTGGGAGAAACTTCTGTATTCCCTCAAAAGCGCCTGAACACTCTGCACTCTGAAACGTAAATTCTGCTCAGATGTACTATACAAAGAAAATTCGAATCACATAGTATGCAGTAACAAAAGGTTGAATGTAGTCACGTCAATCCTCGCGGGGAACTGGAGAAAAGATAGAGGCACAGAATGACAATCTCTGATCCTAATGGACTAAACTTTGGCAACTGGGTGAGAAAACAGAGTTTTCTAAAGAAAGAAGCACTTCGTTGCTATTTAACAGGGAAGAAGCTGATGACCAGGGAAGAATACTGATATTTTGCTAAGATGTCAAGTTATTCCTCAAAAGAAAAGTTAAAGCTGATGACCAGGGCTGCTTGCTTGGTAAGCCACACGAGGGACATATGCCGATGGCCACGGGAGTTGCACTGAGAAAATCAGATGGCTCTGCCGAATGAACTTTGGTTGATGACTTTGTAATTGTAACAGTACTATACCCGATGATCTGATGTTTCTTTTGCTTCGGGTGACTTAGTAACACGCAATCCTAGAAAAATCCTTTGAATTATCAAAAGGAAAATTACCTAGCTGCTTCAAGATTCATGCAAAATCTGTTCCATCCTGATGTGGAGGACAAGGTGCCGAGAACTGGAAATTTCACTACGTTTTTACTCCGTGTCAACTGTTTCTGTTCATGATTTTAAGAATTACAAGCTACAGCATGAACCACGTAAACTACAGCTGGTGGTCCAGTTGTTGATGCATTCATGAATTATGTACACTAGTGCAGGGCGTGCACCATCGCGCGCACCTGCAGTGATCCGTAAAGCTTCAAATATGGAGACAGCGGAGTGACTAATAAGGAGGCAAGCAATCAGAGCACATTCAGTTTTCTACATAGACATAGTATATCAGTCCAGTGAATACGGTTGCAATTTTCAGCCATAAAAAAAACGTATACGTGAGTTTTGGGTGGGATTACCTGCATTTGTTTTTCTCACAGGACGACTTTCTTAGCTATATAGCATGTCACAAAATGTTGAAGCCGACATACTGTTGGGTGCTTGTTATCTGGTGTAGGAAACGACATAGTGAATCAGTACATTATGGAGTTGAAAGAGGGAACTGTATTTTTTTTCCTTAAATAGTGTTGTAGTTGACGCACCAAAAAAAATTAATACAACAGAAATTAGAGAGGGTATGTAAGTAAGGCCTGTGATAGTTTGATTGATGGATGTAACTCTACCTGCCAAAATTACTACAAGCTATCATTAGTATCCAAGCCATTAACTCTTCCCAAATTCTAGAATAGACATTAGTTCAAGTTCTGGCAACCTCTTTCAGCTTACAGGGTTAAGCATATTTACTGAAGACAGTTAAAGAAAATGGTACTGTACCATTTATATTTCTGTCTTCAGCAACAGGTAAGTAGTAGGTGTAAAATATACCTGAAATGTAGCACGATCAATGCATCAGATTAACATTTACAAACTACAGTGTTCCTATGAAGGCAACAGGTGGCCATTCCCTAAGTATTTCCACATACTCTAGTAGCTCAAATACATATTTCTTAATCATCATCCTTTTTTTTTTTTCAGCGTGCCATTGGCACGTATTCTCTTAATCATCATCCTGAACCACATTAAGATTGTTCAACTGCAGCTGTGGTTAATCTTTTAGTATAGTCAGATCGAATTGACAACTATAATTGTGGGCATGTAAAATTAAGGGGCTCTACTAATCAAGGACCAAGGTGTCAACAGTGCCACAGATCATCGTTGATGGAGCTATTCTGTTCAGTCTAGCTCTACTGGTAGTAGTATATGTGCCATTTTAAATCTTTTTTTTTTTTTGTCACCCTCTGTCCACTTCATCTCAAAAATTAGATAAAACAGTGCCAAGGCCACCAGTCTCGGGGTCAGGTTTCAGTTAGTTCCTGATAGAGGGAAACAATTGCAAGGTAACGGGAAAAAAATTCCTACAACCTACCGTGTTTTCCTTATTAAACTTTAATTACCACAACACTTTTTGAAATACATTGTTATTACTACTAATTATGGATTTAGAATGAAATATATTTGTGTATTTTTCCTCAGTCAACAATCAGAAGACTCAATAGCAGATATGATTATTGTGGTTGTCTTAGCCTGGCAAAATGGAGTGTTCAGCTGCAATGCTTATTTTCAGGCGGATCCTTATGAAGTCACAAAATGTTGAAGCATGACCAGGGCTTCAGCATATGCTTATTTTATATATTTTCAGGCTGCAATGCTACTGGAGGGGCAAAGTAATGCGCATTCAACATTCAATTCTGTAGCATCCTATTTTGCATAACGGGAATACTAGCAGTCTCCCTATTGGCATATTTCTAGCAAACTATATACACATACAGAGAAGATTAAAGTAACATAGAGACTTAGAAAGGCATTAACCTGTCAGGTATTCCTGAACAGGCCAAACTCCAAACAAATAACTGCAAAACCTAAGATATAAGGGATAAAGATTTGAGATTCTAAGAAACACAATGCCCTTGGCCCCTCCTTTGAAAATGCCCTCGCTCACTTGTTTTTGAAGGCAATAACACTTTTAGATTTGCAACAAACGAAAAAAATCAGAGTTGTGCTGAATGAGTTACCAGGCCAGCCTAGAGGAAATCATGAGGTAAATCAGGATACCAAATGTTCTCAAAGAGTTGTTCTTAATGAGCATCTGCATAACTTGCTCGCTATTTAAATAACCTATTAGCAAGATCCATGGACATAGATGCATTTGATAATGCAGCTGGTGCTATAAAAAAATTGCCTGTATAACACAATATCTTTCCTGAATAAATTAAAAGCAAAAGTCATCAACAAGACATCGGTATCATAGTTGCTAAGTCTGTATATATAGATTTGAAGCAGTAAATATGGGGAAAAAACATATAGGCAGACAGGAAAGGATAGGTGTGTGGACATAAAGTAAACAATAGCTTGTAGTTGAGCAAATGTTTATGTGCATGATTTTAACATGATAATCTGCTCATAAGATGGCAGGTTGTAAGCACAAAAAGGATGGTCACTTACTTGAAATGTCCATGATATCCACGAGCCAAAACTTTGAGTATTTTTTATCCCCCAATCGTGAGATATAAATATATGGAAAAGAAGTATACTTAGCTATTCATAAATAGAAAGGCTATCATAAAGCACCGAATAATTCAGACATTAATTGAAACCAAGCAAGAAAAGACTGGAAGACATTAATTCAGACAAAGGTGCATTCTTCAGAGATACAGATCAAAACTCAAGGAAAATGTATTAGATATGAAAAAAATTTAAAAATGAATGTGATGCTGTCATTCACGATAAATGCAGCATGAGAAATTTTATATATTTTTTTCCTTCTAAAATTCCAGCCTGCTGTAGATGTCTGCACATACCTAAAGGTACACATAGAAATCAAGGACAGGAGCTCAAACAAATGCTGCCGGACAAAAAGAACTGTAGGCGAGAAATCAAGAACGGAAGCACACGCACGCTAGATTAAAGTTGTTGGAGAATCAGCTTTTTAACAGAATTCAGCGGAGACAATCAATGTGGCAAGTGGCCTAGCAAGCTGAAATGCATTAGTAACCCCTATGGTAAGAAGTTAACAAAACAAAATATTCATAATAAATGGACAGCTGCAGAATGCTTGGTTCATGTACATATCCCAAAGCAGGTGGAAAACCCTGCAGGAAACATGTTCCCAAATTCCCAATAACTGAAGAACTGCTATGCTCGGCATTTAGTTGCAGGCTTCTTGTACATGGAAAGTTTCTCACCGTTTTCAAGTGATAGTTTTTTTCATTGAGTGGTAATCCAAATGTCCAGGAAGATTTCTCCATTCTTGACAACTTAAACAACAACAACAACAACAACAACAACAACATAGCCTTTAGTCTCAAGCTAGTTGGGGTAGGGCTAACAAGAAAAGATGGCTTTTCAATTAAATAAACCCCAAATGAATATATCATGACATTATGTGTTCCTTGGATTAGTAATAGAATTTTAGTTCGTTGGTGAACATCCAGATCACATATTGTGTATAGCAACATCCATAGAACCAAGGCAGTACATATTCCTGGACATGTATTTTTGAAGGCAGTACACATCCATAGAACCAAGGCAGTACATATTCAAGAAACATTGAAAATAAGAGGATTCATCTCAACCAGAGAACAGTACAAGAAGCAAGTCAACATCAATTAAATCTTATGCAGTTATACTGAACACACAAGTCCTAATTATTTTTGAAGGAAAAACAGCAGAGAGCTGTTTATCACATCATACAAATCTTTTGAATGCCCAGAGACGATATGATAGTTCATTGAGCAGCAAACCTAAGTGGCAATAGCAAGTATCTAAATCTAAAAGTTAAATTCTTTAAAGAACAGTTCATAGGCCAGCTTGCCCCAATCCTAAGCTTCAGGAGTTTTCACACTCAGCCTGCTGGAGCGCCTGACTGGGGTCATCGCTTCGTCCTCCTTGTTTCCCTGTGTAGTGGGGACAAAGTCAGTACAAGTTAAACAAAGCCAGACAAAAGTTAAACAAAGCTAGACAAACAAGCAAAATGAACAAAACTGAATAAGAAATACAAGTTGCAGCTTACTTTCTTTTTCTTGGCTGGGATCTTCTGGTATGTGGTGAAACTACCATAGGATGATGTGGATTGACCTGTAGAATCCCTCCTCGACACTTGATATTCCTCACCTTTGGTATTCCTCCTCCTCCCAAGCCCAGATGACAAGCTGCTGCTATACTGTGATGGGCCAGAGGCACCAAGTCTCTCAGTTTCTTCTACGCCAGGACTAGGAAACAGTGAACCCTTGGCAACAATATGCCCCTGGCTACTTCCAGCCTGCTCAACTTGTTCAACCTGCTCAACTTGTTCAATCTGCTCAACATGCTCAGCTTGCTCAACTTGTTCGGCTGGTTCATTGGAGGCAACATTAGTTTGCTTCTTCCTCATGCAAAGAAACGCCACAGCAGCTGCAAGAATAATGGCAGCAAGAGCAGCACCGATTGCAACAGGGTCTGATATTTTGTCCAAGTAACTTGGCCACATATTTTGTCCCAACTTCTCACCATGCTGCACTTCCAGATCCTCCTTGCCATCAGCATGATCACCCTCGCAGTCCTCAATCTGAACATCCTCGTCAGTGCCCTCTGCTTGTTCAGGCTCGGTAGTGGATTGAGAAGGAATATCGGAACTTTGAATGAAGTCTGTCCCACTACTACTAGACACTTCTTCGGCCATCTCAGCACTCAACTCTTCTACTACTGTATCAGCATTTACCTCCTCCTCATCAGGGCCTGCAACCATCTGAGCTGAAACAACCTCCTCTACATCAGGCCCTGCAACCATCTGAACTGAAACAACCTCCTCTACATCAGGCCCTGCAACCATCTGAGCTGAAACAACCTCCTCAACCCCAAACTCCAAATTGATTGGGCTTGTCTGAGCAGTACTATAATAGAAAGCAACATAATCGGCATCTACATCTGCAGCAGCAAGAGCACTCAAATTGACAGGTAAGTGTGGACCAAAGACGTCTCGTCTTTGGTAAGATGCAATAGCCTCTGTCCAGTAAGACGTGACAAAGTCGAATGAACTGCTAGACCATTGCTTCAGCCTAGCAGCCAACTCCACAGGATGCAATTCTTGAACTGAAAGAAACTCTGACACCTTTGACAGAGAGGTGTTCAGCATGACCGGATGACCCGGCGGCGGTGGCACACATACAAACGCTGCAGCCATCAACACAATCAGAGCGAGGGAGCAAAGAGGAACCTCATCAATGACCTCTTCTTGGCACGAGCTCGCGCGGGGCTGACTGCAGGTTCCTGCTGAGGTATCAGCACGCCACCATCACGCGGAAACTCCTTCGCCTCCGGTGTCAGGGCCCGAGCTAGTGGCGAGTCTAGCGCGGGCTCCGATGGAAGGGCCAGGGCCGAGGTCTCCTCCTCGGTGGGGGAAGTCCGGCTGCTCTTCTCCAGATACTTCCTCCTCCGTAGTGGTTGCAGTGTCGACCTCCTCGCTGCTGCTCTCACAGGCGAAACTGTCCTCGAGACCCCTCACACTGCCACCGCCATGGCGACAAATCTGGAGGTGCCGGTTCGGCTGGTAGCGCAGGTAGCGAGGCCTCGGGGAGAGGTAATTCGTCTTAGGGTCGTACGGCGCCGCCACGACCTCCGCGTCCGCGTCCGCCTCCGCCACCGCCACCGCGTGGTGGTCGTTGCTGGAGACGGGATTCTCCACCACCACGGCAGCCTCGTCGCCTCCGAACGACCGGACGCCGCGCGAGACGACCGGCCCAGGCGCGGGAGGAGGAGGAGGCGCGGACGCCCCGTCCAGCGAGAACCGCAGACGCCTCGGCGCGCCCAGAGCCTCGTCGTGCGGCGGCGGATGCGGGCCCCTGGGCTTGCTGCTGTGCGCGAGGTCGACGGGCGAGGAGGCGACGGGGTCGTTGCGCTCGCCGAGCACCTTCTTCCTCGGCGTGGCCGACGGCGCAACCGCCTTGGAGGCGGCCGAGATGGTGGGCGCCATGAAGCTCTTGGCGACGCCGCCGCCGCCGCCGCTGGAGCGCACCTTGTGCGTCCTCGCGGACGCCTCCCGCGCGTCGTTCTCCTTCTCCGCGAACCAGGTCCGCGGCGCGGCGCGGCCCTTGCAAACGGAGGAACTCCTCTGCTGCTGCGGCGAATCTGCGAAGCGAATCAGCGGGAACCAGTAAGAGATCGGCGGATCGAGGGAAGAGAGAGAGAGAGAGAGAGAGAGAGAGAGAGAGAGAGAGAGAGACAGAAACGTCCCGAAAATAAGAGAAATCGGCAGATCGCGTCTGAGTAGAGAGAGGGAAGGAGGAAGAGGGACGTCTTACCGGGTGGGGAGGCGGCGGGTTTGAAGGGGCTGGAGTCGGCGCTCTTCCTGAGGCCGCAGCAGGGTCTCGCCGGCGGGCCGGGGGACGGGGATCTGGCCGCCGCAATCGACATCCGGGCTGGCTGGCGGCAGGGCAGCGTTGTTCGATTTGGGAAGGAAGAAGCGTGAGTTTGGACTGCGGTGGGGGGAGAGAATCGGGAGACGGCGGAGATTTTGGGGGCGTGGAGAGACGAGGAGGGGAAATGGCCGGGGATCTCGATTTGTAACGGCTAGCTGGCTCTTATACTGCGCGTCGGTGTCTATCCTATCCGTCCCGTCCTTGTGACCGTTGGGGTTTTTTGTTCCATGGACGCGCGTAGGTGCGCCGGGCGCTGACGCTCGAGCAGTCGACCGTTGCGTCGTTGCCACCTGCCCGCGTCCCCCCACCCGGGCCACCCGTGCTGCCAGGTGGGCCAGGCTTTGTTTCCAGTTTGCTTCACGGCCTGCGAGCAACACAAGAGTGAAGAGTGCGGCATTAGATGCTTTAGTACAAAAAAAAGAACATGTAATGAAAGAATGGGAAGAGATAATTCTACGAGGCCAACAAAACAACATGTAATACAAAAGAACATGCCTTGCTTTATTAAAAGCAGCATATGGCCAACAACTTTTATCATGTAGTAGTCTCAAAAGTTGATAATTTGCATTTTCACTATGTAACTCACCCAAGAAAGCAAGAATACTAAAGCAAAATCTAGAATTGCGTTGGTGTCTGTCGTGGTGGGCTCTATGCCAGTGAACCAGCTCACATCGAAGCCTGTCAGACACTATTATAACAAAAAATTGTAAATGAAATTTATTTTTAATGTAAAAATATTTCCATTTAAAATAACATATTTTATATTAATGCTTTTCAAAAAAAACAAAATTAATTTAAGTTCTGACAAATTTTGGTGGACTAATATTTATCCTTTTTCAAGAAAAAAAAAGGGAGGAGGAACATTTTCTTTCTTTTCTTTTTTTTTTTCCTTTTTGGGCCGAGCCCTGCCTTTTGCTGTAGTTTTCTGAACAGGCCTTGTAGCCTAAAATTCGTGGACGCCATGTACGGCCCAATAAGATCGTGAGCTCCGCCTAGGTGGACCCAATCGCCCACCCGAGAAGTCCTAAGAGGAGGCGCAGGGAGGACGCACGAAAGCGTAGCCGGCCGAGGGGTAGCCTAAGGAGTCAATAAACGCCGCTGCTGGCGCTCACATAGGAGGCCGACGTATCCGGGACGACGGGCAAGATCGCCTCGCGGACCCATACATCTCGGCAGGATAGGCGCGCCAGCAGGCCGCGTGACCGCAGGCCGCAAAGCGAGCTCGCGGGCGCAGCGCCGGAGCTGGGCGGGAACATCAGCGGGCGCAGACCTCGAGGAGGCCGCGAAACTCGCCAAGCTGCGGACGCAGGTCGCTCTTACCTCGGGCCGATGGCGCGCGCCGGGTGCGCGAAGGAGCAGCCGGGTCCTCGGTGGAGGCAAAGACTGCATCGAAGCGTAAGTGCGTACAACTCCCGTGGACCGACGCCTGAAGCGGTGTGGGCCGCCAGCCTGTGAGCGGGTGTCTTGAACGCGAAGCCTCACGGGTGCCATCTCCCCACCAATCCAATCGACCAGCCCCGGGGTTGGTGCTCGCGTGGAGGCGCTGCCACGCAGAGGCGCCAAGTTAGCTCGACGCTGACAAGCGTCGGCCCACCCGCCGACGCAACTTTGTGGCGCCTGCAAGTCAAAGGGTCCTCCCCGCCTCCAGCCCGAGTGGACGAGTCCGTAAGGCGTGAGGCACGGACAAAGCGACGCCAAGACCGCTGCCGCCAACTTGGGAAAGGAGGTGTGTGCGAACTCTCCCAAAGGCTGACGCTGACGGGCCGACATAGCAGTATTTGTCCGACGAAGAAGTGAGCCGCGAGCGGCCTCGGGACGCCCAGGCGCTCGGCACCCACTCGAGGGTCGATCGACGCGGGCGGTATCCTGGGAAAGGCCGCGGGCGCTGCTTTCGCGCACACCGGCCCACCCGGCCGTGAGGCGGTGATCGCGACTACAGCCTCGCCAGCTCCGCCGCTAAGCCGTGCTTCTAAGCAGGGGAGTGCGGCCTGAGAAGTGAGCGCGCGCGCGGCGAGTGTATCGCATGCACAGCTGGAAGGTGAGTCGACGAGCTGGGCCGGTACAGCGGTGGCGACGGCGGTCGGGCGAGGCATGTGCGGCTCGCCTATACGCCAAGACGCAGGGGGTGAAGCCATCCGGCTGCCGACAAGATCCCCACCGGGCGGTGGTAGAGGCCCCGCACCACGTGAGCTGCTGTCGGCCGACAGTCAGCGTGCACCATGGCAACGACTCGCCGCATGTGCGCGGGGACACGCTGCGGATCGCCGTGAGACGAGCCGCTGGGCGCTGCACTTAGCCGGCCGCAGCGCCGCAGTCGGGCCGCGGCGCTGAGAGACGCTGCCGACCACAGGTTTGCCGGCACCCGCACCCTCCGGACGACGGCGATGTAGAGTCGGGCGACCGCTGGCGCCGGGCCGGAGCTGGGCGGCGCGTGGCCCCGCCACGACTACGGTGACCAGCGCGCCAGAGGCCTGCATGGCCGCTGCCGCGGCAGCAAATTTCCCACCCCCAGTGCCCGAGTGTATGGAAAAGAAAGCGCCGCCGCTGACGGCTGTAGCCTCCGCCAACGCCGATCATCCTCGTCGGAGCAATCGAGAAGTTGTCCTCCCGCCGCCACGCCTTTGATCTTCCTACGAGGAAGTACGGCGCTGCATCCGTGGAAAGGGGTTACCCCCGCCGGCACCGCCCCACCGAGGTTGGGAAGGAGGTGGCGACCGGCCCGCCTGGCGAAGGCGCACCGTGATGGCGACGCCCCGGGCTTTGCTCAATGAAGCCGGGTGTCACGCCGTGGATCCATCCGCGAAGACCCCGCCGCCACGGGCTCGGGTCCGACCATGCCCACGCCCCCGGGCCTCCACAGCAGAGCCGAGCCGGAGCGCCGTAGGGCCCCACCGCGCCAACGACAGTGGCATGAGCTGAATCAAAAAATCATGGGGATGCTGCCATTCAGAGATCAATGCACAACATCAAGTGGCGCCGGCCTCCTGAACGAGTCCTTAAACTAAATTGGGATGCCTGGTTCAGAGCTGAAGAAACTGCTGGAAATGGGGGCTTTATTATCAGAGACCATGATGGCGATGTATTGCTGAGAGGGGAGGGAAATAAACTGAATTACTTATGTGTTCATCGCATTCCAAGCCGAGCTGATCTCTTGCATGCAGGGGCGTCCAGGCGGCGCTAAATTTGGGGGCATGGCAAGCTTTGTAGTACTAGAGACTGATGCCCTATCGTGCCTTTCTAAAAACAATCAAGCATATCGTCAGATGAATTTGATGCGATGGCTGAAAGTGCTCTGTTGAGGAGCTTAAGTTCTTAGTAGGTGTGAATTTTATAGAGTTTGAAATGTAATTTTCTGAGTAGAGTTAAGCAATAGGGCAGCACATGCTTTGGCTGCCTTGGGTTATGTATGCTGAAGAAGGGAAGAACTGATGATCACAAGCTCTATATATCCCTAGAGATGTCCAGTAATTTGTTTCTGACGATCTGTCAGATCCTTAATGAATTTGCCAAGTTTCAAAAAAAAAAAGTTCTCACTTCTCAGAGAAATATGCGTTAAGGTTTGCATGTTTTTACATTGATCTATTATATGTACCCATATAAGGGCCATAACTGAAGACTTTACGTGCTTGATTATTCATCCGGACGTACTAGTAGTACGTGAGATACATTCATACATTGGCCAACTGATTGACAAACAACAGATGACGCCGTTTTATCAGGGCTGCTTGCCAGCAGTACGGAGGCCATGCCCATGGGAATGGGAGTTCCACTCAAGAAGCATCCATATGATCGATGGCACTGCGTTCAAAACGATGCATATGGAGAAAAATCATCAATGTTCTCTTCAAACTTGTTCGCAAGAGTACCCTCCAGCCTCCATGGGCTTTTATTTATTTTTTGCCACTCTTACGAACGCCATGGCACACAAACCACTCTTAACGCGCCTCATGCACACACAAAACCACTCTTATATGACGCCTTGTTTATTTACTCCGTAACACAGTAGCAACGTTTTCAACGCCATTTTCGCTGATGTGGTGTGCCCACGTCGTCCAGCCCAGCGCGGACACAGCAGGCATGGAGGCCCAGACTGAGACGGAAATGACCATCCTGCCCACCGCAAAACTTTTCTCTCGGTCCTCAAAGACCGACGCCGGGCCGGTCCTACCCGCTCGGTCGTGCCCGTCCGCTCCTGTCCGCTGATGTGGCGTGCCTCCAGATGCCCTGTGGATGCTATTTCCCTGAGGCCTCTAAACCTAAACAACCGGGAATGAAAGAAACCGAAAACATTTTTGGGTGAAGGTTGAGTGCCCTAAGCCTTTTCTTATGAGTATGGTTAATGGACCTTTGGGATTTTTGATCCTGGATGAGGATATCGCTCAGGCCCTGTTTATAGATCGCCAAGGCCTGCCTGTCGTCCTTTCTTAAGTAGTCTTATTGATGAGCCCCGTCCTTATCGTAAAATGATATGGACTGGGTACACACCGTTAGGGTGAAAGACTTAATTGATACCGACTGCCGGAATATCTTCTGATTCAAGGTGTCCGCTTGAGCCAAATATGCTTATGTCCCCTTAACCTTAACGGTAATGCTCGATGGAGCTGCCCACGATCGGACGCCCACGCTGTCGGGTTCCGACCCCGCCTGAACGCCCATTTACCCCAACCCAAACCCTGTCACATCGTCCCGCATTTTACTAAAAAAAAAAAAATTTCATCGCCCCGCATCCTAATTGTTCCCCATTCCGTCTCCATCGAAGCCCGCCGCGGCACACACCCGCCGCCACCCACGCATCACGCCCGGTCCGCACCGCAACCTCGGCCTCCAAATCCTAATCTCCGCGACGCCGATGCCTCCTCCTCCGTGGGCAAGGCAACGTGGCCACGCGCACGACGATCACCCCGCTCAACAACGGGCGGCCGCGAAGGAGCTGACATGGCCATCGCGGATTTACCAAGGAGGAGGAGCGGGGCGGCGGCGGCGGCTGCTGGGTGTCATACGGGTGGTGGCGCTCCTCGGCCGCTAGGCGAGCGCACCGCGACGGCCGCCGCCCGTGATCTCGCGGACGACGAGGCCCGCGCGACCACGCCCGCGCCCGGAAGGTCAAGGACCGACGCCTCGTCCCGAAACCGCCGACGAGCGCAATCGTGCAGGCGCCCCGCCCCGCCAGCGCGGCGGTGGTCGCATCCGCTGGTCGGCAGAAGCCAAGGCGCTCGCACACCACGGCGAGGAGCCGCGCAGCGCCAACTACGCTGCCTCCCCGCTGTCGCCGCCGCTGTGTGGTCCCCTTCTCCGCCGACGATCGGAGCCTCCACGGGCCGGGCCGCCAACTCCGGTCCCCTCCGCGCCCACCAACACCGGCTATCTCACCACCTGTTGCCGCCGCCGGCCGCCCACATCCTCCACGCCGCACCGACTACATCCTCTCCACCCCTGCCGGCCTCCGTAGTCCATGGATGCGACTAGAACTGGAAGGTCATCCCGCCGAGGGGAGCGGATCCGTAGCAGTGCTTATTCGGACAACGGGCGGCGATGCGGGCGGAGATGCGCTGTTCCTGGCGGGTTCGCCGTCGTCGCCGCCGTCAGTCGCCGCGGTGGTGGTTAGAAGATGGCGGTGGATAAGCCGATGCAAGCATCCTGTCTACGAATCGGCCGCCAAGCAATCGCTGTCCAAGGAAGGAGGCGGGTCAACGGATTCAGCCGCTAAGCAACTTCCATGGAACAAGCCTGCAATCCGGCGAGGGCATGAGTAGTTTGCAGATGTGATTTTTGTTCTTCGTGATTTTTCCCCTTGAGATTATGTCGATTTTTTCAACTTGTTGTTGCTAGGGTTTCGTTGTCGAGGCTATTCAGATGCCTGTTTCCCAATGCTAATCCTAGATTGCTAGGAGTTCTAACTCGTCATCTAGGTGTAATGCACATTCTGTTGCTTGAAAATGGACACACCATGCCACATGTATGCACTCAGCATTTTCTATAATTTTTCACATGCTAGGGTTTTTGATGGTCGCAGGGAGTTATGATTCAACATGCTATGTTTTGCAATGCCACAATGTATGAGTTCTAATTCAACATGTTAGAGGTTTTGTATGTTTAATTGACTATTTTCCTTCATAATGGACATGATGCCCCGTCATGTATGTGCTCAGTGCTGTAATAATTTAAAATATGATATGGTTTCCAAAGCCACATTCTAGAGATCTAATTCAACACGGTAGTATTTTGGGTGTTACAAGCGCCGGACGTCCGGGATCCGAAGCCGCTTAGCGGCTCGGATGCTCCAACCGCTTAGGCCTGCCAACCGGTCCCAAGGCACTCATGTGGTGGCCCACATCATTTCGCTTTCCACATGTGTCGGCCTATCATTCTGCTCACACGCTTGCTGCCGGCACCTCCTCCCTCCCGAAGACGCATGCAAGACCAAAGAAGTAGCTATGGCAGCCTCGATGCCGCTTTAATGCTCAAACACTGGATCTACTTTTGCAAAAGACTAAAAAACAGAAGAAACATTGGGCACATACAAGATGAAACACTCCTAGCATACAATTGAAACACCATTGTGACATGTGCAACATCCCGATCTACTTTCGAAACATCCAGATGCAACACTTGCAATATGCGTAAGAAAAATAGATAACACAAGTATATGGGTATGAAATATTTGTAGAATAAGTGTAAAAAAAATTATGAAACATTAAGGATGTACATTAGCAACATAAGTGTACAGCTATTGAAACATACGCAACATCCTATATTTTGCAACATCCACGGTGAAATACTTAAAACATTTAGATGAAACATACTCTTGCAACATGTCTAGCAAGTTGTCATCAGCAGGCGAACACCTACCCGATGGTAGGTGTTGTAACAAATTTTTCCAGATTCCCCGGCACATATATCCTAGTTTTTATGTTGGTAACAATTTTATTGGTCTTGTTTCAAGCTGGCTGCCTTGGCGATGTTTCAAAGACGATATGCCCAGTGTTTCAAACCTGTCTCAGATTCTGTATCCTTTCGGCCGTAGAGCTCGGGCGGAGTGACGCAGCTGACGCGGCTCGCCCGGGCCGCAGCTGAGGGCGCGTGCCCCGCCGAGGAGGGCGCTGTGGAGAGCTCCGCCCCACCCACCGGAGCTCTTCGCCCGCCTACCGCAATTCATCGATTGGAGGCGCGTCCGCCAATTCGCCGAGACCTCGAGTAGCACGCCGGCACCGCGAATCTCCCCATGCCTCGAGGAGCCTCGCCATCGCCGATCAACCAACGCCAACAACCTCCTCTCTCCACCTGGAGGTGTGAAGGACCGCCACCGCCACCCCTAGAGGAGCGCTCCACGCTGCCTCTATGTGCTTCCTCCACCTTGCGCCATCGCCGCCACCCGGGCGAGCACCTCCGGCTCGACGGGCGCAGCAGCGGTGGCGACGCGCAAGCGCTTCCACCACTTCCGACGGGCAGTGAGTAGAAGCAACATATCACGTTTATTTTTGTTTGTTGCAACATAACGTTTTTGAGGTGTTGCAAGAAGCTTGCTTTTGACTTGTTGCCGATCATTTTTTCATGTCTCCTTAAGTGACTTCATAACTTTAGTCTTTATTATTGCATTATAATTCATATATTACACAAGAAGTCACTAACTTATTTGCTCTTCAAATTTATGATTTTAGCTTTTTGGAATTTTGGATTTTGGGCTTAAATTTGGACATTTAATTTTTTGGTTGGATGGTCTTTGCTTTACCGGACATGCGCATTTTAGGGCACGACGAGGCATTTATCGGGATATATGATGAATGTTGGAAGTTTATATTTTGAAATGTTTCAAAGGTTTTAAAGGTATGTTTCAAAGTTTCACATGAATGTTGCAAAAAATAGATTCTGACCCTACTGCACATGTTACAATGGTTGTATACAAATGTTGTAATAGTTGGTCTCAATGTTTCATCTGTTTTTATGGATACCTACACGTATGGCTTGATGTAGGTTGATGTTTTACCTTCTCATTATATAAGTTTTCTTGAAAATAGCTTAAGAGTACTTGCCATAATTCCATTAGTATTAATCTACATATATTAAATGTAAGAGTACTGCCATAATTCCATTAGCTTCCCACACCATAGACTTATACTCAGTTGCCATATTTTATTTCATATCTGTATGTTTCATTATAGGGTTTCGTATGTAGTAGTAGTCAACCATTGCTATTTCATAAGGTAATAGTAGTCAACTAAAAGTGAAATTCATCTCGTGTACTTCCATCTTATGTTTGGCTATTTCATGAAGATTTCAGATGTAATAGTATTGAATTTTCAAATGCAACACAAAAATTCACTAGAGGATTTCGTTTGAGATGTTTACGTCAGCTCTCCCTCGATTTTCTACATGTTTCATTTCCCTTATTTATTTTGTGTTCAGCCAATGAAATCTATATTAGCCAATGAAATCGATAGATGTTGTGGCTTCTATTTTTTTCATAACATTTATTGAGCATGTTTCATTACGCTATCTTGTGATGTTTCAAAGATCAATGTCCGTGTTTCAAAGTTCAAACCGATTTTGTGTACCCCACTTTTTTATGAAGGAACCTGTTCTGCAGCGGACATCATCCACTTTTTGTGAAGAATTGTATGTTTCATTCTAGATTGTTGATCCTCTTTTTTTCCCCTTATTTGCCAAGCGGCCGTTGGTTGCTTTTGCAAGTTGCATTGATCGCTTTAGTTGTTCTCTGTCCATCCTTTTTTAAAAAGGCATGATTGAGGTATATACATAATGGATTACATGGAGTCATGTGATGGAAAGGAAAATGATGAAACCATCCATTTGACAAGTATGTGTTACATCTCTTTTCTTCTTCTTTTTGTCTCTAAACAAGCTTGCTCATATTTGTCCCGGGCAAAGAAGCTTCATTCTCTCTCTTTTTTTACGGCGGGTACGATTGATGAGTATAAAAGTGCACTACCGTCCCCGGCTACTTCTATCTGAAACACAATGGCATTTATCGAAAAGACTTCAAGGAGAAGTACATGAGCTTCCTACGTAAGAAGACATGAGCAAGTCGATCCTATATAACCACAAATTAGGATAGTTTGAAAATCTTTGAAATCTTGTAAATATGCAATGGATTTCATCTCGCGTAACCGAGGAGTTGATGCTATAGGACCGGCCTTTTTGGCACCACGAAAGTCGGCCGCTACTCTTTTGAGATGTGAGCTATTTTTATCCTCATCATATCAACAATGTTGCAATCGGTAATAGAGATATGTTGCAATTACTCAAATCATATGTTTAGCGTCGAAATCCCAAATTCGCATTAATCGCCTTGAGATTTTTAGATGTTGATTGTCGCGGATGTTGCAATTATTTTTCAATCGATGTTGCATCCTTGTTTTTAGGATGTTTTGTCTACTTCAACCTATTGTTGCATCCTTGTTTCTAGATGTAGCGTGGGGGAAATCATGTTGTTTCATGAGCACATTTTGTGGAAATCATGTTGTTTTATGAGCACATTATTCAAACAATAGTGAGACTCGATGTTCTATTGCATCATTTTTTAGATGTCACATTCTGAAATCATGTTGCTTCATGGTTACATTTTTCAGGTGTAACAATAGTGAGACTTCGGCTATTTCATTGCATATTTTTTAGTTCTAACAAAGGGGGAAATCATATTGTTTCATGACCACATTTTTTTTCGTGTAACCGTAGTGAGACGCCTATTTCATTTAGAGGATTTCAGTTGTAAATAATAGTTAGAGTCGGATGTTTCATTAGAGCTTTTCTAGATGTAACGGTGGTGGAAATCATGTCGTTTTTTTTCGTGTATAACAAGCAACAACTGATTCCGGTACTTTGCAAATATAGGACTCGTGTATTTGCAACATAGAAGATATACTCCACACGAAGCAACATACGATATGTGCCGACAATACTCAAGCAAAGTACACATATACATTGGGAACATATGTATTGGGAACCCCGAGTTTTCTACGCATGTCGCAATCGTTGTTCTTATGTTGCAATCGGTTTTCACGGAATGTTGAAGTCATATCTCACGATCAATGGTTTTTCATGTTGCAATGGTTTTTTTCATTTGTTTCAACAAGCCGAGGGCGACGGCGACACGTGGGGGACGAGCGGGGACTCCATGAGATCGCAGTGTGGACGAGGCGAGGGCGGGTCGGGCGGCTCTGACCCGGGAGGGCACGGTGGTGATGGCCGGGCCCGGTGGAGGGGGCAGCGCGAGGCGTGCTCCCTCCCGCTCCTGGGATCCTCTCCGTCGCGGGGGCGACCTTGGGCCACATCCTCGGGTCCTCCATTTCCACCCTTCTCCTCCCTTCCCTCTCCAAAGAAGATGTCTGCGAACTCCCCCTCCTCCTCCCACCACCCACCAGTTCTGCCTCCCATGAGCTGGGCGATGCGGCGACGCCGTGGCGCCGACTGGGGGAAGCGTGGAGGGCAATTTTGGGGCTTGGGGGAGGCGATGGAGGCGGGGAGACCTCCTTCCTGAGGCGAAAAGGCGGGGGCGAGCGGGGTGCCGAGGAAGCGGAGCTGCGGCGGTGGGGGAAGAAAACGTTGCTCGAGCAGCATCATGCGACGAACGGGCGAAGTTCCTGTGGGGCTCTAGTTGAAGCGTCCGATGGGCCTAAAGCGTATAGGACGCCCTGAGCGGCAGCTCGACCCTAACCTTAAGGCTTTTTGCCTTGGGGATGCCCGAGTGAGAATCTTTTCTTCTTCTCTGTTGGGTATTCGGCCTTCTCCGGCCTTGATGTGTTTTACGCCTTAGCCGATGTTTGTTGGTTTTCGCGGCAATCTCTTTTCAAGATAGTTTTTCGAATATGCAAGGTGATTTCAATCATTCTTTGCTTTCGGGTTGTATTTTTGCTTTATGCTTATTAATCCTAAATGTAAAAATGCTCGAATACAAAAATCAGTGGTGTACATTTTGTCCTCTAGAAGAGGGACTGGAAATGAGACAACAAAAAAGATTACACATTGAATGGATTCTAATTGATACCTTCGATTTCTCCTTGAGGGTCGGGTTACCGCACAACCACGGTGAGGCACAGGTGGGCGCCAATGTTGGCGTGGCCCCAAATCGTGCCACCCCTATGGACAACCGAATGTAGAGCGAATCGACCCGAACACGATGTGAAGTATAGAGATTGTATTACTTGTTGTCCAACATCTCACAATGCCGCTTGGGCGGCTTATTTATACATGCTCGCATACACTTACATGCCCAAATTGCCCTCCAACCACCCTAATTCTCCTCGGATATTCCTCCGTATAGGGGTGGCTTGGTCTTTCCTCTCACTCGCCGGCTCAAGACTGCCCTCGACCACCCGCCGTATTTCCTTCGGCTACCAAATTACCGAGGTCGAGGCCTGCGGTCCTGCGGTCTACGGAGCTACACCTGCAAGAAACCGAAAGGCGGAGCACACCGAAATCATGGTTTTTGTCCCACCCACAATCGGCGTCTAGTTTCGGTCCAACGGCGCAACCGTAGCCGCCAAGCAGCTTCGCGGCCGTGCTGGACCGAAACGTGATCCTCCCTACGAAATGGTCCAGCACGCTGCTCCTCGGCGACGACCATTCTCCGAACTTCGGTGCTTTGGGGAAAAGTTCCCCGAGAGCATCTCTTCGGCGCCCACGATCGCGGCGGCCCCTACGGCCTCAGGACCCCAAACAGCCCCCTTCGGGTTACCCGGAGTACCGTCTTTTCGGTTATTCGTAGCCGGATAAGGAGGGATAGACCTGACGGGGCCCCTCACTCACTCAGTTTCTTCGTTGTCCTCTCACACATGATTGTCTTCCAAATTCTCATTGCCAAGCTACGTGGCGCGATTGCTTGGTTGACGATGGTGGCGTTTGTCACGTCATCCCCTCCCTAGAGGCATCGTTAGAGTGTCCATGTGTTCTGGCGTTGTATCTTTCTCTCTTTTTTGTTTTTGTGTGGTATCATGTATGGTTTTAGTCCGGTTTTCCAGGATTAACCAAACGACTGGGTTTCTTCCCTGTTTCCTAAAACGTGGACATTTTTTGGAAATGGAAGTAGGTGGGAAGCTCTCCTCCTGAATGGTTTTCAAAAAAAAAATCTCATTTCTGTAAGTTTTATTTTCTCTGTATAAGAACATCAATTAATGTTAAACCGTGTACGGTTGATTGCATTTGCATTACTAGTTACTAATAAGATTTATAAACCAAATGGAAAAAGAAGTGGAAAACAACCAGATTTTGTTTGTATGTCAACCATATTACTGCAATATTTTTGCCAACAACTGTTGCTGACTTGCCTTTTCCACTTTAGAACTGTCTATGTTTTTCAAAATGGTACTGTTGATACTCTTTGCCTGGGATTGGTTACTGTGTGAAACCATTACAGGAGTAGGTGAACCAATTTCTTGACACCGGCCTTATTATTATACATTTGTCTCGTAACATTTTTTTTCAAAAAGAAAAGCGGTAGGAGCTCTGCCTTGCATTAAAGTAAGGAAAGAAAGAACACCTAGTTTTGCCTCAACGGCAGAAACGCCTCAACAGGCTAAAAACATCCACATCCCCTCAAAAGGACAAGCGTGATTAGCGTTACGTTGGTGGGTATGGGAGAGGCTGGTAGCACACCTTCCACGCAAATATCATTAGAAGCCAACTCGACGAATCATTGCAGTTGTAGTGTTAGTTTCACTAAGGGCAAGTTGTCTTATAGTACCGGTAAATCTTTGCGTTGTCATGTGACATGGCTACAATTATGTACGGCTGAGCAAATAAGATGCATTATATTGCAACTCGGTGCTACGATTAATGACTATGGCAAAGTATTAAGTCATCAGACCCTGATCGTTTCATACTGTCCGGCAACGCTAATATAAGTTTTTTTTTGACGAAACTAATATCTTGAAGTTGTAGCTGCATTGCAAAAGGGACGCTTATTGCTTATACAAGAAAATGCAGGGAACCACCAACAGCTAAGCTAAACCCAGCTCAACCCAGCTCACCGCGTCCACCATCTTGTTTCTTGGCAAGCGCCATCCGACACAGAGGATCATCGTTGAGCTAGCGATGGTGATCGCCATCGTGGGATGAACTCCCTCCCCGCCAAGCTCACTGCCCTGCTCAGGGAGGAGTACACCAAGCACAAGAGCGTCCGCCGCAAGATTGCCTCCGCCAGAGACGAGCTGAGCAGCATGAACGCGTTGCTGCTCAAGCTGGCCGATGTGCAGGAGCTCGATCAGCAGCTCAAGGACTGGAGGAACAACGTGCGCGAGCTCGCCTACGACATGGAGGACTGCATCGACGTCTTCATGCACAAGCTCGCCCACGACCACGGGGATGACAAACCCGGGGTCATCAAGAAGATGACACGCAAGATGAAGAGGATCTGGGTATGGCACCGGGTGGCGGACCAGCTCGAGGAGCTCACCGCCCGTGTCAAGGAAGTCAGTGAGCGCCGGTCTAGGTATAAGCTAGACGAGAGTATCGTCATCAGGAGTGGAACCCATGTGGCTATTGACCCCGGTTGCCGGTACTCCTAGCCGAATCAAGGGTCTTGTCGGCGTTGATGGTCCACGAGACGTGATAACTGGGTGGTTGATGGATGGAGAGCCACAACTGAAGGTCGTCTCGATCGTAGGATTTGGAGGACTGGGCAAGACCACGCTTGCCATGGAGGTTTATCGTTCCCTAGGGGGCAAATCCACTACAAGGCCTCCACATCGGTGTCTCGGATCCTCGATCTCAAAAGGCTTACTAAGGACATACTTTCTCAGCTTCTACGGAAAGAGTATGAGAGTGGACAATTTGACAGACTGGAGGTTGAGCAATTGATACGCACTCTTAGGGACTAGTGATTGGCACGCGCCCATGCGCGTGGGGCACCTGGCCGCAGATATGGCGATGCTACAGTAACAACTTGACAACTTTCTGGTTTTGTTTGTCAAACTGGAACCTTGAGATCTATGACAAGATAGATAGGATCAATAGATTAAGCCCTAAAACCTAATATTAGATGATCGGACACTTTATCGATATAATAGGTCAACATGAACATGTAACAAATATATGACATAAAAAAACAACGCAAATCCGGAGTGAGATTTGAATGCATTTCAACCACAAAAAGTTTTAAACATAGTGATCTATCATTCTCCAGATTGTATAACATTAGAATGTGATCACACAAGCAAAGTAAGTTTTGTCCACGAAACAATATAAACATAGGGGTGCATAGATAACCCTTACGGTTAAATTCAGTTGGTATATCTTTGAAATATAAAAATTGAACACCAGAATCTTGGGTACATGTAACATCTACAAAGGTCTTCAAGCCGGCGGAGAATTCTTGACGATGTTTTAAAAAATGGTTGAGATAAAGGTCCATGATATTTAGTTCTTGGAAGAGATTCTTGTGTTTGCTCCATCCGTAGTACGCGCTTGGAGCAGGCGCTATATCGAAACATGGTGATCCTAGGACCTAATTTTCCAAATAAAAAGAACATGTTTCAGCAAAAGTGAAAAGTAGAGATTTTTCTCATCTATAAGGATATATTGCACAATCAAGGATATCGAGTTCTGCACATATGATCCGCAATGCAATGCACTATCAAGGCACATAGATAATATATGAAAAACAATAAACTTTTAAGCTGACTATACCATAATAATATGTTTGAAGTACGCAACAATGCAATGCCGAGAGGCACTGGACTTCTAATGTTTTTTCAGAAGCTACAACAAGCGATATAAACAATCGCACTACTCTGAAATTCGATTTCAGGCCTCTTTGTGCTTCATTTTAGCATCCTTTTCTATTTACTCAGTGAGGACCCAACGATGTCACAGAACCTAAGTCTAGGTACCGGTCAATCGATGTGAGGACAGCTTGGCATAGGAGCAAGAGTCTACACCGCTGATATTTAGCATAAGTGTTGGCTGCTTTGTCCTTTCGTAGTAATCAATTAAGGACAGCGAGTAATTGTTTTCATCTAGAATGAGAGGTTTTTAGTAACCCGAACATTCTCTAGTGAAGCCTCATCACGTCTATTATTAGGCACAAAGCACCTTTCATAGTCTATTCTTGAGCTAATTAAGTATACTAACCAATAGGCACAAGGCAAACTTACTAATGCAATAACCGGAGAGAACCAGTCACCTTTCATTTAGGATTCTTATTGCACCACTGGGAAGCCCCTCCATATCATCTTGGTTTCCAAAAGATGGCCTCAAAGAACAAAAAAAAAAGACGGATCAACAAACTAATTTTAACACGGTAATAGAAACTCAAGTGTAGCTATAAAATCTATCCCTTACATATTCATTTACATAGCCTTATAATTTTTGTATAGCATTCCAAACTACATACGCCATGTGGTGAGCCAACCAAATAGACATTGTAGATCCTATATTTTTCAATAATGGGAAGTCATTTTTATTGTAGTTTTAGATTTATGCTTTTTTCTATAATTTTTCTATGATTTTTCAAACTGCTTTAGGGGGTAATCTAACCAGTTTTGAAAAGTTCAGGGGTGATTTAGACCGTTTCATAGGTTGGGGGGGCTATGTAGTCCACCTCCCATAGATGGGGGTGTGATTTGGAGTTTTTCAAAAAAAAAAATACATCTAGATTTTTGTAATAATGCACCGACCATCTTTTTGTGCTTTCTTGGTTGACCTATATGTACAGTTTGTTGCATTATCCAAAGAAACGAGGACAAAGTCGACCTAATATCAATCGCGGTTGTTGCATTATCCAACGGGACAAAGCTGACCTAATATCAATCTCTTATCCTCTTCCCTCCATCAATTTTTCTTTATTTTTTCCTCCCCCTGCAGCCAACAAAGGAAAAATTCAGCATGGCATGAAAAGATGAGATGGGATCACTCAACACTCCCCGTAAATGGTTCATCACGGTATGTTTTTCTTTTTGCTATTGCGGATTGCTTGAGTTGATCTCATTATAGGTTCTCAGATTCAGAATGTACCTCCGGCCTCCTAGTTGGCATGATGCCTGGGGATGAGAGACTGAGCAGGGGGTGGTGACGTTCAAGAATAGGCGGTGCAAGGCAACTTTAGCAAAGAACAAGAAAGTTTCTTGACAAATCAGTGCATATTAGCCATGTTCACTATCCGAAGAAAAAAAAAGAAACTAATTTGCTGTCAACACCATCTCCCATCTAAGCTTTGATCATTGAAATCTGAAAAGATTAAAATGGAATATACTAAAACATAATATAATTTACACAATCAGTGCGACATTTTTGCATAAATTTAACAAGTGTTTGGTCCTTATTGCCTTTATTGCAGGCGGCAACATATCTAATGTAGCATTTATGCATGCCCCACATCATGCGAACTATTTTAGTTTTCCATCAAAAAGTAGTCCGATTGGATCTATTTGGTATTCCCGACATGCATCTCAAAGTAGTAAGGTGAAACGACACGCAACTCATGTTCCATTGGTTCAATTATCAAAGCTCGGATAAATAGGTGGTGGTTTTGAGATGAGCAAAAACTCACTTTGTAAGTTTGCATCTTGAGGTGGTTCGGTTGGACTTCAAGCTCAAATTAGAAGAGCCCTCCTCAAATATTGTGCACCTGTCTCTATTATTTTCCTCAAAAAAGCCATAGATAATATGTTGACAAAGAAAGAGACTACTGTGCTTTGCAGCTAGCATGAACATTTATAGAGCCCTTGTGTTCACATGGAGGGCCATGTACAAATAGATTTTGGAAGGCATCCGAGTAAAAACAAAATTCACCATTGACCCGAAAATTATGCGATCTTGTCGATGGCACGATCTAATTTTACCTATTGTCCATATATGATACCAATATCACCGAGACCACCAAGCCAACCTTGTCACCGATAACTTAAATGTATAACCCAACAAATAAATTCAGTTTACAAGAACCTGAAGAATAAGCACACTAAAACATTTCTATGCACCCGGTTAAATTGGCAAATAAAATTGGTAGCTTTGTCTACATTAAGTCCGAGAAAGAAGCAACTAAATTCTAATGTATACAATTCATGTGTAAACGATTTTTTGTGTAGGCAACCACGAAACCGAAAAAAATATATATGATATATTCCATATAGCTGAAATTTTGGGAAATTATTTTCCATGAATGCACCTTCTTAAACACATGGAGGCCGATTAGAGTTGATCTATTAACAAATCTAGAACAACAAGAGGAGGGGAGGGAAGACATGACCTTGTATTGTTCACAAGTGGTATTGTGTCCCTTATAGCTTTGATGGATCTTGGCATACCGTTGAAACACACAGTGCCATGCATGCTCGAGTGGATCTTGCCGACACATGCGCAACCATGCAACAATTGTGGTTTTATTAAACCATTCAATAATCCATATGCAAATTGAGGGAAAGGTCAATTCCTCGTGGACAATCTAGGCTGAAGGGGAGATGCAAGCAAAAGGACAACACGATCTTCGGCCGGAAGCTATGCGGTCGAGAACGCAGCGCCGTCGAGAAGGACAACCTGTCGAATCTTATCTACTCTAAAAACAGCAATATTCATCCACTTTACGGCAATGAACCCAATTCAGCCTCCGTGAGGTGACCGCCGCGACGAGATCGATGGTCGGGGAGATGGAGCCGGGTGCAATTTCGGATGGAGAGGGAGAGGGAGTAAAGTAAAAACCGGACGGATCGAGAAGAGCGCAGCCACGGTTACTGCGAAGCTCGGGCGAAGGAGAGCCGCCGCATCGCCGGCGGTGGCGCCGCGACGATACGGGCGACGGGCGCCGCCCGCGCCGCCCAGCCGCGCCCGGCGCCGCGGCGGGCCGCCGCGCTACGGGCGGCCGTGCGAGCCGCGTGTGTTCGCGCCCGGCCGCCAGCGCTGACGCCCAAGCCGCATGCCGCGCTAAGACGCGCGCTTCGCCCGCTTGGCCCGCGCCACGCGACGCCGCCGCGCCCTCGGCCGCCGGCGCACCCGCGCTGTCCGCGCGCGTGGCCGGGCCGCTACGCAGCGCCCCGCCGCTACCCCGCGCGCCGCCGTGCGCTTGAGGAGGGAGAGGAGAGGGGGAGGGAGGGAGGCTGTGGTTGGGAGAGGGAGGGTAGGGTTAGGGTATGAGCCGATATATATAGGCGGGTCCTTGAGACAACCGTTGGATCGAAGATCGAGCGGCCATCATCAATCGGAACGGCGTGGACAGCTTGGCGCCGCACGTTTTCTCCACATCCAATCTTCTCTTTAAATTATTTGCAAGATAAGAGGTACTTATAGCTACTTCATTTGTTACTGCATACTTCATCTACTCCCTCCGTTTCAAAATACTTGCAATTCTAGCAGATGTTACAGTTTAGTATCCCAAATTTGATTAATTATAGATAAAAAACTATCAATATTTATGCTACCAAATAAATCTCATTAGATTCATTATGAAATGTAGTTTTTTAACAAATTATTTGAAGTCATAAATATGAATAGTATTTGGTAGAAATTTTGTCAAACATAGGTCACTTTTAATGACACGGAACCCATAGTTACAAGTATTGTGGAACGGAGGGAGTATATACAATAGTTTTTTTTAGAAGTCAGGGTGTTAATTTTAGGGAACTAGGCGAAACCCCTTTGTCAGGTTAATTTTAGAAAACCGGACTAAAACCAATACAACAACCCTAGTACATAGAGCGAGAGAGTGGCCTACCCACAATTAAGAAAAAACAATACACCCCAGCATTAGAGGCGAATGTGGTGCCGCAACCACATATACAAGTACAGGATAAATCAAAAGAGAAAAGAACAACTCCAAACACAAAGAGCTCATCGACCATGCCTCGAGGGGGGGGAATGACGTCATAATATAATCATCGTCGGCCAAGCGAGGAAGCAGCAGGTTTTCACTCAAGCCTCGTGCCTACAAGCTGCCAAGGCATGACCAAGGAAAGAAAGCAACATGCTAAAGTTCCTCGGTGAAGCCTTCAACAAGGAAATTCATCGCTGGCCTAGCTAAGCACTAAGCTGAGTTTTCACCCAACTTTTTGCGGGTAAAGCTCTCACGGTTGGCGTGTGCAATGCCATCCTCGCCAAAATCGGTTTTCTACCCTCCCCAACAAGAGGCTCGGGGGGAGCACCCCGCGGCTCTGATCTCGCCGTCGGCCCCCACGGCCAAATCGCACACCCCCGTGCTCATGTGTAGAAGAACCTCCGCTACTAAGGCACAATCTGTGCCCGAAGCGAAACCGAGGGGACAACAAGCGATTCTACCGGATCCGAACAAGCGGTTGCGAGATCCGATCGACGGGGGCGTTCATAGGCACGGCCCCACCGTCGGCATGCCCACGGCCAAACCACGTGCCCACGGTCCCTGCACACATGAAGGCGTGCCGAACAACGGAAAAAGGACGTCGCCGCAGGGATGGTGGCGAGATCACGAGCCCAGTGGCCAAAATCCACTCCATCGGCCCGCCCTAGGTCGCGAGTCAACAAGAGAAGAAGCTTGAGGCGAGACAACCCGTCGAGAGAAGCGGGGACACGGATCCGGCTCCCCAACGTGCCAACCAGCTTCCCGCTCGGCCTCGGCGCACTAGATCCGGCTAGGGGCTCTTGGATCCAAACCCGGGGGCTCGAGATCCGCCGCTTCATGGCGCTGCGGCCGTCCTTGCCCGGCGAGCTTCGAAGCTCGGAAGAAGAAGGTGTGGAAAGGAAAAAGGAAGGGGGGAGGGAAGGAAGGGAGGAGTGTGGAGGCCTTTGTGGCGCCCGGCGGGCTGGGCTGCCGTCACCGCGCTAGCTAAGAGGAGGCGGTTGGTGGGTGATCTAGGGCGGGGGTGCTTGGCTGGCTGGCGGCGGTAAGCCCTCCGTCGCCCGTCACCCCGAGGAAGCGGCGTGGAGGGTGCGGGACCGGTTGCCCCCATGGAGACAAATGTGTTTCAGAACCTTGTATACAATAAATAAAACTGGTTTAATATTTCTTATGTATAACTCTCAGCTCCTCTTACATTTCATTAAATGTTAAACAGAGTATTAGATGATACACTTAAGATAGCTTTACAATTGACATAGTGTTTTTGGAAGCCTTTTTATGGTCCACCTCGATTATACTACCACTTACATGGTAGAGTGTCATTCTAGTTTTTATCAATATATTATCAGTTTGACTAAGTCAATACAAAAAAAAAGCCGATATTTGTGGTGCTCAATAAATATCATTAGACTCAGTTTCCTCAAAAAAATAAATATCATTAGACTCATATCATGTATTTTTTCATAATAGATATATTTGGTATCATAAACATTCATGTGTTATGTCTTCATGATACTAGCCCATGCAGTATCACGGGCAAGGTCCTCTGGACTAGAGAGTGTGTATATATGAGGTGTAGATACAAGCCTAGGTTGAGAAAATCCACACTTTAATGGCCTAGGTTAGAGTTAGTTTCTAACTTCAATTCTAGCCCTAAACTAACTCTAGCTCTAGAGGTGTTTGGATGGAAGGGTTAGATTGACATTAAATTTACTTGTCCAATCATTTGGTGTGGGTGGAGGGAGAAAAGAAAATGCACTTTTTAGTGGACCCAACCTGAATTAACTCTAATTAGCACCTCTTGAGTGAGCTAGTTTTTTGGGTGGGTTAGATGCAACTAACCCCAATCCCCACCCTCGTGTTTGGATCCTTTGGAGTTAATTGAGCTCCAACCAGCTCAAACTAACTCTAACCCATGGATCCAAACAGGGCCAATAGTTCAAGTGTAGTTAGTCCTACATGGCATAAATTATTTTTAGATATTATGGAAGTTTACTCAAAGCCATTCTTTTAATTCACATACACAGGTACCTAGTTGTCATTGATGATGTATGGAGTACATCCGATTGGGGTCTCGTGAAGTCAATTCTACCACATAATAGACATCATAGTAGAGTAATTACGACCACACGCATCAGCAGCGTTGCTCAATCTTGTAGCAGTGATTCTCAAGATGTAATATATGAAATTAAGCCTCTAAACAGTGTCGATTCAAGAAGGCTATTCATGAGAAGGGATTTTTCAAGCAGAGGACGACTGTCCATCACAGCTAGAAGAAGTTTCGAATGCAATATTAAAAAAATGTGGTGGTTTGCCATTAGCTATAATAACTATATCAAGTTTGTTGTCTACCAAACCGAAAATAAGGGAACAGTGGGAATTGGTGAAAAATGGTATTGGTTCTGCCAGAGAAGAAGCTTCAGCTCAAATGAAGAATATATTACTCTTCAGCTATTACGATCTTCCATATTATTTGAAGACATGCTTACTATATCTAAGTGTGTTTCAGAGGACTATTTGATTCGGAGGAAACAGTTGATATGGAAGTGGATAGCAGAAGGTCTCGTTGAGGGAGAACGGGGGTCAGAATCCGGAGGAAACAGGGGAGGATTTCTTTAATGAGCTAATCAACAGAAGCATGATCCAACCAGTTGGTATTCAGTATGATGGGAAGGCAAGGGCATGTCAGCTCCATGATGTATTGCTCGACATTCTAATAGCACTGTCGGCTGAAGAAAATTTTGTTACGGCATTTAATGGATATGGGGCTAAAGATCATATGGGCAAGATACGGCGTTTGTGTTTGCATCACAGGTACACAGAAAATGAAGTTGAACAGCTGAAGACAACAGACTTGGTTCATGTGCGTTCCTTGCATGCTTTTGGATCTTGCAAGTATACTTATGCTAAGTTGGATTGCCCTGCGATGCGTGTGTTGGATTTAGAACGATGTTCTTTACGTGTGCAAATTAAGAGCATACACAAGTGTCCGCAGCTGAGATATCTGAATCTGATCGGGGCAGATATTACAGAGGTCCCGGAGGAAATTGGGAATCTTCAATATCTGGAGACAATGGATTTGAGAGGGAGGTCACTGAAAGGGAAACTGCCGCCTACGATAGGTCAACTGAGAAGATTGAAGCACCTATTTCTTTCTGATGATTCAGTGTTACCTGGCGAGGTCACAAATCTGCGAGCTTTGCAGGTGTTGTGGATGCTCACTATAAACTCCGTGAACCTGGTAGAATGGCTTGGGGAACTGAAAGAGCTAAGAGAGCTTTACATGGGGAGCATCAAGCCAAACGGGACAGATGATCTTAGGAGCTACAACGAAAGCTTCGCGACAAGCCTACATAAGCTGGGCAGGCACAACCTCCGCCACCTATGCATCTTTCGGTACCCAGATGTCAGTGGAGTCACGAATCCGCTTGATGATGGATGCTTCGGCACAATTTTCAGTCCTGTGATGCCAATGACACCGCTTCTTCATCTCTGTCACCTGGATACGTGGGTTCGCACCATGCGAACGAGATATCTCCTCTGTCTTAGAGAGCTTCCCTGCCTTCTCTTCCTTCGCATAGGCGTACATGATTTTGCTGCTCCCTCAGAAAGGTACCCTCGTTTGCGGTGACGGATTTCGGTGCCTAAAGGAGTTCGTGTTCGACATGTTTGCTCCGGGGAAGAATCGGGCTGGTGTTTGCGCCAGGAGCTATGCCGGACCTCAGACGCTCCGTCTTTTCCCTCAGAGCAGAAGGGACAAAGGGGCGACCATGGCGTCGGTGCCGACTTCGGCCTCGAGCATCTTTCAGCTCTTGCACGTTCTTGTCGACACTAACTGTGATGGTGCCACTACCACAGAGGTGGAGTCTTTTTTGAGGCGGCTATAAGCAGTGCAGTCTCCGGCCATCCCAATCACCCCAAGGTCGAGCTGGTACAGTCCAGAATCAAGGAACGTGAGATGCTCGAGTATAGCCATAGCCACGGGAAGGAGGAGGAGCAGAGCGACAACAGTTCTGGTGCTCCCATGTTCCAGACGGATGTCGGTCGTCGGATTTATCATGGACAGACGGAACATAATATAGACCATACAGGTACTCCGTCAGTTCTATGGATCACCCCCAAAGCTTTAGTTTCTATTCTACATGGTGCCTCCCGTCCCGGGCCTGCCAGTTATGCAATTCGATCATTCAGTTCTTGGCCGACCACCGGAGGTCGCAGCAGGGGCAGAGCAGTGTTGCTTTTTGTTTCGTTTTGTTTTGTATTTGTTGTTGCTGATTACATATGTTGGCTTGGCAGCCGAGCCTAATAGATCAATGTAATTGTAATGTAAAGCATGCAAACTTGCAATATGTGGTGTCTATCCTGCCGTTGAAGGTTTGCATGCTTTACATTGATTTATTATATGTGTACCCATATATATATATATAGGAGGCCATATAACTGAAGACTTTACGTGCTTGATTATTCATCCGGACGTACTAGTAGTACGTGAGATACATTCATACATTGGCCAATTGATTGGCAAACAACAGATGACGCCGTTTTATCAGGGCTGCTTGCCAGCAGTACGGGAGGCCATGCCCATGGGAATGGGAGTTCCACTCAAGAAGCATCCATACGATCGATGGCACTGCGTTCAAAACGACAATATTAACACATCTGCTATATATTGAAAAAAAATCATTAATGTTCTCTTCAAACTTGTTCAGTAGTACTCCTCCGTTCCATATATGAGCCGTTGGTACTTCCGGGTACTTGAATTTTTATTTTATTTCATGGCTGTTTAATTGAGGAAGATGAAGGAAAGCAAGGTTGCCATGCGGAGGGCCTTGTCTATTCACATAGACTCTAAACCATCAAGAGTCTACGACCTACCTGCAAAGAAGCCGAGCGCGGCGAGACTTGATGCAGGGACGGTGTGGTACTAGGTATTCGACCACAAAATACCCATAGGCGTAGATGAAGGACAGCAAGGTTGCCATGCGGGCGCGCCTTGTTGTGGAGGTTGAAGGCGCACAGGAAGCAGAGCGTGCACGACAGCAGAACCGTGCGCGCATGCACGCCTGTCACTGAAGCTCGATCGCTTAATACTGGCGCATCGATTCGTAGAACTATGGATGATTAAAGATTACCACTGATCTAAAGCACGTACTCTGTGTTCCGGAGTAGGTGGCAGAGCAGAGCCCCGCGGAGCCGGAGAAGCAGGACCAGGTGAAGGCCAGGCGGACGGTGCCGACGACCACGAGCCACCATCCCAATACCGGCACGCCGGGCTTCTTGCCGACGCTGGCCATGCCACAGCACAAGCAAGGCGTGTGGGCTAGGGTCTAGACGGGGAACAACGCTGCCCCCGCCGTGACGAGAGGAAAGCTAAGATCCCGGACCGCTAAGATCCCGGACCCAGTTCTTATAAATGTGATCTCGTTGTGTGTTTACTCACGTTAGCCACAGTGTGCTATCTCGGTCAAAAAAAAAAAAAAAAAAAAAAAAAATGCAACTATTGGTTCCTATCACTCAAACTTGGTTAAATTTGACAATTTTATAGTAATGTTATTAACATTTATGTCTTCAACTAAATTTCTTTTTATAAAATATGTTGCATAGTTAATTTTATTGTGATTATTTCGTATCATAAAGGGCATGTGAGACCCCAGCCCATGGGCCAAGATGGGCCAGGCCAAATTCGCGGGTACTGTAGTGGTTGGGCACTGTAGCTTCGGTGCAGGGTCTAAGTTTAGTACACGTCGTGAAAGCGAAGTTGAGTTCGCCAGTTTAAAAAGCTTAGGCCGGGAGGCTGTTAACTCGGATCATTCTTTTGCGCTGAAGCGGGACGAAGCGCAAAGAGAATTAATTAGCAGGTGTGGTCCACTCAACGTGTAGAGTGGATCTTAACCGTCATCCCTGGTCGGGACGTTATAGGGCAGTACTTGTTTTTATTATTTTAGTCAAACTTCAAATGGATTGGCTTCTTGAAATGTGAGAATTGCATTCTTCTTCTTAAAATGTGAGAACTTCATTTTTTTGGACGTGGGGAGTATTTCCCAATTGTGGATAATTGTGTTTTTCAAAAACGTATAAGTTCTTAACTACCCCAATCTCACCCATTGCGAGTTTGCGACACCCTCCCCCTCCCCTGATGATGCACGCCGCTAAGGATAGTAGTGCCCAAATGCCCGCCCGTGTGTGCTCCGCATTGTACATCTTCCCAAAGAGTTCTTTCCCTTCTCCCCCCCAGGCCACCTCCCGCCCTCATAGGATGAGCCTGCCCCACTAACTCGGGTGGTGCTTGCCCCCACCGTCTGCCCCCGCCGTTGACCGCCGGCCAACCCGTCGCCGCCACCATGTCGTGCCCAAAATCTATAGCCGACAGGAGAGAGGGAGGCCTAACCCTAACCCTCACCACCGACCGTTCGGCCTGCCGCCCTCACCCCAGGTCTACAATCAGAGATTGATGTGTATCATACATACCTAAGTTGTTTTGCACTATAAAAGGCGTAAGCCCGCACTGACAATCTCTAATAATCATAAAAAAATATCCACTAGGTATGTGCAGTTTTCTAAAAAGCTACCATCTCCTGCATTAAAACAAGATCTAAAAACCATCAAAATATTGTTCTCGTCACCGTCATTTTTTAAAAATAACCTAAAATAAGCACCTATGTTTATTCAGTTACAATACCCACATATGTCATTATCACCTTAAATTTTTTAATCTGAATTACAACATCTACGCTACTACTTAAATAACGTGAAGTAACTTCTAAAAACCCAAATTACCTATATCTATCACTAAAAAATTAAGAATACATCTCTATAATGTATATAAATTACTCATTCTCTATGATTGTTATTAATATTGAAAAATTGACTCAACTATACGTATACAACTTGTACAATAAGCACTAAGGAGTGAGCATGTCGATTTCTAGGCCAAATGCATAGCTGAATGTAAGGTTTTGAGCTAAACACATGTTGTGTAGACACGGAGGGCAATGCAAAGGTGAAATATTAATATGACGAGGAATATATATTTAAATTAATTGTTAACTGAAGTTTATTACAAGCAAACAAAGATAATAAAGTATCAATATGAATACTTTTTAGAATACCTAGTCTCCACAGAACTATATTAGTGGTGCTATTATCAACAGAACATATTTCGTTTCTAGCCACAGAAGCCACCGAATAATTTTCCTGCAAAATAAAATTTTATTCTAGGAAACGTTATAATTTCCTTAATCATCGGTGCACTATTTAAATGGCTTATACCATTTCCATGTGAGGCTTCAGGCCTCTTTATGCAGTGATTTCTGGTCACTTTGCAACATGATTTAGTGCATATTGGTCCAAGCAAAATGCTTCCCGCATATATATAGTCTTGTTGTCCGTAATCTTCAGGATTACGTTCACGACCTTTCTCGCGGAATATAATTTGCAAATACATAATTTACTGAAAGTAATGCGAAAAGTAAATGACATTTAAATAATATACAGAAATTAAATACGGAAAGTAAATTGCAATAAATAAATCTGTGGGATTTAAATACTAAAAAGGTAAATTACGGTATAAATTTATAGAAATTTGCAGTAATGAATTAAAGTAATTACGCAAAAAAAAAAAAAGTACAGTGGCTTTAAGCCATCACAGCCGTGCAGTGGGCGCTTTGTGTGCGTATGGACGGATGCATGATAAGATAAGGATGCATGTTATGGACGGAGGCTTCTAGAGTTCTAGTGCATGCCATGGCTTAAACCAAACAGCCTGAAGCAGCCAAAGAGTCTGATTCAGGAAAGTCACCGTATTTAATTAGGCTGGGTGTTCATGGGAACACACTAGTTTTGGTGACCACCAAACAATCTGCTAACGTGCTCAGCCCGTTAGCCACCCTACACTGTGTATCAACAGCCCCAGCGCTGCACCGTCATCAGCACCAGATAATGATGCGTGCATCATGTATCAGTGTGTCTATATGTGGTCGCTCTTGTTCTGTTATCGAGTCGTCCATGCGACAACTGTTGGATGGTCGTCCTAATTATTAATTATGTTCCACCGTCAGCATTGTTAGAAATCAGGTTCTGTCTATATCACACAAGCACACAAGATAGGCACGCAGAACACATAGAGATAAGAGAGGAAAGAGGTCTTCATTGTATTCATTTTTTCTCTGGTGTATTTATAATGGAAAGGGGGCCACATAGAGATAAGAGAGGAAAGAGGTCTTCATTGTATTCATTTTTTCCTGGTGTATTTATAATGGAAAGGAACCTCCTATTTATAGCCAAGGAGGCTCAGATGAATACAAGTGACAGTGTGTGAAATGCTCTTCTTTCCTCTCCTTCATTAATTTGGCCACACCAAAGTCTCTTGTGTTCATATACTGTATGAAGACTTGTGTTTACATCAAGCATAACAAAAATTCATGGGGCCACACTAGTTAGTGATAGTGACCACCCATAACAATTTGCTAACGTGCTGAGCCCGTCAGTTAGCAGGGTTGTTGATACACTGTATCAACAGCACCAGATCATGCATGCATCATGTATCTGTGTTCATTGGCGAATCTAGAATTTTAGCTTTTATGTATGCCGTCCAAAAATTAACAGCACTAGATCATGCATGCATCTATGTGGTCTCTCTAGCTTGTCGTGTGCGCCAACTCTCTTGTCTTGGCCGGTCGTCGTCGTAGTTAATAAAAGTATTTATGTTTCACCGTCAGCAGTCAGCACAAGAATAATTCATATTTATCATTATCATCTCTCCTTCCGCGAGATGATGTTTAGGAATTCCTGAGCCGCTGCTTCCAACACCGGCCTCCATCACCTCCGGCTTCTGAGAAGCAGGTCAGCAGGTCGAGGAACAACACCGGCCTCGATCACCTCCGGCTTCTGAGAAGCAGGCCAGCAGTTCGAGGAACAGAGGACGCAGGCCACCTGCTCCCACCCGCTCCAGCCGGCCACACGCCCTTCTTCCATGCCGGTGGCACAGCGAGCACAACTCAAGCTTATGTGCAAGCTAGACTTTATCAATGGCAAGTTGTCGGCGTCACATGCAGCAGTCGCAGAGTACATTGACAGCTTTAGATAGGACCTCCCTAAGAAGGCAATCAAGGCACTACAAACTGCGGCGAATTAGCTTGATCGACATGGCGATGTGCAAGGACCTAGCTGCAATTGCAGTAGAGTCGACATGGTGGAGGTCCCATGGTTGTGCAGCTAGATAATGCACATCAGTTGTTTTAGAACTAGTAGAATTCCTCGCCGTTGCCACCGGTACGAAGAGTGAATATAAATGAGTTAGGATAAAAATTAAAATAGAAAACAAAAAAAAAATCAAAACTTTAAAATTACCTGATGTGATGAACTGATTATCTCATTGCATGTCGCCACAATAAAATAATAAATGGAGTGTCAAAAATAATAATTTTCTAAGCTCATATCTTCTCTGATAAAAAGAGAAACTTTGAGAAGCATCCATGAAAAGAAATTTTTCTCTGGACAGATCAGAAGAACAATCTGGTTTCATTGTTGGTGCTCCGATTGATTCAAAGATTCAAAAAATATCTGCATGCTAGAACACGTGAGATCATGGTTGGACTATGTCCATAGTTGAAAGATCACTCTCGCCCTCTTCAGATTTCTTCTCTCCTGCGCTATTAATTGAACAATCACGGTGCCTCTACTGACTATTTATAAGACTTTACAGAGTTGATCAGCAGTTATTGCTGCACTCCAATTGCAAGGAGATTTATGGTGAGGAAGAGTAATAGAAATCATGGTTATTACACAGATGGAATTCGGGAGAGGCATGCAAAGCGGCAGTGCCTATTCGGTTGTGCAAAACTATTCTTGGTTGGAACAGTACAGAATGGTTCTCAAGTATTTCAATCATTGCGGATGGGAGAGGAAGAGAGAGGTGATTTTCTTTCAAAAAAAAAGGAGAGATAGGTGATGACAAATTCTTAGACTGATGATATCGATCAATCAATGAATTTGTTGGGCATGTGAAGAGGTATACCGGAGACGATGGTGTTAGATTGATCTCCACCCGATTGGCCCAACGCGGCTAATCGAGCCCTTGACTCATGTCCTGATCGGGGATGCCCGCCCAATGAAGTGGCTGGTGACCCCCGTCGCCACAATGCCTATAAGAGAGGAGGTGGGGGCCACGAGGCTAAGATAACGAGGTTCGAACAGCCACCAGTCCCCACCATCCTAACCCTAGTCCGATTGAGAGGGTGGCGCCGCCAAATGGGAAGCTCCACCGGCGTCGCATCTACATCGACCTCTATCCGACACCGACAAAGGGGATGACGAGTACCTCTTTCAAAATGCGTACATCCACATCTTCCTATCCATTCCCTCCTTCCCTCTGTATCCAGTCATGGATCAAACTGATTTTCATCGTAATAGAGTTGTACCCACTGGATCAGCACCTAGTGTCGATCTAAGATTCTATCAGATGGGACATCATGCATACAGGGTTGAGCGGATATGATAGTGGATGTTAGTAGAGCCACTGAGGTGGCATGCTTGCAAGTCTAAGAACTACTTAGTGGGGGTTCCTAATATAGGGATAGTAGATGTGAGTAGTCCGTTTATTTCTCCTCGCCCGGCTTGACAGTCTGCCACCTAGTAAGTTGAAGTCAGCTCAAGTTCCAGATCAAGCAATTTACCACCGCCATTGCTGCTAGTCATCTTGCTGAAACCTCACCAAGGGGGATCGGCGTGTGTCGGCTGCGCGACACAACCCGCAGAGCTGCACCGGCCACCCCACTGGCAAGGCGACATGCCGAAAAAACCGGCAATGGCCCCGCTCGCCAGCGTCCACCTGTCGAACGCCAGCGCCAATCTTCATCTTCGTATTCGCCGGGCAGCTCTACCTCGGGGCACGAACCTGCGAAGCAATCGCCTCTCACTGGGAGCCCCTCCCGCTGGCGCCTTTAGTTTCCACTGGCGGGTCGACCACGGGAGCATGGACCAGAAGGCGGTCGCGCTCACCAGGGAACCAACCCCATGAACATCGATCTAGGAAGAGCCCGCCGGCTTGGCCATTAGGGAGGGACTGCAAATAGACCATCGCGTGGCAGAGAGAAATAGAGAGCGAATAGAAGACGGCGCTAAATTCTCCGCCGGGTTGGATGACTAACACCGCCGTTCTCAGCCAGTGGCATGCGCTTGTTCCCACCACCTTCCTATCTCTCTCTTGATATACATTACTAAATACTTTTTTGTTACAGGCGACCTCCTCTTAGCCAAATTGTTATATGTACAGGCTCTTTACTTACTGCTTATGACATGGCATATGGACTCAGCCAGCAGCCGGCTTGCTCTTATAAATACGTTGTAGTTTGCACTAGCCACTCTCATCTCTCATTTGGCTACCTCGTCTTTTTTGCACGTATCTGACGAGGGACGAGCCTAGCTACGAGTTTTACGATGTCTCTGCTCGGCAACCAAATAGCGAGGCCGGCGTCCGTCGCCTGCAGAGACAGGAGGCGGGAGCTGCCTGCCGACGGCCCAGCCACCGTGCTCGCCATCGGGACGGCGAACCCGCCCAACTGCGTGAGGCAGGAGGACTACGCGGACTACTACTTCCGCGTTACCAAGAGCGAGCATCTCATCACTAGCCTCAAAGCCAAGCTCAAGAGAATCTGTACGTAACGTACTGTGCGTGCATACAATTTTATTTGGTACCTTTCATGACCTAGCTAAATCAATTATTTATTTTGTAACGAGCACGTTTTAGTAGTATGATTGTCGAAGCATATCATATACTTCTTTCCGTTCTAAATAAAGAATAACTTTTGAAAAAAAAAACTACTAAAGAAACGCTGGCAAAAAATGAACACAGGTCTTATTTTTCGTCTCGTTTTTTTCCCAGAGGCAGGGATATCTCCTACTCACTCTGTTCAATATTATAAGTCAAAACAAGACGAAAAATGGATGTAACAAAAGTCAAAACGACATACAATTTGAAACGAGGGCGGTAAGTAGTTTGAATGCTAATGAAGAGGTCGCCGGTTCATTTTCTTTTAGCCAAATAATATTTTAACCTTTGTTTTTACTATTTTCTAATCACATATTGTCGTGCAGATCACAATTGTACTTACTATTTTTTTCATTTTTTGTTTTGTTTATTAAAATAATAATAATAATTTTTGTTACCACATATCCTATGGTAAAATCCTAGGCCCGCCACTAGGATACTTAGGGGAGGACCCATGGCGATGCTCCGTGGGCCATGGCATACACTATGGGCCAGCCTTATACTTTTACTTAACACTTAATTATCATGATAAGTAAATTTGAAACCATATACACCGATACATTATTGTAGCTCAATGGTAAGCAGTTTGAATGCTAATGATAATAATAATGAAGAGGTTGCCAGTTAAATTTCTTTTAGCCAAATAATTTTTTGACCTTTGTTTTTAGTATTTTTTTTCAATCACATATTTTTTGTGCAGATCACAATTGTGCTTACTTTTTTTTTTTTCATTTTTGCTTTATTATTTATTTTTTTTGTCGCATACACTATGCTAAAATCCTAGATCCATCACCGAGGCCGCATGACCATTTACAATGACTTCCTAAATGTGAGCATCTCTGTTAATCAGAGATGTTGACTTCTCAAATCATTTTATATGGTAGTGCATGCTTGCCTGTGGCTAGAACTTGTTTATTTGTAAGACTAGGAGGGACTCTCCGCGTCGGGTATGGAAAAAAAATATAAATGAGTTACAATGTCAATCACTAAGAATTAGAGACGATACATATGGGTCGCAAAAGCTAGAGCGAAACGGACGGGGTGCGACTATAAGGAAGAGATAAAATATATTTACCCAAAAAAGAGAAGTCCAATAATATTTGTTTAACTTGGTGTAGCACAAACTAAATAATGTCAACACGATGATTTATTCTTCAATATCATGTCTTCCCAAAAGATTGAGCAGCCTATAAGAAGAGAATAAATGATTTGTTACACAAATATTTTAGGAAGAAAGAATGATCAAATGAAAAAACATATATCACATTAAATTACCTTTAATCTTCATCATCAAATCTACGATGTTTCATTTGCATAAAGCGATGAACCATAGCCTCATTGGTGACTTTCATCATCTCATCTTTCTCCCACATAGCAAATAAGACAATTTCATCATCCTAGATCAAACTTAATCTCCTCTTCCCAGTTAACATCATCAGGACATGAGCTATGGTCATTGTTGCCACTATTTGGCTCTGGCTCTTTTCTTTTTGAAAAACGATGCAACGATGCCATCAATTAAATTGAATAACCAAGCAGGACAGCACTACTGTATGAAAAACAACCACAAATTAGAGCCTCCTAATTTTATAATTTGTGTCTAATAAAATATATTAATCTAAGAATGCCAGAATGGATTGATGGAATAGAAAAGGAATGAAGCGATTGAATTACCTTTAGAGGTTGCGTTGGGGTCGACAGATCAAACGAAGAGATCCCACAGTCCCACGCGCGTACGATCGCGCTCGGCGCCTGCGGCCGGTTCGTCGCCCACGAATAGAAAACTACGGAAGGCAGGCAGGCGGCGTCGGGCGAGCGGAAGGGCAAACGACGCGTCGACGCGAGAGACGAGACCTGGGCTATAGCATGTATCATGTATGTACGCTGACTGCAATGCAAAGGCTTGGGCTGGGGGACGTTCGTTGCTTGCGGCCTCTGGAGTCTGGACTGGACCTCTGGTGGCGTATTGCGTACATACACCGTCACCTGGATGCCCACGAGGTCGCTGAGCCGGCGGGAGCCTTGCTGCAGGCCTCCGACCTCCAGAGCTTCGTCAGTAACGTGGACGCCACCGCGACGGCCATCAGCAGCGACGGCGTGGATCAGTCAAAATTGCTTCTAGGGGATGCGTTAGAGCACCAGGATCATCGATATATATATTATTAGCACACACACTGAAAGCACATCCATGTCGATGCGTTAGGAGCATAGGATCATCGATATATCCATATATATATATATGGATATCATGATGGGGAGATTGTAGTGCACGCTGATCCTTCGAATGCCCCCTATTATTAGCACACCCTGAAGCATGCATGCTGATAGACCCTTCGGATGCCTCTATGCATTAGCACACACACTAAATCAAATTGAATGCCTCCTTGGTGGAGTTCAGAGTGCATCAAATTGAATGCATCCTTGGTGGAGTTCAGAGCAACAATAATTAGTGGCTGCATGTATGCATGGAACCGGACATGACGGGGTGACGCTTTGCCTCTACACGCCTGGAACATGCATGCCAAGTTTAGTGAATTATGGACCGGTGATGACGTATCACCACCATTGCTCAGAACTCTTAAGAAGGTTCCCATATAGAAGGTTTAGAAAGACACCCTGAAGCATGCATGCTGATAGACCCTTCGGATGCCTCTATGCATTAGCACACACACTAAATCAAATTGAATGCCTCCCTTGGTGGAGTTCAGAGTGCATCAAATTGAATGCATCCTTGGTGGAGTTCAGAGCAACAATAATTAGTGGCTGCATGTATGCATGGAACCGACATGACAGGGGTGACGCTTTGCCTCTACACGCCTGAACATGCATGCCAAGTTTAGTGAATTGCGGGACCGGTGATGACGTGGCTTCACCAGCTACTTAAAGAAGCTTCTTAAGGGGGTTTAATTATAGAAGGTTTAGAT